>FLSR01004875.1:19619367-19631284 GCA_900092035.1 Leuciscus waleckii
CTCTGGTGTTCAGAGGGATATGGTGTGTGTGAGTGTGAGACGCCCTCTGGTGTTCATATGGAGCATTTATTACCAATCAGCCGCTGCACTGACAAACTGCACATAAAATAATCGCAGACTTTGCCAAATCGCGTGCGGTTTCATTGCGATTTAATTGTGCAGCTCTAGTGCTAGAGCAGTCGGTGGGAGTCTGTGACTTTTTTTGTATTTTTGTATTTTTTTTCTCTCGCTCTCTCAGGTGTTAGAGTGTGGAGAGGAGCGTCTGCTAGCGCTGACGGAGGTGGAGCGTGTGAAAGCATTAGCGGCTCAGCTGGTGAAGCTGCTTCGAGCTCAAAGAGAGTCGGCTCTTCCTGTTAATCAGCTCCTGTGTGAATACAGCAAGACGTTCGGCTACAGCCTCCGCCTGCAGGACTACGACTCCGGCACGCTGCCCGTCCTGCTCAACAAACTCTGCCATGTCGTGAAGGTAGACGGGCAAGGTCTCTAAACTCACGGCGAAGTTCTGGGCTTAGGGGTAGGGTTGGGTATCGTGTGAATTTAAACGATTCTGATTTCGATTCTGATTCTTATCGATTCCAAGAAGTAAAAAAATTAAATAAATGTAGTCTTATTGCAAAATATTTAATTGTAGCTGAATATCAAATGTAAAATAACACTGCACTTTATAAATAAAATATACATTACAAATATAGTTACAAAAGTTATTCAGTCAAGAAAGAGTTAATTTTCTCTCTTTTGTTTGATTATAGAGAGGCTATAGATAGATTTACGATGACGTCACATTTGTCACGCAACTCCTTACGGCGCCATCTTGTGTGTCAAGCTTTTGTGTTACGGAGCATATAATATCCTGATCAGCATTATTCTGAACATGAAAATCATACGATTGTTCTCCGTTTGGCTGGAGTTAATGTTCAGTGATTATCCACCATATTTTTAACACATAAGTAAGCTAAGGGGCCATTCACACAGAACGCGTTTTTGCTTTGAAAAACGCGAGAAGTGGGCTGTGGGATGGGGGGAAAACGCAAGGTCTCGAGACTCGTTTCTTTAAAAGTTTAACTTGAGCGCCACGTTTTTAGAACGCAATAACTCGTGCGAGACGCAGTTATTATATTAGCCTACACGTCCGTCTAGCGCAAAAACAATAGAAAAAGTATCGCAGTGGAAAGGAAAAAAGCGCTCTTTGTAAACGGCAGAGAAACAAGGCCGCCGCCATCTTTAGAATATTGTTTTTTAACTTCCGTTTTTGCGGTCGCTCTGTATATTTCTATGGCGCTGCTGTCCAGGAGTAATTAGCTTTTGAAGTGGATTTACTTAATGTAAAGTTAACGAAAGTTATCATGAGGACTGTAATGTTTAAAGCAGATGACTTAACAAATGTTAGTCGACCGGGAAGATTTTAAAATGAGCCGTTCATTCATAAATACGTAAGATCGCTGTGAAAATACAGACCGGAAGTCAAAAGACAACGAGCGCAGCGCTGAAAAGGGGCGGAGCTACAGAGGGTCTATTATAGAGACAGCAGGAATATTAGGCTGCTGTCACTTTAAGAGCTGCACAAGATCCAATATACTGATACACACGCCTGCAGCTCAGAAAACAGCACTCGAGTCTCACGCTTGAATGGTTTAAAATCATATTGAAATGCTCACAAAGGAATCAATAAGGAATCGAAATTAATTTTATAACAAGTATCCGCTTCCTGACCAAGTATTCAGCAGTTGTTTCTGAGAATTACAGCGATCCATTTTCTTCTGTTCTGTAGCTTTCAGCAGTCTGTAAAAATTCACCTCAGATTTCTTGTCAGATCTGTGTGTCAGTCAATCTCGAAGCTCTGTCCTGTTTTAGATGTTTAGTGTGTTTTTCGCGGCTGAAATCAGATGCTGCCGCTCAGTCTTTCTGCCACTCAGTGTGTGTGACCCTGTTGATGCATAACCTCTATTAGCCTAAAGCTGGTGAAACCTCAGAGCCACACCCACCTCTTACATCATCACCACACAGACCAATGACGTTTGAAAGGGTCCACCAGCCAGAACTATCTTTTCCAGAAAGTTCGAACTCCAGAAACTAACTTTGTTTTGGCCTGATTTCGTTCAAAACTACATCACACCAGTTCGTTCTTTGATATCACCAGACGAGCCGCTCTGAAACCAAACGCAATCTTGGAAGATTGTAGACGACGCAGCTTTCAGTTTTTGGAAATCTCTTTCTGTCTTTCTCTCTCCAGGTAGTCGATGCTCCTGAAGGGAAGGAGGTGCAGCTCATTAACAGGAAGTCCCTGCGTGCCTTGACGTCTCAGCTGCTGGCGCTGATGATGTCACTTCCTGAGGATCGTGATCATCTCGGAGTGGAAGAGCTGAGGCAGCAGTACGAGTTCGCCTACTCCACGCCGCTCAACCCCTGCGAGTACGGCTTCATCTCTCTCACCGAGCTCCTCAAGAGTCTGCCGTACCTGCTGCAGGTACGAGCGCCACACCAGCTTTAGCTACGCGCTTTAGCTACGAGCCTAGCCTAGCCAATGTGTGTGCAATACTTTTTATGTTTAGCAGAAGAGTAGGCAAGCTTTGGGACATACTACTTCATCATAATTGCTTCTTTAAAGTCCCCCTGCGGTAAAAATCCAGCTTTTAATGTTGATGTAGCAAACGCTGGTCAGCTGAGGGTCACGAAAGCATCCGGTCTCGGGGTCAGCAGAGCGAGTACCAGCGTACGCACACGGAGACATGTCAGAAATTACAGGACAGTTCCTGACTGCTAAAATTTGCTTCTCATTCTTCCTCGGTCAGACTCGGCACTGAAGAGTGACGGGTCACGTGACTCCACTTACTTCACTCCTATTGGTTGTCGCTCCCAAAAGTCGCTCCTCATTTGCATGAAATTAAACATATCTCAACTTTGTTGCGTCGCCAGAAAACGAATCGTGTGGCTTGTCGTGTGAAGTCTGTGTGTCTTCTTCCTCTCCAGCTCTCTGAGGATGAGGATGATGATGATGATGGAGACGCTGAGGAGCGTGTGAGTTTGACCAGACTCTACAGTTTGCCGCAGTGTGTTCGTGCGCTTCTGCACACCTATCATTACAATCAGATCTTCCTGTCGGAGTTCTGCGGCGCCTTCAGCAAATACACCGGCCGAGAGTTTCAGCCGCTGGCGTACGGATACAAGACGCTGGACGAGCTGCTGGCTGCCATACCTCAGGTACACACTCACTCACACACTCACACTCACTCACACACTCACCGGCCGAGAGTTTCAGCCGCTGGCGTACGGGTACAAGATGCTGGACGAGCTGCTGGCTGCCATACCTCAGGTACACACTCACTCACACACTCACACTCACTCACACACTCACCGGCCGAGAGTTTCAGCCGCTGGCGTACGGGTACAAGATGCTGGACGAGCTGCTGGCTGCCATACCTCAGGTACACACTCACTCACACACTCACACTCACTCACACACTCACCGGCCGAGAGTTTCAGCCGCTGGCGTACGGGTACAAGATGCTGGACGAGCTGCTGGCTGCCATACCTCAGGTACACCTAACCTCTGCTTCGATTCAGCATGCTCAGATAAATCCCTCAATGAACCGGTTCTCTCTCTCTTCTGTATGTTCCACAGGTCGTCTGGATTAAAGGTCACGGACACAAGAAGATCATAGTCCTGAAGAACGATATGAGAGGTATCGAATCCTTTATTTTCTCTCCATGTCGGTCGATGCCGGATCTGAGTTTGACACCCCTGGTGTCGCTCTTTAAATCATGTGATCATGTTTGTCAGAACGGAAGACGTTAATAAATATAACTCAGATAATGGACAAAATAACTGTTCGTACAGATGCCAGATGTGTCACACTATATCACAATACAAAAATGCATCAATCTGTATTGTGTAGTTCACCCAAAATGAAAATTACTTGGTGAGAAAAAAATTCAAGTTTTCAGAGTTTTAGTGTCAGCACTACATCAAACTACTATATATAATGTTGAATATAATGTATAATAATGCAATGGGGGAATATTTATGGGTCCTGATAATCAAATGTCTGATGTTACCAGTAAAAAGTGGCCTATATGTTATTCTAAATATCTAGTCAGAGTTCAAGCAATTCGTCAAAGTAATTTTGTATTTTCAGCTTCAGAATCATGAATATTGTTATTCTGGTGTCTCTATTGTCCTGCTTTGGTTTATCCAGCACAGACTCCAAGACTATTCATTTACACACACAGTGTAATATCACATTTGTAAGGTTTAATGCCCTTCGAGGTGTCCGTTGTCAGGTATTAATGGACGACGGCGAGGCGTGAACCATCCTAGGCGCAGCGGTCATTAATACCTCACAAAGGACACCTCGAAGGGCATTAACCCGCTTATACCATGGTCACTTGCCAAATAACACATTTTTAAAACATTAGTTTAGATTTCGATTGTAAAACTAATTAAAATCTAAAGTTTTTACAAACAATAACTTTACACGACATTACGCCTGACGGTTTATTTAGCAACCGGAGATATTTATAGTCCGCTCAGCTCGTAGAAGCCTTCAGTTTACTACCTGTTGCTATGGTTACTCACAGCTGATGATGTAGCCAGCGCATTTATTTATTCATTTCGAACGGTAAACAGTCAGTTTCACCAGAACTCCTTTACTAGGTGTCCTCTAGCACTTTTTAATGGACACCCTGCAGCCAATCAGAATCGAGTATTCACCCAGACCATGGTATAAAGCATTTTAATCAACAGTACATTTATTGTTAACCTTTTACCATATGTCTTGGAGTATCGCAATAATATCATATGATGAGTTCAGTATCGTGATATGTATCGAATCGTGACATAAGGGTCTCGTTACACCTGTTTGTGATGGTGTGTGTTAAATAAGCTGAGCTGAATGTGTGTGTGTGTCTGTAGCTCGAGGCAGTCCTGCGGTCTCTGCTGACGGTCCTCGTCCCGATGAAGAGAACCGATCCACAGACAGCCCTGCCAGCGGTAAACCACAGCGAGCGCTTTTCACAATACACATCGTTTCAAAGCAGCTTTACAGAAAACGCACGAGTCCACGTTACAGTTTAGAGAGATCTGTTATCAGAGGAAACTAAGCTATGTATTTCAGAAATGTACATATACATATCACATTAGCTAAATTTATTCATTGAGAATTTAATAATTTAATGCAGAAACAATGAACTCATTAAAGTAATGAATACTTGTTTGTTAACAAATGAAAAACATATTCTTTGGGATTGCCCAATCTTTAATGTAATGAGAGAGTGCTTTTTATCAGGACATATTTTTGAGGATTTATTCATAGATCCAGAATGAATTTAGCAATTTTTAGCACAAGTACATTTAAAAAAATCTTTTATATAATTGTACCTTTTTTTTTTTTCTTTTTTTTTTTGGTGAAAAATGTAGCATTAGTGCATGTCAATGATCTCATTAAAGCAATTATTACAAGTTGATATCATAATGATTACATGTGAAAAATGTAGCATTAGTGCATGTTGATTCAGAGCTTGCGTCACGAACATGCGCACATTAACACATTAAATTGTGTGTTCGTCAGGTGAGCTGGAGCTGCTGTGTCTGGGTTCGGGATCTCCCGTGGATCTCCTGTGTGGCCCGGTCCCGTCCTGCCTGCCGTCTCCTCAGCTGCGACCCGACCCGGTTCATCCCGCAGATCTGATGCGCTTCGATCCGGTTCACGATCGGCAGCCTCAACCGGCCAACGGTCTCCTCGCGGCGTCAGATAGCGACTCGAGCGAGCCGAAAGCTTGCATCACGGACAGCCCTGGCCGCCGGACGACACGAAACAAGGTCAAACTAGCGGCTAACTTCTCCTTCACATCCGCCCTGACAGGCTAACGCTAAACGAGTCCCGCGACATCACGTTATCATGATAAACGTGCGTTCGCCAGCAGCTCTGTGTCCTTCCCTTTGACTATGTGTGTCTGTGCAGAAACATCATGTGACACAGATGTTCTTCTGTGAGAGGAAACAGTCGTTCTGTGTGGTGAATTTCTGTTTTCAAATCTTTTGTTCTCTCATTTTGTGAACTCGTGTTCTCAAACCAACCGTGGCCCGTGCGATTGGTCTTTCGTTACTACAAATGCTAGTTATCAATGTCTCGCTTGAGCCTGAAACGTGCAGGCCGCAGCTGAGCGGAACTGTGAAGCCATGATGCTTTCATCCAAACCTTCATTACGGTGAATCTGGCTCTAGACGTGCCTTTGTTTGAGACGTTATTTGTGTTGTGTGAAGCACATGGGCTCCGTCCAATGAAATGAAAGGAGGAATTCGCTTAACACTTTTTTTGTTCAATCCGTTTCAGAGCGGGAGCCTGTTACTAAAGGGCCTTCCTCTCTTTTAAACGCATTCTTTAGTCAAAGCCGCCCTCGTCACGTGACTCACGGAAGCCGAATCGCTTAAGTTCATAATGTGAATCAAGTCTGTGTTTAATGAAATTCTTAAAGGAATGTTTAGTTTAAAGCTTCTCGTTTCAGCCTCACGGTTTCACTGGCGTCCAGATGAAGGACGGCGGGCTGAAGAGAGCGACACCCTCGTACTCATAAATCTGCAGTGTGTCGTTTAGTTTGTCCAGAAGTTGCTTTGTAAGTTATATGCACATCGTGCATAAACCCTTGTTTACGATGAGTAGCTGCAGTTTCCTCTTTTACGTGTTTTGGCAAAATGGTGCTAATCAGATGATGTTCCTCTGGAGATGCCAAGGTTGTTTTGGTGAACCTTGAGTCTGTGTCCTCGCTCTCCGCAGAAGCTCTTCGTGATCTGAGTCCGGCTTTTACAATGGTTTGTATGGGACGTCCTCGGTCACGGCGAGGCTGATCTGTGTAACTGTGGAGAAACCAACGAACCGAACGCTCGAGTGTTCTGCATTCGTGACACTGCGTGAAGTGTTCACGTCTTCTGTTTAGGGTGTCTCTCTTCGGTCCTGACGTCTCGGACACGTTGAACGGTGACCGCTGAAACTCTGAGGTGGAGGACGCGTGTCTTCAGAAGCTCTCAGTGTTTATATGCATGTGTGCATAACGCTCGCCTCTCGTGCTGTTGGGTAGATGGAGATTTGGTTTATGCAGGAATGTGGTGTGTGTTCGTCCCGATGAATCTGTGTGTGTGTACGCGTCTCCGTTCGTCCGTGCAGTGTTAGTGTGTGTGTTTACCCTCTCGCGTCATCAGATGAATCCAGAAGCCTCAGGTTTGCGACGTCAGCTGACCATCACCGGTCGTGTGTGTTCTGATGTGGAAGTTCAGGCTCAAGACGCCCGAGGTCTTGTATGATTTTAGTCTCCACCAGAAACTCTTGTTTTTTTTATTTTTATGTAATGACCAAATATTTTCTGTCATGTATAATAAATATCACAAGCATCACTTGGTGTCCTGCTTTGAGTCGAGGTCTGCTGCCTCTCTGACGCGTCTCACGTTCAGCTGTTAGTCCGGATGAAACGCCTCTCATGTGAGGAAGAACTTTAGCTTCAAACAAGTGTTTTAGTATCATTGAGGTTTTATTAACATTTTGAATTAGAATTTTTTATACTCCACTTCTATTTTAGTTTCCAGTAGTTTATTTTGTTGTGTGTCATTTAAGTTTTTTCTATGTGGTATTTTTAATATGCTTTAAGACAAACCATGTGTAAGTTCATAAGTCGACACCATTGCTGAGTATTTCCTCCTTAAAACTGCAGTGAATCAAAGACAGTCTCAAAAACACGCTTTGAAATCGCTGGTGTTTCTGACGTCACAAACTACCTTGTAACCAATCAGATAAACGTGTGATCGTCAACCAGTGGATCACTGAGCTGAGTGAGTGAGTGGAGGCGGGCTCATTTGCATATTCATAGAGCTGCGCATACTAAATGAGGCAAGGGTGTCGAGGTAGCCTGGGAAAACCCAGACAACTTCCGGCAAATTTAGATTTGCTCTGCAAGTAGTCTGGCAAAGAGCTCATAGGAACGATGTCCACAGCTAAAACTACTAGCCTAACTCATATAAATGTAAAACATTATTCATTGTCTAACTAAAAACTACTGTTACTCGTCTTTAATAATCAAATGTAAATAAATTACAATTAAATCTCAGATTAATCCTTAGATTTTCAAAAGTTATTCAGTCAAGGGCAATGAGTTTTTGTTTGTTTGATTAACATTAATAACACGGACGGCTGTAGGAATATTAGGCTTCTGTCACTTTAAGAGTGAAGGCACAGATCTAATAGACTGATACACATGCTTTGTCTTCACGACTGTGTGTTCACTCAAGCCGTATCCAGCTGTGTTTACTCACATATTTTGACATAATTTGTGTATTTGTCTGTTCAAGCGTAAGACGAGGTGAAACGGAGCTCATGTCAGTGTTCTCACGGCTTCTGAGACGCAGCTTTCTGAGCGCACTAAACTTCCAGCGTAACGATACGAGTTCCTTTCCGTGTCTTCTTGCGCTTGAATGTTAATTGTCAATGCTTAGACGTTCAGGGATGCAGCGCTGGCTCGTCTACTGTCCTGAGCGTCGTTACTGTTCACAACACTGCACTGTTGATTCATCATAATGTTACCGGCCGACGCGCTTCATGCCGACACTGATTTTTACTCTCATTTGGCGCTTTGGCTAGTGTTAATCTCAGGCCTTGGTCAGAACGACATCATGCGTTAGTGCGGACACTGATATAGGAATCATCATAGTTATTGCTCTTGGTGTGAACAGACTTTATAGTTCAGGTGAAGAAGTGTTTCAGGAGCTGCTCTTCTGCTCCTCCTGACTGGAACGAAGCGACGGAGTAACTGTAGAGTTTTACATGCTGCAGAATCAGTCTTTACTGCTCCAGTGATCAAATCCAAACTCATTAACATATTCATCAGATTAACAGGGTTGTGGCTGAGCGTGAGGTGGTCACATGACGATGCACTGAGTGGCTCCACAGCAGTCTTTGATGAGGGCGGCGCTGCTCCGGCTGAGCGACGGCTTGTTCGCGGGAGCTTCAGATGCTCGGGGTTTCGGAGCTCCTGTGGCGGGAAGAAGAGCCAATCAGCTGAGCAGACGGGTCAGGGGTCACATGACTCTTTTCTGCTTCTAGCTGCGTTCACGCCATGTCAGAATTACCGAGATTACGACTTGGCGTCCATGTAAACTCATAATGGAACGCTTTACAATAAGATTCATTAGTTCACAATGTATTAACACACATTAACTAACCATGAGCAATACATTTCTTACTGTATTTGTTGATCTTTGTTGATGTTAGTTCACAGTGCATTAACTAATGTTAACAAGATTTTAATAAAGTATTAGTAAATGTTCAAATTAACAAAGGTTAATAAATGCTGTAGAAGTGCAGTTCATTATTAGCTCATGCTAATTAATGTGGTTAACTAATGAACTTTATTGTAAAGTGTGACCCTCATAATAATAACTTAATAAATAATCATTTTCTGAGAGCTCTGAGTCGTACCACCTGACCGCTGTTTGCCGTTGATAGTGTTCGCCGTACACACTCATAATTCTGAATAATTCCCAAACCCATGATCCAAACCCAGAACATCTGGTGTTATCTTGTAATGAGCATGGCATGAACACAGCACTGAGGCGCATCATGTACTTCTGGGAAGTTCGTATGTATGAGTTGGGAAGTCGGGATTATGACGTCAGGTGTGTTGAAGTCACTGTGACTCGGAAAACCCCAGTTTCCCACTCGCAATTACGACTTGGTGGAACATTCATGTTCAACTGGCCAAAACTGTTTCCGACATGACCTGACCACCATTATTCTCAGCCGCTGGGTTTAAACAACGTAGTTTCAACTGTTTTCTTATACATTTTTATTTTAAAATGCAAACGTTTAACAAAATCACAAAAATCAGATGAACTATATACAAACTGATGAGACAAATCATTTCAACTTTAACCTGTTTGACACTGACTTGTTTGTTACAGCAACTGCCTTACATCACTGTCATGTCAAGGTCAAAGTTGAGCGGCGTGTGTGTGTTGATGTAGTGCAAGTCATGTGATAACCCCTTAAAGTCACCAGGAAATCAAAATGGGACTTTTTTTTTTAATGGAATATTAGTTTATTATAGATGATTTATTGGTACACATTGTGTTAATAATCTTGCAGCATCTCTTCTCTTGTATGATGATGAGGGCGGAGCTATAACCAGTCACTCACATGAGATCAGCCAATAGCAAACCACAACCATCCAATCAATTCCCCACAGACACAATCAAGCCCCGCCCACATTTGTTCTTGTTCCACTTGGATACACTGCTCTTCAAAAGCTTGGGATCTGTGAGATTTTATGTTTTTGAAAGAAGTCTCTTCTGCTCACCAAGGCATTTATTTAATTAAAAATACAAAAAAACAGTAATATTGTTAAATATTCTGAAAATGTAAAATAACTGATCAAGCCCCGCCCACATGTGTTCTTGTTCCAGAAGCGTTTCACTCGAAACACTAGTGTGACTTCTTTCATGATGACTTTAAGAGAGGTCTCAGATCTCATAGTGAAATAAACATTTATGTGAGAGATTAAAGCACAAGAGGGCGCGTCTGAAGTCAAACTCTTACTCTGTATTACGCTGAGCTTCTGTCGGAGGAACTCGGCCATCTCCTTATCCTCCTCCTGCTCCCTGTTACACACACACAGACCTCAGATCAGACGAGTCACTAGTTCACTCTTAGAAAGAAAAGGTTCAATGGGTTTCCTCATTCTTGACTGGATTTTAATCTCCTTCAGTGTGAATCAAATAATTATTCATGATCATTCGTGTCTCCTTGAATATGGCAGACCTAAACAAAAAGTGTCTTACAAAATTGAAATCATTATATTGGTGTAAAGTATTTCACATCATTTTGAAGAAAAAAACTCTAGGCTACAAGATCCAGTTCTAAAGATGGCATAATTCTTTCATGTTTAACACCTTATATCATTTTTTTTCTACCGATAAAGTATGTTTACAAGATGTTTAATTCATATTAAAACAAAATTAATTGAAACTAAATCCCTAAAGTTGATAATGTTATATCTTCATTATCTACACTAATGGTATAATGGTATTATCTATACTAATGGTATTATGTACACTTATGGTATAATGATAGATCTCCTAAAGGCCTGTAAACACACAGAAGCGTTTCTGACCTCAGCCGCTCGACTTCTGCGTCCTCCACCAGGAAGTCTCTCTTCTGCACCAGCTGATGAATCTCCACGATTAACTTCTCTTCTCTCTGACGCTGTTTCTTACTCTTCTCTGCGTCTGTGTGTGCAGGTGAGGGTGTGTTAGATGACAGTATATGGCCCGTTCACATAAAAAGTGCACTTGCTCACGGTTTCACTGGTGAAAATATGCTCTAAGAATGTTTTGCTAATGTTTAAAGGGATAGTTCACCCAAGAATGAAAATTCTGTTTGTTTTTTTTCCTACTGTGGAAGTCATTGGGGTCCATCAACTGTTTGGTTACTGACATTTTTCAAAATATCTTCTTTTGTGTTCAGCAGAAAAAAGAAATTCATACAGGTCTGAAACAACTTGAGTGTGAGTAAATGATGACAGAATTTTCATTTTTGGGTGAACTATCCCTTTAAGTTATGAAAATGTTATTTCTCAATGTTCCCTGAATGTTCAAAACATCCTTTTTTTTTTTTTAAGTCCCCAGTGGTGAAAATCCAGCGTTTAATGTTGTTTATGTGTCTATGTGGTTTTTTGAATATGCTTTAAGACAAAGCATGTGTAAATTCATAAGTCGACACCATTGCTGAGTATTTCCTCCTTAAAACTGCAGTGAACCAAAGACAGTCTCAAAAACACGCGTTGAAATCGCTGGTGTTTCTGACGTCACAAACTACCTTGTAACCAATCAGATAAACGTGTGATCGTCAACCAGTGGATCTCTGAGCCGAGTGAGTGAGTG
>FLSR01004875.1:19637006-19661508 GCA_900092035.1 Leuciscus waleckii
CCGGTAACTTTGGAAGCTCAGTCGGCGGCGGTGTGAACGTACAGTAAGCCGTCTGCTCTCTATTCGCTCGGTACAGATGTTCACCAATCGGTCTGTGCAACGCCGGTTAAAGTCGAACAAGCGATAACGATCTCCCACACATAAAAAAACAAACCCCCAATAAGGCACGAGCAAATCAGGTAGCAATATTATGAAAACGCCGATCATTTTGCAAAACTCATTACAGCTCTGCAGAGACCAAATAGTTGCAGATTAGAATGCCATTGGACAGTTATAGACCCACCCCTTGCCGATGTTATGATGTTAACATGACAAGATGTTATGCTACTTATTGGTAATCATTTGTTTGATTAGGATAATACGTAGAATTATCTAACTTTTTCTGTTTTTCAAAAAATGAGCGTTTAAGTAGCCTACTTGATTTCTATTTTATTTATAGATCCCTTTTTTTAGAGTTATTCCCCTATAAATGAATTTTACATTGTAGCATTAAAAATTACCTTATTCTGAATGTTTCAAGGGTTACTCGTGATCGGATAATGGAGACAATGAGGCAAGTTGCTCCTGTGGGGACAGTGTTGCGAGGCCTGGACCTACAGATTACACAAAGGCGGCCATATTCTGTACCAGGTCCTTTGTCTTTGTGGCACATTGATGGGAACCACAAACTTGTTCGGTAAGCATTGTCATCAAACACTGAATTTGTACATAACATTGGCCCTTAATTAATGTGGTTTTCTTGTGTCTGTGCCTGTTAGGTGGAGAATTGTTGTCCATGGTGGCATTGACGGCTTCAGCAGGAAGATCATGTACCTAAGGGCAAATAACAACAACAGGGCGGCAACTGTTCTAGATTGCTTTCTTGGAGCCGTCCATGAACTTGGTCTACCTCACAGAGTGAGAAGTGACAAAGGTGGCGAAAATGTGGAGGTGGCCAGGTTTATGTTGGAGCATCCAGAAAGAGGATCTGGTAGTTAAACTCAATCCAACTGATTGCAAAATATGATATATAAAATGTATTGAAAATGTAATGTAAAATTAAGCTGTTTCTTTCCAGTTCAAGAGCTGTGCTAAATCCATGTTATCTCTGAAAATATTATTGTGTTTTTCTGTTTTAATTTACACACCTTTTGTTTTTATAGAATGTAACAGCTTCATCACTGGAAAAAGTGTACACAACCAGCGAATTGAACGGCTGTGGCGTGATGTGTGGTGCTGCGTACTTTCCAACTATTATGCCGCCTTCAGACATCTTGAGGAACTCTTGCAGTTGGATCCTGACCAGGACCTTCACTGTATTGGAAAATGTAATGTAAAATTAAAGCTGTTTCTTTCCAGTTCAAGAGCTGTGCTAAATCCATGTTATCTCTGAAAATATTATTGTGTTTTTCTGTTTTAATTTACACACCTTTTGTTTTTATAGAAGGTAACAGCTTCATCACTGGAAAAAGTGTACACAACCAGCGAATTGAACGGCTGTGGCGTGATGTGTGGTGCTGCGTACTTTCCAACTATTATGCCGCCTTCAGACATCTTGAGGAACTCTTGCAGTTGGATCCTGACCAGGACCTTCACTTGGTCTGCCTTCACTACGTGATACTACCAAGGCTGAACCATCATCTTCAGCTATTTATGAGGACATGGGACAACCATTCCCTTTCCACTGAAGGGAACAGGTCACCGAATCAGCTGTGGTTAGCTGGCCAAGTTATGGGTCCCCAGCAAATTCAGAACACTGTAAGCTCTCTTATTTTAAAAAGCTTTTAAAATATCACTGCTTTTTACATAATTACAATAATTATATATTGTATATAATTAAATATAAATAATTAATGTCTACCAACATGTTAGTGAACAAATCTTAATGGTGTTCTTAAGTTTAATTTGTATTATAAATGTTTTTCTAGGAGGGTTCAAACACATTTGGAATTGACTGGGATGCGCCTGTTGCAGTTCCAGATGCTATCCACGAAGTCCTTGTTCCTGAAGCACCACCTGCCCTACAGGATGAAATTGAAGCTTACTTGAGCCAAACCATTGACCCTTCATGAGCAGTGATGTTTTGGCATTGACATTTACATTCAGTGCCTAAGATCAGCCCAGAACTATTTGGCAGGACACTTGTGAAATAATTCTTTTCTTTTCTTTTGGCCAAAGATTTACTTTTCAATTTGATACAAACATTTGTTTTAGTTTGAACAATTACATTACATTTGTACAAATAAATGCAAATTCTTCCACCCACAATTCCTCTACTTATTATTATTTTAATCAAAATGTTGTGTTGTGAAGCGTGAGAATGTACTGAGGAATAACCAAGGGTATAAAACCTGCAGGGTTTTAGAAGTCTGTCAACACTAATAACTCTTCAATATTGTGCCCATGATTTTATTAAGGGCATTGAGCTGAAACAAGGTAGATATTCTACAAGAATAAGGTGGGTAACATAGCCCTTTCCGTACAAAGAGACACACTAATGTTTGGCGAAACTATCACCGTTAATATTTAAATGTTTAGAAAGTTGTGTTGTAGGCTAATTAGCAATCCGTAAATAACGAATGTTATTTTTATATTTATAACACTTGTCTAGAAAATACTTATTTATTTTTTTACTTACTTATTTTATTTGTATGCTAAGTCGCTGGCTGTGATTCTACCATAAATATGAGTTTATTTGGGCAAGGGGCAATTATTTGCCTTTACAAGGCATTTTCTAACCTTATTAAAATCGATAAATAATTTAGAATAGTAGACCTACAGCTGCTTGTCACATAAAATGAACTTAGTATTTATTTAGTTTTTATCTCTGTATAATTTGTGTATTTTAGCATTTTCTTTAAATATGTACGGGTGATTCTCTGAATTGGGTGCCCTTCAAGTCCCCCAAACATACTTCAAAGATTTTCAATTGAAGGAAATCACAAAATGCATTTTAACGCTGTCAATTAATAGAACCAGGTGCCTTAGCATTATAATGCAACACAATTGCTTTTTTTATTTTTTTATTTAAAGATAATGAGTTGCCTAAGTAGTAGACAACAAGCATGTTTGCATGTCCTCACTAACATCATTACATTTTCACGAATATCAAACAAATAAAAAGTGCAATTAATACCAAAATGTTGCTATTAATATAATCATATGTTGGTCTACTTTAACTAAAATATACATGTATATGAATATGATTTCTCTGATGTTTTATTAAGTGGTGTTTTACAGTTTGTTTTTTTTTATAAATGTGGGCGATTTAAAAGACCACTCTAAAAAATACTTATCCACAGCAACAAGGGCAACCCCAGCCTAAACATATATTAAGAGTTCTTAGTAAAACTTGCTGCTTAAGAGTTTTGTGAATAGGTTTTAAACTCCTAGGGACGACCCTAAAGAGGATAAGATAAAATACGTTGTCAAAAGCGTACTCCCTCTACAGCCTCTTATTAGCCACAGCAATGTACACAAAGTTAGTAAAATTACAATTTCAAAAAAGTAATATTTAGGTTATTTATAGAGGTTATTTTGAGTGCTTCTTTTCTAACCTTGAACCATTTATTTATTTTCTTAACTACTTACATATCTAAAGACTTATTTTAAAATGATTTAAGTGGTAATCAATATGCAGCGAATATTTATGCCTTCTATCGATTGATCTTGACTTTATACCTCCGCGGCCGGAACGTTCCTTAAGGTCATCTCTATACAGCCCGCCAATTGAATTCTTCCTGTTCCGGCACAGTTTAAAATCTGGCAGGCAGACGTCAAGAAGCTCAAGAATGTCAGCTGAAGATTCAAGGTATTTGACTTTTATTTCATATATCAATAATAGACTATTGTTGCGACCATTGTGTAGCTTGAGATATAATCAATTAAACTTTAAATTTCTTGCTAGATGATACTTTTTGTCAATCCATTGCTATATATATATATAGCCTATTATTAGTATTATTATAATTTTTTTTAATGAAGGCCTACAGATACTTGGGCTAACGGCCTTTCTTTTAGTTTGGTTTTACAAAATCTATATCTTATAGCATTAACGTTTGTTCAGAGTTGGGTCATGGTCAATTTATATTTTTTAGTAAGAAAATGAACACTGATAGGAAATATTTTTATTGCATGTTATCAAATAAAATAACCATACACAATGCCGTGCCAAAATACTATAGGCCTACTTGGGATATTTAACGTCACTTGTCGTGACATAGCCTACAGGTGACATGCGATAGGCCTACTGCAACTTTCAGCACTATAGACGACGAGGCCTTTTCTGCTTTATTTGCTCGAATGAAATATTTAAACCATAAACGTTAAAGTGATAAACCACGAACCAAAAAAACTGACTTTTCCTTTAATTGTTTAAATAATCACAATTGGAAAGTAAATGCCTTAAACGAGATCTGCTGACTCATATACTTTTTCAGCTTGTTGGTGTTTAAACTTAAAGGGGTCATGAACTGGCTTTTAAGATAAAATATAATATTGTGGATGGTCTGAAGTCCACTTATGACGTTCGCTTGGTTTTTACATTCAAAAACGTCAAAATGAATAAGTAATAGGCTGTTTTCTACCCTGGTTTTGAGCCTAGCTCCTGAAACACTTTTTATGGGCGTGCGGCATTCAAGATTTGCAGGTATAAGCCTACTGCTATGATTGGATAACAGTGTTGCATATTATAATGAGTTTCTTGTAATACTCGTGATGCTTGAATCAGTGGGCGGGGCTAAACAGGCAGTGTTGAAGTAGGCGTGAATCTTCTTCTGCGGTGTTTGATACACTCTGACCTCATAGATCCCCACTTTTGAAAACCTGTCCTTCACTGTGCCTACTGTCAATAAAAGCTTTTATTGGACTAGCAAGGAACGTTATCAGTTCTGAAATTTCCAGGATATTCTTATAAATCAATTTCTCAGTTCATCACCCCTTTAACACAATTTAAGGTAATTACTGTGCTGTACATGTGATTTTATTCCATACCTTTTATTTGTATATTTTTCCCCATTTCAGCAGTAACACACGATTGGAACAAGCAGCTAGGTTCCTAGAAATGGCCAATAATCTGCTGCTAAACCCTTCCTCTACATCTTTGTCTCAAGTGCCATCTACTGCACAACCACTGGCTTCCACCCCAGCAACAAGCAGATGTTTAACATCATCCTCATCTCCCATGTCCTGCTCTTCAAACCTTAGCACACCCTCTCTCTTCAGCCCCTCTTCTGTGCATACAGCATCCGCTCTCCAGTCAGCATCTCTATTACACACTGGCACACCTGTAAAAAAAAAAAAATCAAAAATAAAAGCAAAAAATATTTTTTTTTTTTTTTTTTTTTTTTTTTTGTACAAATACAGTTATTTGAAATGTGATCTGTTCTGTGTTTTCAGAATGTTGTAATGGAAAGGTGCAATATTTGTTGCTGTGAGGTGCCTCTGCATAGGCTTGAAGAGCATGTTAATCTATGCAGCAACAGGTGTGTATAACTGCACCAGAGTAAAGTTGCCTATTACTGTAGTAACAACATTTAATTAGCTTACTAGATCAAGGCTGCTACATTTTATGTATAGACAGAATTATTTTTTTTACTAATACCAAATAACACATTTTTGCTTCTTTTTTAAGATCATCTACTCAAGGCGATGCAAATGGAGGGTAATATGAAAAAATCAGACAGCCTCTGTCATTAAATTGTATGCTTTATTAATGATATGTTTTGTTTAATAGGAAAGCAAGAAATGATCCTCGTCCAGCTTTTAAACTTCGTGTGGCTTTGTTGCTTGACCACAGTATGGTGACATTTAATAGCAATTTTGGTAAATTAACATAATTTGATATTCACAAAATATTTTATTGGTAAGACTGTGGGATGCTTTATTAACAGGCATTATCATGTTTCAGCCACAGAAATGAAAAGGATAGACATTGGTTGTGACATGGCTGAGGCGGATCTAAAAGATCTGCTCTGGAAGACTTTTCCTGGACTGAATCATAGAGACTTTGACTTCTGTCGAGTTGACCGATTCAGACGTGTGTTGGCTCTCACTTCAAACACTTTATCCTCAGTATCCATTCGTAAAGAGCTGGGCCGGTCCGCTCTTTACATACGACCAAAGGTAAGTAGCTGTTATCAAGCATGCTTTTCTATCCTACATCTGTGGTTTTACATGCAACATACAAGTATATATAAAGTATAGTTACCCTTACAACAAGCAGATGTAAAACATTTGTTCATGTTTTTTACTTTATCAATACACCCACTGGAACACTTAATCTAAAAACTTACAGAACGAGTTTATTTTTTGTATTGTATTCATATACATTTATTTTACAAGTATGATTTAATGACCATTTACTAGCATTAGTTAAAGTCCCTGTGAACTGGAAGTTGGGTTTTTTTTCCAGTGAAAGGGAATATTGAACAGAAGGTTTGATTCTAGCACTCCTCCTCTCCATCTCTGCTCATAGCAGACTAACGGGTTGAGGGGAGTGGTTCAGCGTTTTCAACCCAAGCCGTCAAACCTACGTCATTAGAAAGGAATGCCATTCCAGACCGGAAGTAACTTTTCAGATTTTGATTAAAGATTACCATGGCAAACACATTTTTTCTGTGTATTAACTTGCAAGGATTAACTTGCACAAGACTAGTAATACGCACTTACAAACTAAATTGGGTCTTTTTTTATTTCATGTCGACTTTAATAACAAGCTAGATTCAAACACCTTGCAATGGAAATAGTAAATATTTTAATTCTAATAAAATACACCAATAATGAAGCCTGGTTAAAACCAGACCATTCTCAGTAGTAACTGAGTTATGGTCTGGCACAGCTTCATTAATAACTCATTTCCAAAGGGGCGTCACCAATGGACGTCGCTCAAATTCCTCTGGGCGCAATTAGATAGACCTAAAACCAATCAGAGCGATCATCATCGTGTAAAGCCCGCCCCAACGTTTCTGATTGGTGCCTCGATTTGGACGGATTAGAAATGGGCTTGAATGAGCTCTTTGCCAGACTACTTGCAGAGCAAATCTAAATTTGCCAGAAGTTTGCCTGGGTTTTCCCAGGCTACCAATAATGTCTTTTATATATATGAAACATGTTGTCTTTGTTAAATAGGAGCCCCTGGAATTGTCTGAGGACAGCGTCTCTTCGAATACATCAGTAAGCCATTTTTGTGCCTTACGGATATCATGATGTGAGAGCAAATGCTTTCTTCCTTATGTTGATGTATATTTCACTTAAGGTTGGTGACATTTCATCTGAGGGGTCTGAAGAAAAAGAAAATCTGCAGGTGGATCCTGAGGAGGAGGAAGACATTATACCTGTAAGTTTTGTACATATGAAATGTGAATCAAATTACTTTGTCAATTTTGCAACTACATCATACTGAATGATTGTATATATATTAAACCTAAAGCATTTATATTAGGGATTTCAGATTGTCAGAGCCGGGATTAGAACTCATATCTCATGTCTCTAGTATGTTCCTGTTTAGTATCAACTATCTCATCATGTATTGCAAAAATCTACAGTGGGAGGTTTTAGCAGTGCCATATCTTCAGTTTTGTATCTGCAATAAAGCTCTGTCCCAAAAACATAACTATGGTTTAAAATTGACACTAAGCGCTGCTGAAGAACTGTTACCTTCAAGAACTTCTTCTCACCAGAGGTTCTATAGCTTACCTATTTTATTTATCAGAGAAATCTAATACATTGGCAAGCCACCCAAAACCACAGGCTCCACAAACGGCAACAAAAACAAACTGGGCTCACCCGCACCACGAAAACATAACAAACTGTTCCAGCCAATCACCGACAGGAATGATTTGGGGGGTTAGTGCGCGGATGAGGAGGAGGGAGGGTCTAGCTAGCCTCCTTTAGTTTGCAATACTTCAAACGTCAACAAGAAGTGACGTCACCCAACATCACTTAGAGCACCTTTAAAAGTGCTATATAAATAAAGACGACTTGACTTATCTAATAACTATATTCTCTTTATGTACATCTCACCTAAGGTAGTTGACTTGGTGTATCCCTGGCTTTACCATACCAAATGATTTTTCCCGACCTGTGTTTTTAATGGAGACGTTATAGTTTTTTATTTCTGATTGTCTGCCTGTTCATGTGAAGGTCGTCAATGAAAGTGACATTTTGCCACAAGGTCATCATGCTGGTGGTGAAATGGTAAGCATAGCATTGCAATCATGCAGATAATCTTGCTAGCAATATGTATTTCACTTCACTTCAATATATAACTATAATCTACAACTAAATTTCTATACCTTTCTGTACCTTTCTATGGATTGATGGAGCACTAACCAGAACAAGTTATTCAATAACACACTGTTTAACAGGAAAGTATAGAGGAAAGGAGGCGACTCATTCAAGAGCAGGATTCAGCCTATGAAGAATCATTGCTCTTGGACCAACAGAGGGTAAATTCAGTTCCCAAAAAAAACACAATAGAAGTTCCTGGGCATTGTTATTTAACCACAGTGATGACATGTATTTTACAGCTGGAAAATGAGAGAAGAAGGGAAAGAATTGAGGAGAGACGACTACAGGCAAGTTCAGATAATCAACTGTGATCTATGTTTGAGCAGCATTTCTTAAAGTCGTTATGAAATAAAAATGTACCCTAGTTACTTTGTAAGATCACATTACTAAGTCTTGTAGTGAACAATTAATCTGTGCAAGTTAATACATAGAGAAAAAAATGTCTTTGTCGTGGTAGTCTTAAATTAAAACCAGTACATTTGCTTCCACTCTTGAATTGAGTTGAATATCCCTAACCAATCCTCTCGAACCGTCTGCTATGAGCGAGGGATGGAGTAGGTGTGGCAAAAATAAACCATTCCCTCTATCCCATGATAATTGAGCCTACAAATAAAAAGATAAGTTGTTTTGCTTGAGCAGTGAACAGAGTGTCCATTTATTTGATTGATTGAAAAAAATAAAATTCTAATGTGCCATCGCATTAGAACAAGAAAGTAAGCTTGTATTTGTTTTGTATATAAAGAATTTCACTGAAGTAAATAATAAAAGACTGTCGTTACACAGGTAATCAGTGAGAGGAGGGATCAGGCTGCAAGTTTCCCTTCAGAGGGTGGAATCACCTTCCAATTCCATTACCCTGACGGCTCTCGAACACGCAGAGATTTTCAGCTGCACAACAACATACAAGTAATAAGAAAAGAAGACGTACCAGCCAGATGTATATGCATCTGTATTGTTGTGAGTTTTATGATTTTTAAGTTTTCAATTGCTTCTTCTCCTCCTTTCCTAGAATCTTATATGTTATGGAGGATCTGTAGGGTCTGCAACTGAATTCCTCTGCCTGAGATCGCATAATCCAGATTTGGCCATAAGAACTTCATCAACTGGTATTATAGCAGACTACATCAGCCAATCAACTACCTTTTTTGTTCAATGGGTTGGACCTGAAGAGGTAATTTCTACATTTGTTTCTTCTTGTACTGCAAACTGTGATTATTTAAAGGGGTGATAAACTGAGAAATAAACTTTTCCTTGAGCTTTTGACATTTAATATTCCATCATACTATAAGAATATCCTATACATTTGAGAACTGAAAACTTTCCTTGTTAGTCCAATAAAAGCTTTTATTGACACCAGGCACAGCAAACAACGATAGTGGGGATCTATGAGGTCAAAGCAAGAGTGTCAAACCCCTCGTCCGCAGAAGATGATCAAGGCCTACTTCAACACTGCCTGTTTAGCCCCGCCCACTGATTTACGCATTACATGAAACTCATTATAATATGCAAAACTGTCATAGCAGTGGGCGTTTACCTGCAAATCTTGAATGTGGCACGCCCATTAAAAGCGTTTCAGGAGCTAGGCTCAAAACCAGGGTAGAAAATAGCCATTTTGACATTTTTGAATGTAAAAACCAAGCGAAGTCATAAGTGACCTCAGACAACAATATAAAAAAATATATACTGTGTCTGATGCCATGTTGGATCCATAGATATAAACAAACTAATTCGGTGTGTCGCATAGACGTCGTCATCATCTTGCTGCTCCCTCCCCGTTCTGTGATTGGTTCCCTTTTTGAGGGAAAAATCTGGTCCATGGTGTCCAGACTGTCTAGCAGCGAGAATAAAATCGCGCTGCGCTCAAGGCAGCATGGGGAAACCCAGGCTAATGGTTTGCTTGATGGTATGACTAATGTTAGTTCAACAAAGGCTGAGTGCTACCTACAGGCATATAATATGAAGTGTAGACTTCTGGTTCAAGAAATATGAAATGATGATGTGACATAGCCTACCTTTGTGACATTACCATTTTATTCATTATGCGGCAATACGTACTAATCACCCTTTCATTTTAGAGAGTAAAGGTAATATTTACATTCATAATAGTTTGTCTTGACCACCCATGACCGGAATTAGTGGAAATGTTATTTTATATGAGTTGGCCTGTCTAACCCACGGATTATCTGCACTCTCAGCAGATATTACAATCATCTGTGCATCAGTAACACTAGTTGTTTCACATTCCAGTTGTGTAGTTTCTAATGTATGTAAGAGGATGATACCTATGGATCATTTCTAATCTTACATTTTGTAGATATTTTATAGGGTTGATTATGTTCTTTTGTGCTTTAGAGTAACCCAATGTTTTCAATGTGTTTTAAACAGGACTCTTTTGACAATTTAACACCTGCTGGAGTCAACCAAGCTGAAGCAGCCATTCCTTCCAATCCAACTGTTCCCTCTGCCTCCATGGACACTTTTGAGCCAACGGTTTCCTTTGACTCTATGCACTCTCCGGCCTCCGTCTCCAACTCTACCTCGACCAGCACAGCAGTGAGTGATACTAGGTAATATGTTTTTTTTACTACAAACTACAATTGTTTGGCCCTCATTGTATGTGATAATTAGCAGTGGAACTGCAGTGTTCACTGATGTATTCAGTTTGTCACTGTAAAGTACAAGAGTACAGCTTGAGAGCTTGCTGAAGCCTATGCAGTGCATTCAGAAAGGTCAATTAAATTGATTGGACATGATTTGGAACGGCACACACCTCTATAAAAGGCCTCAGCTGACATTGCATGTAAGAGCAAAAAACAAACCATGAGGTCAAAGGAACTGCCTGCATAGGTCATAGACAGGATTGTTGCAAGGCACAGATCTGGGGAAGGCTACATAACTTGCACTGAAGGTTCCCAAGAGCACTGTGGTGTATTTTTCAGACTTGCTAATTATTTAACATTTTAAATACATACTTATGACAACTTGGATAACATTGCTGTACTTTGTTTTGCAGGCATGACTTGAGGAGGCTGCTCCTAGGTCTACAGTCAGCTGTTGATCTGGTTGAGCCTGGACCCATAGCAAACTGCGTAAATGTAGTAAGGTCCAGGGTGCTACAATGTGCTTTGAGGACCTTCAACAGACGAGCATTCAATCCACATAAACAACTCGATATCGTATTTGTGGATTCGTGCGGAACAGGGGAGGGATCTGTTGATACTGGTGGTCCTACCCGGGAGTTTCTCAGGCTACTGATGAAAGAACTCCTGGATTCAAGATACTTTGTTGGACCGGAGAACGGCAAGAGCCTTGCTCTTGATTCCCTTGGTAGGTACATTTTTTTTAATATATATATATATTAAAAAAGATTGATTGATTATTTGATAGATTGATTGATAGATAGAAGCAGTACATACAATTTCATAGATAGATATCCAGATAGAAAGTACGATAGGTAAGTAGATAGAAAAAGGTTCCAAAGAGTGCAAAAACAGCAATATATATCGAAATACTTATACATAAAAATAAAAAATTCTAGCTGATACTACACTGTAACACACAATTTATTCCTGTGATAGCACAGCAAAAATTAAAACTGCCATTACTTAAATCTTCATTGTCCATGAGTTTCAGACAGCTTTCAAATATGCTTATTCACCACACTTTAGAGTGTTGCATTTGTGGTGTTGCAACTAGCTGGCGTAAAAATAATGACAGTGTCGTGTTGCGTCTGTCGTCATGAAATGATGAATGATCATCGTTACCAATCAAAATGTGTTCATTTAAATGCAATGTGTGTTTTTTTTTACATGGTCCCTTACCTTACATTTGTCCTATTTCCAATAACAAAACTCATTTACATTTATGCATTTGTCAGACGGAAAGTTATTTATAGTGCATACACTTTGTGAGCACATGTGTTCCCTCGGATCGAAGCCACGATCGCATGATCACATCATTGCATATCACTGTACAATACAATGCTCTACCAATTGAGCTACATGAAACCTGAATTATGACGCAGATATGCACTACAATAAACGTGTCCTCTTGTCAATAGGGGCGCGACTTTAGTAAACGCTCCCATGGGTTGTATTTCAAGAAAGTGACGAATTAACTATTTGGGCATATAGGTTGAAGGACCTGTTGGATTGTTGAATACGGTGCATGTAATTGCAGGGTTGCCTATACTGTGGTAACTGCGCTGCGAGAGATGTCAGACATTTCACAGCATAATGTGTTTTCACAAAATTCACAACCCCTGGTTGCAAAACAGATAACAATCTTCATTCTTTTTTTTTAATTGTGGTCTTCATTCCAATTGTGTAGGCTTATCCAGAGGAACATACAAGGTGTTAGGGATGATCATATCAGTCTGCCTTGTTCATGGCGGGGTGGGACCATGTGTGTTGGCGAGAAGGCTGTATTCACAGCTCGCAGGGTCTGTTGAGTAGATATAGATAGATTGTTGGTAAATATGGTAAATACATGTCAAACATTTAGGAAAAAATTACAACAAATTGATAAATGTGAAATTCTAATTTGCACATCTAAAGGACCGTATTGTGTAAAAACTACAATAATAATAGAGGCCCTTGTGCCGACAAGTTGACTACATTAGTGTGTACTTTCAGTCAACACTGCTGACTTTATAACAGATGTTACTGTCATGATGGTACGATATAACAAAGTAAAAGACTACTCCAAGTTTTTATATCTACATCACAATCATTTATTGTACTACATCTGCCATTATTTGGGAAATAAGGATAACACTTTACACATTGCCAGCAACAAAAGGTTATTTCTAATAGAACCTCTTCTCTTACTAACTTTTAGATCCAAAGGGCAGAAACCATTACAGAGGCACACACAGCCATGTTAGAGGCTTCAAACAGCCTCCACATGCTCGGTGCCTTGGGCAAGGTTTCAACCCTTGAAGAACGTCAGGATCTTGTCAATGCAGCACTAACATACTATCTAGAGGGAAGGATGGAGATGCCTCTCAGACAGTAAGATTACCTGCTTTATCACTAATGTTTTATTAAATGCTGATGTTAAAATTAAAGGTTAAAAACAACTTTCACTGAAGGGGTTAAGTTTTCATTCATTTGTTACTTTTTCAAATCTGTTGCATATCAATTGATATAACTACTGATGATTAAAAATATTTGGTTCTTACAACATATGTACTTATCTGATTGAAAGACTGAAAGAAGGACTGGAGACATTGGGAGTGCTAAATGCCATAAAGGAGCACTCTTCCATTATGGAGGAACTCTTTTGTGGTGGTCCCCCCACCTTGTCAGCTGCCTCCTTGCTGGACCTCTTCACAGTACATTATTCCCCGAGAGGAACTAACAGGAGAACCTTGGAGGAGGTTGCATTATATACATATAAAAATATGACATGCAGTTAGTTCAAACAATCACAAAAAAAGCTAATCAAGTATTCATAGTGACTGGAGGTATTTATGATTAGAATCTTTTTGTGTCACTTTTTCTTTTTCTTAATTGATGCTTTGCTTTTTCTGTTGCAGATGGAGATGCAGCAGTGGAGGTGGATGGTGGGGACACAATTAAAGTCACCCTACAGAGTGTCCTTGTGTTTGCTTCTGGGGCATCTGCCATACCCGTATTTGGATTCAAAGAGAATCCATGCGAACTGTTCATGCGAACCGTGCCCCGGTCCGCACTAAACTGCCAGTGTGAAAGCGCCCTGTATCTCAAAGGGACCTTCCAGGTTACATAAATTGACAAATAAATACATATTTTTACATCACTAACAAGCCCAGTTAAAGACTGCTACCTGTTATTTTGCATCGTTACATTTTGGGCGTTCATCCTGTGTTTGTTTGTTCCTGGAGATGTTACCTCAACACACTGTCAGCTTATGAGAGTTTGTAATTACATTTACTTGACTTCTTCAGCTTGTTTCTTTTTGTGTCTTGATTGCTTGGTTTGTAAATTAAAACAATTGCAACTGATACATTTGAACAAAAACAAAAAAATGGTTCTAATTGAATGTAAATATTGTCGTGACTGATCTTTAAAAGTATTTACATGACTATAATAATAATAACAACAACAATAACATAAGGGTTAATGCAAAATTGTAGCTAAACCTTGACTGTCTTTTATTCTTTATACCTTATTTATTTTAGTATAACATGATAAAAATAATTCATTACATTTATATAGCGCTTTTCTAGGAACTCAAAGCACTTATACAGAAGGGTGGGAATCACCTCCACCACCAATGTGCAGGTCATTGATTTTTAATGACCACAGAGAGTCAGGACCTCGGATTAACGTCTCATCCGAAGGACGGTGCTCTTTGACAGTATAGTGTCCCCATCACTACACTGGGGCGTTAGGACCCACACAGACCACAGGGTGAGCACCCCCTGCTGGCCTCACTAACACCTCTTCCAGCAGTGACCTGGTTTTCTCAGGAGGTCTCCCATCCAGGTACTAACCAGGCTCAGCACTGCTTAGCTTCAGTGTGAAACCAGTCTTGGGCTACAGGGTGATATGGCTGCTTTTGGATATTGGATAATATTGGTTAATCATATATAAGTAATATAAACATGACTGTTATGCCATAGCATTTAGTCAGTTTTATAAAATATAACTGCAGTGTTGACTGTTAATTTGACTTTTAATTGATGTCAATCTGCTCTTACAGGAATTCTAGTGATGACAATACAGATTGTGCAAATAAATGGAGCACTATGGAATGAAAAACATGTACTTCATTAACTGCAAAATTGTTAAGTGAATGCTTTTTACTGTAATTCTTATTTATGTAACAAACTTTATTCCCCTGGATTTAAAGATTTAGTGTCGCATTTATGATTATTGTGTGTGCTTAAGAGCAGATTAAAGGTATGGGTATCTCATGTATAAGGTAGACAGGAATAGGACCAGCATGCAGACAATACCATAGAATAAAGCAGTCATACTCTGACCATTTAAGTCTATTATTATATTATTAAAAGATGCTACAAATGACATTACAAACTCTTCATTTTGACATATAATAAATGTAACAATTCATCATCATACATTTCACTCATTATGTATCTTGTGTTAGTGGAATATAACTTTTCCAAAGATGCAGAACCCCCATACAATACAAATCTGTAAGACATTTAAAGCACTGAAAATATTTTACAAAAGCAAATGTACACTATATCGAACATTGCTCCTTTCAGAAATTATTAAGGCATCGAGCCCTTAATGTACAGGAATAAATGACCCAAGACTTACTGAAACTTCCTACAAGTATCTGAAGGAGTGGACATGGCTAATGAGCAGATGAGTGTCCCTCTGCTGCCACCTACTGAGATTAGTGGTCATTTACTGCCATTTTTGTTTTAAGTGTTTGTTTTTCCTGCAGGTGAAAACAAGATGCATCCGTTTAAGCCTTTTACTTTATTTATCAGGGCTGTCAATTGTTTTGCCTGAGTTGGGTGATATATTTGTATGCTCTTAACATAGTAGCAAAAAATGTGCAGTATGACTAGGCTACATTTAAAAGAGTGCTAGGCTTTATAAAAACTGTAGTGTAGCTCTATTAAATAGTATATTTATGTTAAACGATTTTAAATTGAATGATTAATGACCTGTTCAGAATAAGTATAGCAGTAACCAGCAATCAGAAGTATGATAATACATTTTAGTTTAAAATCCAATAAGTTTTAAAGTTGTTTCTGAATGGTTAATTAATACTAAATGCAGCATCTATGAATGAACTTGAGGCATGCAGACCGGCTGCTGCAGGGCTTTAACAAATCTTAAACAAACAAATAATTATATGAATTTTACTAGCCCATTTTATTTGTCCCTCATAAGATCGTATACATGACAATATACTTTTATCTATCATTGGGATACCAAATGTATGTACTTAACAGACATTCAGCATTATAGAAATAAATAAATCCAATGTAGCCCTAAGTAAACTGCCAAAATAAGATTATCTATAATGTCTATAACAGTAGCCTAAATGTATGAGAAAATAAGGAAAATTAGGCGGTCAGACGTGCAGACTTACAGACGTTATCCACACGTTAACTTCTAACGTGACGCCGCCGTCAGCAGACGTTAAGACGGGCAGACGTTCAGACGTGCAGACGTTAAGACGGGCAGACGTTCAGACGTGCAGACGGGCAGACGGGCAGACGTACAGACGGGCAGACGTACAGACGTTAAGACGGGCAGACGTTAAGACATGCAGACGTTATCCACACGTTAAATTCTAACGTGACGCCGCCGTCACGTCTGTAACGATCAACAGCTACACGTTATTGACGTGTCTACGTGACGTGACATTTGCGTGTACGTCTCCATATAAAACAAATGGAGACGTACAAGCACGTATACACGTGTGTTATCTGTCGTGCTTGTCAGTCTCGTCGCCGAATGATACATTCCCGAGCGCCATAAGAAACGTATCTCGTGCTCACGCATTACAATTTCCGGTTTGCGTTGCATCACTGTCATTACTATGAGGAAAACAAGAGCATGGATGTGGATGCGCATGAATTAATCGAAATCTATTTTAAACTTGGACTTCAATACAAAGACATAGTTTCTGTCCTTGCATTTCGACACAGATATATAATCACTGAGCGACATTTAAAATGCATTTTGAGGTCTAGAAGTCTATTTCGACGGAAAGGCTACTCAAATATTGAAGACGCGATTGTATTTATTCAGTATCAACTCCAAACTATAGGTCAGCTCCATGGATAGGTGGATGCATACAAAGTGTAAAGAAAATGGATTGCATATCAGAAAAGAACATGTTCGCTTCATTTTGTGCTCGTTAGATCCTGGTGGTGTAGAATGCAGGAAAGCCCGACGTCTCCATCGGCGTAACTATTTTGCAAAAGGACCAAATTATATCTGGCACTTTGATTCTTATGACAAACTGAAGCCATATGGTATTTGCATAAACGGCTGTATTGACGGCTTTTCAAGAAAGATCATTTGGCTGAATGCGTACACAACAAGCAGTGACCCGAAGGTTATCGGAGGATATTACATGGAAACAGTGGAGAGTTCAGGTGGCTGCCCTAGAATCATTAGAGGCGACTGTGGCACAGAGAATGGGCACGTGAGAGACTTCCAACGTTTCCTCAGACGCAACATTTTACAGGAATCTAATATTGACTGCTACTTACAAGGTGCAAGCACAGCCAACCAGCGAATAGAGAGTTGGTGGGGATTTCTCAGGAAAGAAAGCATGGAATTTTTAATCTCTTTGTTTGGTGACCTTAAGGACAGAGGATTGATCGACGGAGGATTTTTGGATAAAAATCTCATGCGATTCTGTTTCTTGGGAATTATTCAGGTGAGTGGAGGAGGTCTATGTCTACTTTTCCTTTTAAAATATTTTTAAAAATAGATAATTTCCTGAAATTAACATGCATCTTTTAAAGTTTTTTTTTTTTTTGCGGGGAAAGCTATAAAATAGAATAAGTAAAAGACTTCATACTAACACAAACACATTTTCAAAACTGTAAAAGGTTAGGTTATATAAAAATAAAACATTAACAAATTATTTTATGATAAACATAGCCTATTACTGTCTTAAGTTAACTGCATTTATAGTTGGCATATAAACGCTAATTGTAATTATTATTATTAGGCCTACATTTAGGCTACATATTTAGACGCTTTTATCCAAAAAAGGAACAAATAATTAGTTAAATGTCAGTCATAATACAGGTTAGACAATAATAATCCAGGGCTAAGATTATCACAAGTAAACAAGATTTTGACGGAGTGTGGAGCGCGCTTGCTGCATGGATGAAGGCGTCGGCGCGAAAACTTGCATTTTCCTATCAACAGAACAGTGGAAACACTCTAAAATACTCCATAATTTCTGGTCATACAGAAAATAATAATACATCATTCGCACCTACTTTTTTGTGTCAACTCACAATAACAAGAAAATGTGCTTTTGTAAAATAAAACATCGGAGGATATTACATGGAAACAGTGGAGAGTTCAGGTGGCTGCCCTAGAATCATTAGAGGCGACTGTGGCACAGAGAATGGGCACGTGAGAGACTTCCAACGTTTCCTCAGACGCAACATTTTACAGGAATCTAATATTGACTGCTACTTACAAGGTGCAAGCACAGCCAACCAGCGAATAGAGAGTTGGTGGGGATTTCTCAGGAAAGAAAGCATGGAATTTTTCATCTCTTTGTTTGGTGACCTTAAAGACAGAGGATTGTTCGACGGAGGATTTTTGGCTAAAAATCTCATGCGATTCTGTTTCTTGGGAATTATTCAGGTGAGTGGAGGAGATCTATGTCTACTTTTCCTTTTAAAATATTTTTTTAAATGGATAATTTCCTGAAATTAACATGCATCTTTTAAAGTTTTTTTTTTTTTTTTGCGGGGAAAGCTATAAAATAGAATAAGTAAAAGACTTCACACTAACACAAACACATTTTCAAAACTGTAAAAGGTTAGGTTATATAAAAATAAAACATTAACCAATTATTTTATGATAAACATAGCCTATTACTGTCTTAAGTTAACTGCATTTATAGTTAGCATATAAACGCTAATAGTAATTATTATTATTAGGCCTACATTTAGGCTACATATTTAGACGCTTTTATCCAAAAAAGGAACAAATAATTTGTTAAATGTCTGTCATAATACAGGTTAGACAATAATAATCCAGGGCTAAGATTATCACAAGTAAACACAAGATTTTGACGGAGTGTGGAGCGCGCTTGCTGCATGGATGAAGGCGTCGGCGCGAAAACTTGCATTTCTATCAACAGAACAGTGGAAACACTCTAAAATACTCCATAATTTCTGGTCATACAGAAAATAATAATACATCATTCGCACCTACTTTTTTGTGTCAACTCACAATAACAAGAAAATGTGCTTTTGTAAAATAAAATAAAACAATCAGGCGCGCTTTCATGATCTCCGTGAACTGAAGCGCGTCTCAAAAATGAAACGCAGCGTAGGCCCATAGCCTCACAGAAATCATAAATATAGGCTACCTATATAAAGCTTGAAATGTAGACTTTTAAACGAACAAATTCGAATCGAAAGCAAATACCGTCTGAGTAGGCTAATCCCGTATTAAAGGTGCATTTCTCTCTAAAGGCGCATCCACTTTACATTGGATATGTAGGCTATGTTTGAAGATATGTTTGCAGCCAACACTGATTTAGAAAGCACTAGTTTATTCATAAACAATTTATAAAACAGTAGTTTATTAATAAAAAATTTAAATGCCTAGTTATTTTTTCTGACACATTTGTTATCATTATCCTGCTTTTTCCGATGCTTTACGGCAAAATGTTTTTATAATACCGCTTGAGCGCGGAATAGGTTATTCCTCCATGCACCCAGTAGGCCTACCTATTTAATAGATTTGTGTACTAATTGCTTAAATGACTACTAGTCGACTAGAAAAATCTTTAGTCTATGGCAACTTTAGATTGATCATTTTTAGTAAATAAAACTTATTTAGCCAACGTATTATTTATTGGATAGGCTAGTATCCATCTCTTTACATTGAGTTAACATAATTAATGAACGAATAAAATGATTAAATTAAAATGCTATATTTCTAGCATTGCTTCCTTCACAAAGTAGTTTTAAGGTGACAATCCTTTATACATGTAAAGCTTGTATTGACACTTCTTTAATCAGATGCGTTTTGACTACGTTTAGGTATTTTGTAATTATATCAGGTAGGCCTAATGATGATATATTAACAACAATTTTATGCTATATATATAGTTTCTCAGAGGAAGGTCATCCTGGTTTGGAACAAGTGTGAATATTTTCATTTTCTTGTTAACAATCCCTTTAATTTTTTGTACTTTTTTGTGTTAATATTTAGTTTTCCCCCTGGATGTTGGCAATGTAATAAGAATCAAATGCAAAACAGTAAGGGGTTTAGAACACAGTTGGGGTCAATTTATTGATTATTATACTTTAACACAGACAATGTACTGATGACATCATCTAACAATGTTTACAAACATGGCTACTCAAACTTACCATGTTCTTATCATTACAATAAATTGTAAAAAAGAAAACAGAGAAAGAAAAAAATGGCAAGATATATTGAATGAATTAAAATTACAGTGCATAAGAAACTCTGTTTTATTTATTTCATTATAATTGAACAGGAATATATTTTCATTACTGTTTACCTGAAATGTACAAACATTGTTTTGCTTTATAAACATTTCTAAAGTTTTGCTTAAGAAGCTTATCTCCCCCTCATTCAACCCAACAGGAGTGAAACAGAATGATTTACAATATATCTTCTCCATGTCTAAGTCGAAGCTCTCAAACACATTTAACAGGGTATTTCATTATATAATTGCTACTGACTTGTAACATTAATGAACACAAACTATAAACTCATGTACAGCATAGCTATTTTGGACATACACTGTCTTCTTTCAGTTCAACTGAATGTATTTTTTTTTGTATAAAATTCAAATTTGATCCTGTCTCTTTAGAATAAAAATGAAAACTAACTTTAAAACCTTAAAAGATCATTTAAAACCACTCAATCATTTCAAAAATTCAAAATGAAGTCGCCTTCCAAAAAAATCATAATGGCAATAAAAAAGTAACGGTAGTATAACCAGTGGTGTAAAAAAAAAACCTTGACTCTGTCAAGTTCTCAGTTCAGTTGATTCAGTTACAGAATGTCCATAGCAAAGCAATCTCCACTTAGGACATTGTCAAACTCTGCACGAAATTCAGGGTAAGAGTTGTATGTACACGGCAAGTCGAGAACTGCTCCACATGTATGTGCAACAGGTCTGCGTCCAAGACCACATAATCCATTAAACATGACTTCGATTTTGTCTTTGCAAATGACAGTAGAGCCAGTACAGAATCGTAGGAAAGTCTCCAGCTTTCTTTGGTCTAGGTTTTTCCCGTAGCGCTGCAGATGATTAAGGGTCAGCTGCTCTTGCTGGTTCAATAAATCTTTTGCTGGCTTTATCATTTGTGCAACTTTCTTGGATGTAGCTTTCTTTGACTCGTATGCTTCCAGTATGCTTTGTCTGTTTAGATTCAGAATGCCACTCGGCATAATGGTTCGGAAGCAGTCAATATAAATTGGGCTCTTGGAGGAGAACTTTGTGAGCCATTGTCAAAATAGCAAACGGGATGTTTTCTTTTGGCGGCAAGTGGTATGAGCCCATCCGTGAGAAGAGATCAAGTAAATCTTCTGAATCACTTTTATCCAGGCTTCCTTGAACAGCTTTTTCAACAACGGACTGCTCTGAGGTAGACAAATAGTTTAAAAATGAGGACATCAGGAGCTCTTCATCCACAGAGTCAATACCATTAATACATGCCAATATAAATGCTGGAGACAACCTGACAGGCATCACACCATGATCAATGTAGCCTTTCACCCACACTCTTCCAACAGCTTGCCACTCCCCCTCCAAGTAGTCTGGCCGCAGTCTTGGGACTCGTTCTTCTTCACCCTCACACTGAGCAAGAAAATCTTCCCAGAAGGCAGTGTACAGTTCCCGTGAGACTCCATCGTCATCAATAGCATTTTCATTTGTAAATTCGATCCGCAGGACTTTTTTCATGACTTGGGGTTCCATGAAGATAATAATAATAATAATAAAAATTTGTTACATTTATATAGCGCTTTTTCTGAGACCTCAAAGCGCTTTACATAGATGGGGGGAATCTCCTCAACCACCACCAATGTGCAGCATCCACTTGGATGATGCGACGGCATCCATATTGCGCCAGAACGCCCACCACACACCGGCTAACTGGTGGAGAGGAGACAGTGATGAAGCCAATCAGTATATGGGGATGATTAGGAGCCATGATAGACAGAGGCCAAGGGGCAAATTTGGCCAGGATGCCGGGGTTACACCCCTACTCTTTTTCGAAGGACATCCTGGGATTTTTAATGACCACAGAGAGTCAGGACCTCGGTTTAACGTCTCATCCGAAGGACGGTGCTCTTTTGGCAGTATAGTGTCCCCGTCACTACACTGGGGCGTTAGGACCCACACAGACCACAGGGTGAGCACCCCCTGCTGGCCTCACTAGCACCTCTTCCAAAGATCTCCAAAACATCTTTGACTACATTGACCCTTCTTACCTTCACAGATTTGATCTCTTTCATGCTCTCAGATTCTTCAGATGCTTCCATAAACTGCCCTGCAGAAGATAATCCATCTAACTGACGGGGTTGATCATTTAATGGTGGACTCTGCAGAATTCAAAAATACTGAGAAGATGACTTTACAAACATTGTTTTTTGGGGGGGATTTTTCCCCCCAATCTGCTAGGTCTACATCCAGTCAGTTTGTGGTGTCAGTCATTGTAAATTTTAAATACATTGTACCACTGAAACTGGCATGAAACATTATAAATATCTAAATTAATACCTCTGTCATGACTCACTCATTTACAGTGACACTCATATACCAAAAAAACATTCGTGCGCAGCCGCTCTACTCCTGACCGCAAGTCCACCGTCAGTGTTGTGTGAGGCAGTTAGACACTAGGCAGGTTTGTTGTGTTTATTTCTATTGCATTTAGGATTAAAAGTATCAATAATGTAAAAAATATGATGTGCAGTCAAGTTCGGGTGTGTATGCGGTTTAAATGCGTGTTCTCTTCACACCAATACGCTTGTTGTGATTCGCAGAGTTTTCATATAGGCCTATACTTGATTATTTCTTATTGAAAAGTGGTGAAACCAAGTAATTTACTGGTCAAGCATTACTGTTAATTCAAGACTGTAATGAGAAAATGAAAATTTGATGGATAATTTAAATTCTGTAATCATATTTTGGTAATGTATTAATTCCACCATCACATCTGAGTGCTGCTTGGATAGATTCAAGATAGTTAAAAATAATTAAATATAATTAATAATACAATAATAATTTAATTGTTCATAATTATGTGTTTATTCTTGTTAGAATATTTTTATTCTTTGTTACTGATTATGAATACAAATTAATCATAACAAACCAAATTAATTGTAATTCTATTAATTAAACGATTGATGAAAACAAGCTGATACATTACCGCTTTATGACCATAGTCTACAGTCGTTTTTACTGTCCAATGACAGCCCATCTTATATCTACAGTAGCAGTAGGCCTACTTTGAGTGGCATGGGAGAGAGTCGGAAGTTGATTTGCTGCCCCTCGAGTTATGATAGCATATTGGGGGACCTTCCCCTCATCATCACCTGCACTCCCTCGTTAACAAGCCCTATATATTCAGCACTCCCTTCACTCCTTGTCTGGTCTCGTCAATACACGTCAATTCAAGACACACAGACTCCTTTCATACAAGACTTACCTGAAAACCTACCTGAGACTATCCTCATCAGCCTCTCTACCATCCATCTTCTGAGCCTTCATCTTCATCATCTGCAAAGAGAAAGAGAGACTTGATTATCATTCAGCTAAGCTTCCATTGTTTATGAAATTTCGGTTTACTCACCATTCATCTCTGGATCCGATCCATTCTGCTAAATAAACACATTAAACTTACCATCTTGTCTGTTCCCTGTGTGAATCGTGACACAAAGTAGTTATTATCTTTATGGGGATGTTTTTTACTTATTACTAAAATCTCAATTTTAAGCAGTGTATTTTAAGCGGTTTAACTGAGAATCATGTGACGACATCAGTCAAAATGTCATACGGGATAACGTTAATGCATTTTCTAAATATTATGATATTAAAACTATTCAAATCAATAATACCTAATGAATATATAAAGTGATGCAGTAAACAATATTTAGAGCTGAGATCCTTTTTTTACACAACCATTTTTTTTCTCATTATATTGTGATTTCTTTAAACGTGACCCTACTTGTTCAAGTTCTTTACCCACATTTTAACACTGCAATGTGATTTAAAATGCGACATGTCTTAATGTTTTACAGGACTTGGTATCATGTTGTTATTGTTTCCTCAACTCCATGAAGTGAAATTATGCATTTCAATGGAAAAAAACATCGTTATCCCGCCTGACTTAAATTGTTACTCGGTATGACACATGAATTGTCATTTTTACAACACTTTTTTACACATAATAATGTTCATAAATAATTAATGTTTATGTTATGCAATGTTTTTTCCAAGGAAATTAATTAGGCTCCACTGTAAAGAAATACAGATGTGGTTTTCAGTGTGTAAACTGTTACACACAAACTCA
>FLSR01004875.1:19667363-19698432 GCA_900092035.1 Leuciscus waleckii
TATGATCTCCTTGGATTTCAGCAAGTAGTTGCCCAAAGTCTCCTGAAAAAATTTGGTACTGCACCAAAAGGACAAGGGAGGCCATCCTCAATGTCAGCTGCTGTGACTGATATACCCAGGTTTGATGGTGTTGCCCACTGGCTGATAAACACAGGTAGGCAGGACACAGTTGTGATAAAAAAAATATATATATAATTCCACTGTTATTTCTTTAGGAAGGTGATATATAATGAGTTCCACACCAGCACACAGTTGTGACTGTTGATTGATCATTTTTGTGATGCTTTCCTGTTATTCATGAATTGTTACATGTTCCTTGGCATTGTTACATGTTTCCTACCATAGGCAAATTTGTAATCATTTGTTTATTTTTATTTATTTATTTTATTTCTGTACGTATTTTTCTTTTCATTTTGTAATTTTAAGTATTTTGCATCATTTATAATGATTGCATTCTAAGCAATTTCCTATAATTTATTATTTCATCATAATTTAATTAAAATATTTGTGCCATGTTGCTGCATAGGATTGCTATTTTGTCATTTTTTAAACTGGGCCAGACAATTTAACTATTTGTTAATCGAATAAATCACTTCAACAATTGAATTCTGTCTTCAAACTAATTTCTGGAGATTTTTTATTTATTATATACCCCATAGACTTAGACTCCCTGTGTTCTACCACCGGTCACAATTGTGACCAGAGATAAAACTCTTATTTTCATGGACTTTTCAAATATTTTTTTACATTATTATGATTGTTTAATATACTTGCAAATACCACACAAACTCATAAATTTCATCTCTGGGAAAAATGTGGGATTAAATGGGTTAAAGACTTAAAAAAAAAAAAATAGACATCAAAATTCACTTTCATGTTTGAGTGCATGTTTCTGTTTGTGATCCAATGTGGATTCTGATCACCGTATAAGAAATAAATATTTAAACGCGATGCAAAAGACTATATGCATGCTAACCATCACCATAGTAGGCTAAACATGGTAAATATGAACATTTGAAGAAATCTGACCAATCATAAAGGCTATTAATCATGTTTTTATCTGTCGGTAGCCTACGTCTCTTCTCTTTATACTGGACTAACTTTTTTCGGGAGCTTCCTCTGTTTCTCTGAATGAAAATATAAAGCCTATGGGAGAGAGTGCTAAAGCTCCTCGGGTCGTATTTTTGGTGGCATATTTGTAGAAATGATCATTCTTTCTAAATGTTATGTAAATATGTCCTGTATAAGGGTGGTTCTTCAACTACGGGCACTTTTGGCCTTGTGAACTTGAGGTAACAGTTGTCACAGTCTAACAGTTAATAACTAGTCTAGTTTAATGATCCATAAGAGAACGCACTTACATTATAAGACAAATGGGTGTTTTTTGACATATTTTCCGATCTGCACTGAACAAATGTCATTTCGATCACATGTAAATATTTGATTATTATTTAAAATTATTATGATATACATAATTTCTTAATAGTGTAAGACCACTTTCACACATAGTTTTACCAGTTTATACCTATATTGCAATTACCATAGATTTGTGGATTAAGTAAATTAATTGTCATGAGGCCCAAACACAGCTTACATCCACCACAACCTGAAATATAATATTGCATTGGTTAGATACATTTCAGAAAAATAACTACTTGTGTTATTACATTAAGTGGAACATTATCCCATAAACTATGCAGACATTTTTAATGAGTGATTCGAATTTTGTACATATTTTCTAAAAAGTTATGAGGTGGTGGAAATGACTGGGTGTTGTGGAAATGACAATGAATGGACGTCCATGTAGAATAACAGAAAACATTTATTTGAAACCCATTTAACAAATCATTATCCATTAGTCTGTTTGGTTCCATAACCAGATGAACAGTTACAGTCTTACTGTAAACAACTTTAACCACAAATAGTCACAAAAAAATGTAAGTTACGCATAAATTGTAATTGTAACATTCTAATTGTAATAAAACTTTATTAAAAAGATAAAAGTTATTATCTAATAATAATAAAATATTCATATGCAGCCACTCAATCTATGAATTGCACCTTGTAAGCATAAATGTGTCATTTACCTCACCTTTGTCATTTCCACCCAAGAAGGTAATGTGGTGGAAATGACGGTGGTGGAAATGACAATCCTACAGTATTTTGTAAAAAAATCCAAGCTAGTATTACAGATTAGCTATGAATTGGTTGTTAGCATTGCATGCATGCAAAATACATCTATTTGTTTTAAAAAATCTATTTATTTACAAACTCATTTATTGTTACGCCATGTTTGGAAAGGACATACAATAAAAATATTTTCATTTCAAACAACATTTACCTTGAGTTTTCTTCTCCAAGTTGCTGAAGAAATTTTAAATCTCCTCCATGTCAGACATGTGCTGTGATGTCATTGTTCATCTCCATAGAAACTACCCAAACAATCTTTCAAAAAAAACATTTTAAAGGGACATTACAGCGTTGTGGTGGAAATTACGGCAATACTGTGGGACAACTACATTTTGTATATAAAATCACATTAATAGTTGTCTGACCTTAAATACCTCAATTATGTTTTGATTCTTTTACTGACACTTTATTCAGTCATATTAAAAAAAAATAGATAAATCCTTTTTTTTACACTTCTTTTTCATTATTGAAGATCAGAAGTCTGGGTGTGGGACAAGCACAAAACAGCAATATTTGCATGTATAATGATGTTTAAAAAGGTGAAAAAATCATTGTAGACTACCGGTAAAAAGTTCCTAAAGTAGGCCTACTTTCATTGTAAATTTAACTATGAAAGTGTTAATTTTTCAAAATAGAACAGACGCGACTGAATAAGTCTGTCCTCTTTCTTTTTTTTAAATAGACATAGGCTAATGGTAGCCTATATCCACTTTATTTATGTGTGACTAATGTACAATTTTGACACAATTGAATTCATTATGATCAATGTATCGGTTTTTATTGTAAACCTGTGGTAAAACATCGATTCTTGGTTTTTAAATATTCAAGTAAACAACAAAAATGCCAGCAAACGGTTGCTTTTATCGTGTTTGTTTGCGATCGCGCTGTTTCCAGTGATTTCTTTCTGATTAGTTTTTATAAAACTTCATTTGTTGGTTGGTGAAAAGATGGGTTAGTGCAAAGATGGGTACGTGCGACGTTGTTCCAGAGAGGCGTGTTACAGGCGTGTTTTGGTGAAGCGCCGTGGAGCCTCTTGCCCGACAGTGGAAACGCAGCAGATTTTGGGCTCGGTGCTCCAGGCCCGAGGCTATTAGCCCGGCACAGCCTGTTTAAAGCCTTGGGGTTTCCCAAAACCATCGTTGGCCAACTTTGTTCGAAGTTCCATCGTTATCAGCAGTTCAACGGAAACTTTCGGGAAACGCACCCCAGGTCGCTCCAACCACACAACTTTGCGATGGTTTCGGGAAAAACTGACTATTATTAACGGACTAACTCTATGCTGATAACTATAAGTGTACGGCCATGCATTTCACCTTTTTGTTTGGCAAAATGACATCAGCAGAGGTCAAAATCTTTACATCAATTTGACATTGACACTTTGACGTCAATATGACTTTCATTTTTGACCTATTTCGTGACGTAATTTTGACATCAACGTTGATGTCATATTGATGTTAAATTGACGTCAAGGTGCCCGCTGGGTAAGAGGGATTACTGCAACTCTCTGTATTATGGTGTGACTCAAATTTCCCGTTTACAAGTCGTTCAAAATGCAGCAGCTAGATTCGTGAAGGGATGTAACAAATTTGATCATGTTACACCCCTTCTGAGATCTCTACATTTGTTACATGTTCAGTATAGAATTGAATATAAAATTCTATTACTTGTCTACAAATCTTTAAATAATCTTGCACCATCTTATCTGACGGACTTTCTCCACCCGTACACTCCTAAGCGAGGATTTAGATCGGGAAACAAATTCATCCTTCACATTCCCAGAACCCGCTTGAAAAAAAGGGGAAATAGAGCCTTCGAAGTGGCTGGCCCCACTCTGTGGAATAATCTCCCGACCCAAATTAAAATGGCTTCCACTTTTTCGGAGTTTAAAGCTGCTCTCAAAACTCATCTGTTTGTCTCAGCTTTTAACATGTAATTTTTCTGTTTTATTGTTTCTAAGTGATTATTGATTGTTTCTTTCTTGTGTATCTATATTGTAATTATTGCACAGCACTTTGGTCGGCCGGCGGCCGGTAGTAAATGTGCTTCAGAAATAAACGGAACTTGAACACAGTTGACAGAATTATCAACCTTATTATTCTAAAATAGATTTGCACTTGCCGGGTGGCTTACCGTGAGGTCCCAGGAATCAAGCGATTTGAAAATTAACAACCTGGACCACATCTGTGATGTCACACCAATCACAACCTTTATTTCACATCCAATAGACATTCAGCTACAACACAGTAACAATTGTTGTGATTGGCTTACAAAATTAACCCTTCAGTACCCAAATGCTTAACCTGTCCCACTCAACCTGAATTCACCCTATATAAAAGTGTATTAAGCAATATTCATAAGGAACTTAAAAAAAACCCCACAAGAAATACAAGAAATTTGCACCACACCATAAAACAGTCCAAAGAATCCTGGTGTATTGTTTGTCCCAAAGTGAAGTGAGTAATGTCCACCGGTGATATACGAAGGTGGTGATATACGAAATCCACGGAAGTGATAATCCAAAAAAAGGAAAGTCCACAAATGTAGCTTCACAGTCCAGTCTGCTGGTGATCACCTGGTTGTGAGCAACGACCTCCATTGTTTGACATGCTGCCTGCTTTATACTGTCTTGTTCCTGTTGTTCCTGATTGCTCACGTGACCGGCAGACCCATTATCATTTAAAGACATGCACGCATACAAAAGATAAGAGGAATAAAATGGACTAAAATTACTGAGACAACATGTAAACCTCTTAAAACTTTAATATACATAAAATCAATCAAATATACAGAGTGGTTAAAACATGGGTCATGTGTGACAGTGTCAAAACTTCACGCTTCTTTTTTACCAATCATTTTATTCATTTTCCTGGCACAAGCGCGAAGGAGTTTCTTTTCTCTTTCTCTAACTTTTTAAAAAAATAAGCATGAAAGTTGACTTTACTCTACATTGGGATTGTGCTGTGAAGACCTGATGGGGAAACGTTGTGCTATTAATAAATTAATTTGGAGCAGCTAATTTCAGTGTGCGGACTTTGTTTACTGATCATTTTCAAGACACAGATGTGAAGGAGTTCTTTTTCTCTTTCTCTAGCCTTATTCGGATTTGTCCATGTTCCTCCTTTTAACATGGGATGATAGTCTATAAAATCATCCCACGATTTAAAGTTATCCATCATGAGGAAGTTAAGGTAAAACACGTTATGATACCTGATAACTTCTGAGAATAAAACAGCACACAGCGCAGTGGCGTCTCTAGCGTCCTGTATAGAAGCTTTAACTTTGTCATGATAACCCTTAATGAAGTTCCAGAGAGTCTCAGAACACTTTTTATTGAATTTTGTTGATGTTTTCATTGTCGTATAACAAAGATTTCTGGAATGAACAAGTATCTCTTTGTCACCTTCTTTGATTGGACAGCAGTACAGATCGTCTGGTCGCATCCGTACCGTAAATTTACCAACTAAGAAGTCGATAGCCTGCCTATCTGGGTTTTTATACCAAATTTTAGAAAGAAAATAAATTACTTCAGCATAGTAGGTAAAATCTGCTATAAAATAAAAACCAGAATCATAATTAAAATTAAAATCAGAACCAGAACCAGAACAAAAGTCCCAGTTAGTGCGCACTGCAAAGGGTTGGTCCAGCATTTTTGCAGAGATGTCTTTTTCACCCTTTAGGTGAAACATAGGGATTGTGTCCTTCAAAAACGCTTTTTCATTCATCTTCTGTGGATCGAAGTAGACACGGACTTCTGTGGGTCGAAGGCTTGTTGACAACAATGGTTTGTTGTCATTCCCCAGGGAATTACACTATAAACATAAAAAAACACAGTTACACAGAGAATATATTGACATGATTAATTTAATAAAACAATTGTATGACAGATCTACCTGAGCAGAGTTCTGGTTGCTGTGACTAAGTATCTCGATTGAGTCGACGATCTTCTCTGGATCGCAGCTGATACAGATTACCGGCTCGTGTCATCCCCAGGGAATTAGACTATAAACATAAAAAAAAATAAAAAAAAAACAGTTACACACAGAGAATATATTTACATATATTTAATATATATACATGATTTATTTAATAAAACAATTGTATGACAGATCTACCTGAGCAGAGTTCTGGTTGCTGTCACTAAGTATCTCGATTGAGTCGACGATCGTCTCTCTCATCGTCTCTGGACCGCAGCTGATACAGGGTACCGGCTTGTCATTGTCATTCCCCAGGGAATTAGACTACAAACATAAAAAACACATTTAGACAGAGAATATATTGACATGATTAATTTAATAAAACAATTGTATGCAGATCTACCTGAGCAGAGTTCTGGTTGCTGTGACTAAGTATCTCGATTGAGTCGACGATCGTCTCTCTCATCGTCTCTGGACCGCAGCTGATACAGGGTACCGGCTTGTCATTGTCATTCCCCAGGGAATTAGACTACAAACATAAAAAACACATTTAGACAGAGAATATATTGACATGATTAATTTAATAAAACAATTGTATGCAGATCTACCTGAGCAGAGTTCTGGTTGCTGTGACTAAGTATCTCGATTGAGTCGACGATCGTCTCTCTCATCGTCTCTGGACCGCAGCTGATACAGAGTACCGGCTTGTCATTCCCCAGGGATTTACTAGGTGTCCTCTATCACTTTTTAATGGACACCCTGCCGCCAATCAGAATTGAGTATTGTATTCACCCAGACCATGATATAACAAGAGTTATCATAGCGATCTCTTTTCTATAAAACGCTCAATAGCCTAAAGGTGACTGATAATCTGGTGAAATAAACACTTATTAACCGTCTGTTTTGATTCACGCCCTGATATTTCTTGTTTGATTGGGACTTGGTTATGATAAGTTTCGTGTTGATAGGGCTTCTCCCAGCAAACATAATAGCCATATTGAAAAGACGTCCCTCTGACCCGTTGGAATAGTTGAATAAATATTTGGAAAATAAAAGTTGAACATACGTCTTTGACATCATTTGTTCTGTGTTACACATGTTTACCGATTTCTGCCGTCCTACCGCGACTATTTCTGGCCAGAGACACGACGCTGCCGTCAGACCAATGTTTGCCGGATCCCCTTTCTTTTTCTTTTTCTTTTTCTACTTCTTCTATTTTTACTCGTTTGTAGTCTATATCTATTTTACTTATAAATACAATTTCTTTAAAATTCCTTTCTTCTTATAAATAAAGATTTATCATTCATTCATTCCTTCATTCATAAGAAAATAGTTTTGTATGACCTACCTGTTCATTGTTCTTCTGTGCGTTTGAAGTCTTTGTTGTGTGTGATGTCTTTTATAGTTACAGTATTCCTCCGCCAAAGAAATGTAGTTCCAAAGAGGTGGCCAAGCAACACATGAAGCAACAAAGCATCACAAACGGAAGTTGCGCAGTAACACTAATGTAATGCGCTCAAAGATGTGTGTGTGTGTGTGTGTGTGTGTGTAAACATTTTAATATTAATCATTTACTTACACTTGTGACTTTCTAAGTGATCTTATGAACCACTGACAACTCCTAAATAACTGGTTTGTAAATAATGCAATACTTCATTTAGAAATGATAAATTGATCAGAATAAAGTATGAAAATAAAATGATTTAAATCTAGAATAAAGCATTTATAGGTCTAAACTAGAAGGTTCCATGAGCCTCTATGACGGGCAGAACACGTCAAAAAAGCAGACACCTGTAGAATACATTGTGTTATAACGTTATATTTTTGTTGCTGGTGTTTATTTTCTGAATAAAATAAACATTAAAATGAATATTTTTATAGAGTAGCCTCCCGTTTATAAAGCAATAAGTCACTTGAAGCCGTGTTTTACAGTGGATTTAGAACAGCTGAGGGGGTTTTACTCCTGAATGCGGAAGAACTCGTTCAACCAGATGTCGGAACTCCTTACTCTACCGGCAGACTTTGTTTTCCACTAAACGAGTTCACGGAAGAATACAACATTCATATATGGTTAAATATGCGCATCATATTAAAACGGGCATGTTGGATAACATATGTGACCGGGCCACTGGTTTCACTGGTTTACCTGTTAAACTGCGACCTGACGCCAGATTTGAACATTGTTCTCCATAACATGATGCTGGTGTTATTGGAAAGACTAAAAAATAAGTGATGTCTTTCCTTGTTATGGCGAAAGTTTTTTGAACAAAACAAATAAAGTCTCGCTTGTCACGGGACTCAAACTGCGTAAGAAAAAGCAGTCGACGTCTTACGTCTTATTATGATGAACTATTACATAGGCTAGTAACATAATATAAGCGGTCATTAATGTACAAATCATTCAAAAGTATTCTTTAGTTCATTATGGGAAGGGATCGGCTCAACGTGTGTCTCACGCTTCACAAGCGGATATTATAGTCACATTATCACACGTTAATAACATGTTTAATAAATGCATTGCTGCTGCCCCAAATATTACACGACATAAAAGCACACTTCATAAATCACCTACTCCATTCACCTGCATTTTATTCTAAAACATGAATTAATGCAAAACGCCGGTTCCTGAAATGGACAGAATGAACGCGGTTCGCAAAATCAAACGAATTCCCAGTTATTATTATCAGCATTGATAAGCATATTATTACCAGGTTTACAATTATTCTGCCCTCGTAAAAGAGTTCCCCTTCTTCAACTAGGCAGACAGATTACTCCTTCCACAAGAAAGTTGAACTGAAGCATGGATTTATTAACACCACCACTTCAAATGCAAGTGGGACAGAGTAAAACTGAAATACAGAAAAAGGGAAAAAATATTTTCTAAAGACTGTACATTAATAATTGTAACAGTCGCTTAAGTATAACTGGACATAATATACACAAATAATAATCCAGATGCATGAAATATTGTACTGAATAGTCTCTCTTAATATCAATTTTAAACTAAAATTACTAGTACTAATTCCAAGCAAAAGATGAAAAACAAGCTTCTAGCAAACACATTAATACTTACAGACAAAGCTTCTATAAATGATTGCAAAGATGATGAAGAGATTGAGCTGCTTTAACCGTGTGACTATCAGAATCAAACAAGATGGCTGCACTTAAGGTCAGAGGTTACTCTCTCTGACAACATCAAAAACATACATGGACTAGCACCACCTAGTGGCTCTAAAAATAAACTACACTAAGAACAGTACACTCCCCGTCTGGTATCTGTAAGATGCCATCATTGAACATAATTAAGTTTGTCTATTCACTCTCAGGAGACAACAGTAAGACAACATCTGATATAGGTCGCAGAAACACCTTGGATGATCCCTCTTTCACCACCTTGACCTCAACTTTCCTCACTCTCCCATCTCTTCCGGGAAATGTCTTCAATACCATTCCCATGGGCCATTCATTCCTTTTGGCTTGACTGTTTTTCAATAGCACAACATCTCCCACTTGAAGATTGCAGCTCTCATTCTGCCATTTTCTACGGCCTTGTAAGGTTGCGAGATATTCCTTTCTCCAGCGATGCCAGAATGTATTGGCCAAGCTTTGGACTTGCCTCCACTGACGACTGAAGAGGTCCTTTTCACCAAATTCACCTGATGGAGAAGGAACTACAGAAGTCTTTTGAGTGAGTAGAGTTGCTGGGGTCAGAATGAATGGAGCGTCTGGATCTGTAGATACAGGTACCAGGGGACAAGCATTTACTATGGCTGTGACTTCAGCCATGAAGGTTGTCAAAACCTCATGGGACAATTTTGATGGTCCAAGACCTTGTAGCATGGATTCAAGGATCCGCCTTGAGACTCCGATCATGCGTTCCCAACTTCCACCCATGTGAGAGGAGTGAGGGGGGTTGAACACCCAAGTACATCATTGTCACCAAATACTCTCGTACGTTTCTGTCTTCTGTGACTGACTCCATCTTTAACTCCTTGCATGCTCCAACAAAGTTGGTGCCACAGTCCGACCGCAACTGCTTTGCTGGACCTCGAACAGCGAAGAATCTGCGGAGAGCATTTATAAAGCTGGAGCTATCCATCGATACTATGACTTCGATATGTATGGCCCTAGTGCTCATACATGTAAACAGCACTGCCCAGCGTTTGGAGTTTGCTTGTCCTCTTCTAGTTCGACGTGAGGTGACCATCCAAGGCCCGAAAACATCCAACCCTACAAAGGAGAATGGAGGGTCCATACTGAGCCGTTCAGGAGGTAGGTCAGACATCTTCTGAGTCAAAATCTTTCCCCGTAGTCTGCGACACTGAACACACTGAAAGATCATACTACTGATTCGCCTCTTACCACCTATGATCCAGAACCCAGCCTCTCTCACTGCACCCTCAGTGAAGATGCGTCCCTGATGTTCGACCTGTTTATGATAATGTTGAATGAGTAGTGATGTGATATGACAACGACCAGGGAGAATTAGAGGACACACTTCATCTCTCCCAAGGTTTGCTTCTGAAAGGCGTCCGCCAACCCTGAGTACACCAAAGCTGTCAATGTAGGGGGATAGTTTGAAGAGAGAGCTTTGATTTGAAATCGCCATGCCTGCTTGAAGGCATTTCAATTCCTCTGAGAAGGCTTCTGTTTGCACACTGTGGATGATAACAGACTTGGCCTTTTCTAGATCTTGAACTGAGCAGGGCATGTCACATATATGCCAGCCCCTGCAAGTACTCTTGTTACGATCCTGCTTGAAGGAGTGGGTTATGTGCACAAGTCTTGCTATTGCATGAGTCAGTGATCACCAGCTTGAGAATCTTTCAAACCGTTTGGGTTTTAACTCCTTTCTTGTGGTATGTGTAGCACAAGAAGTGACTTGGGGACGTACTTCAATGTCTACTTCTGGGTCTATCATACTGAAGAGACCCATGTGAGCTTCAGGCTGTTTGTTTTAGTAAGAATGTTGGACCAGTCAACCACATGCTACTGGGAAGGTCAGCTGCCGAAACTGATCTTGTGGCATGGTCAGCAGGGTTTTGATCGGTAGGTACGTATTTCCACTGCTCAGGGCGTGTAGATTTCCGTATCCTTTGCACTCTGTTATTGACATACACGTAGAATTTCCTGGATTCATAACAAATGTAGCCTAAGACGACCTTACTGTCAGAATAGAATGTTACAGCATCCAGCTTGGTGTCAATCTCATCTTCAATGGTTTCAGCTATTTCCACAGCTAGAACAGCTGCACACAGCTCAAGTCTGGGGACAGAGATCTCAGGTCGCGGAGCTAGTTTAGCCTTACCAAACATGAAGCCAACGTCTACATTACCGCTCATATTGGTAACACTGATGTAAGCAACAGCTGCAATAGCATTTGTGGAAGCATCACAGAAGACACACATCTCTTTGCTTTGTGTTTGACAGAGAGAGACAGTAGCATATGTGCGGGGAATTTTGACATGCTCAAGCTCTTTCAATGAATCTCTCCAAACCTTCCATTCCTTATATTTCTCATCAGGCAGAGGTGCATCCCAGTCACAAGACTCTGTGGTAAGCGCTCTGAGCAGGAGTCTTCCCTGAAGGACGACAGGTGCAGCAAACCCAAGTGGGTCAAACAAACTGTTAATCGATGACAGAACCCCACGTCTGGTGTAAGGTCTCACCTGGTCTGCAACCTGGAAAATGAACATGTCCTCAGACAAATCCCAGCTCACCCCCAAACTTCTGTGAACTGGTGGGAGGCCAGTGCTCAGATCTAGATTCTTTAACTCCTTTGCAAGGTCCTCTGGAGGAAATGCTTTCATGACTTCCACTTTGTTGGAGGCAATCTTGTGAAGATGTAGATTAGACAGAGCCAGCATTTCCTGGGTGGCTTTGAGCAGCTTGATGGCTTTCTCTTCTGTGGGGAGGGAAGTAAGGCCATCATCCACATAAAAGTTCCTTTCCACAAAGTGCCTTGCCTTGCCTTGCTCCATAATCTTTTCACCTGAGAGGGCAGCTCTCCTGAGCCCATATATGGCAACTGCTGGTGATGGGCTATTACCAAAAACATGAACTCGCATCTGGTACTCCAATATCTTGTTGTTTAAGTCATTTTTGTCATACCAAAGGAAGCGTAGAAAGTTCCGATGCTCTTTTGTCACCACAAAGGAATGGAACATTTGCTGGATATCAGCCATCACTGCCACACGCGTTCCTTCCTGAACCGCAGTAGAACCCCCAAGAGACTATTATTTACATTAGGGCCAGTAAGGAGGACATCATTTAATGATACACCTTCATGTCGAGCACTAGAGTCGAACACTACTCTTATCTGGCCAGGCTTCTTTGGATGGTACACCTCGAACATTGGCAGATACCAGCACTCTTTATCATTCTGTAATCGTGGTGCCAACTCTGCATGCCCATTCTCAAGTATCTTATGCATAAAATCAACAAAGTGCTCCTTTACCTCAGGGTGTTTTTTAAGCTTGCGAGTCAGTAAAGTGAGCTGGTAGCTGGCCTGAACCTTGTTATTAGGGAGGCGTTGCCATGGGCTACGGAATGGAAGTGGAGCAACCCAGCTATTTGACTCATCCTGATGGAAGTCACTTTCTAATCTTCAAGGTTTATGGTGGAGGATCTCTGTGGCTCATCATGACAGTTGAAACAGTCCTTCACATGCATACTGTTTGGACATGGACTCATGTAGCTATGGCGCCCATTTCCTAAAATATGAGTTTTGAAAACATCCACTGACGAAGGCTTGTGAGCTCCATTAAGGCATACATCTCCAACTATTACCCACCCAAGGGCCAACCTCTGAGCAAAGGGAGCATGTTGGGGTCCGTTGCATTGCTCCAGCACCTTGTGCGCCTGAATGAGGTCTCTTCCGAGAAGAAGCAAAATTTTGGCCTTGGGATCTAGACATGGAATTTTGTCAGCTACCGACCTTAAGTGTTTGTGGAATTGTGCTGCCTCTGGAGTAGGAATCTCTGCTCTGTTGTTTGGATGAGGTTGCTTCAATGAGTGATGGAAGATCAAAGCATGTCTTTTCATTAAAGGACTCCACCATAAATCCTTCAGCTCTACGCCCTTCAGCCTCCGTGACACCCGCACACGTCCTAAGTGTGTAAGGTGCTGCATTGTCTGCAACATGACACATCTCGAAGAAGGCCGATCTCGCCAGAGATCGATTACTCTGATCATCTATGATTGCGTAAACCCTTTGTTTGTTTTGAGGCTCACCTTTCAGGTACACATTTACCAGACAGATCTTTGAGCAGGACTTTCCACTGTTGCGATCTCCACACACTTCTGTGCAGGTGGATGTAGCGATTGGGGAGGGAGGCAACTCTTCTTGCTCCCCGCCATAGCTTGTAGAGGGGCTGTTATCTTCCTTTTTTGACCAGGGGGCTGGGCCATAGTGAAGTGCAGCTATATGCTTGTCGCTATTGCATTCAGAGCACTGGATTAACGCCTTACAGTCCTTTGCCTGGTGTGTAGTTGAGGAGCAGCATCTAAAGCATATGGAATTCTCTCGGAGGTAAGCTTTCCGTTCCTGCAAGGTCTTTTCCCTAAAACCTCTACACTTTCTAAGGGGATGTGGCTTTTTATGTATTGGACATTGTCTGTTGAGGTTTTCACTTGTCTTGTTAGATTCATCCTTCTGTGCGGCATTGTCTATTTCTGTTTTGTGAACTGTAACAGGAGCTCTGATTGTCTTTGATAAGAATCTCTCACCTTTAGATGATGCGACAGTGTGCATACTCATGTTAAAGCTATGATCATTTCTCATGCGGGCCTCACAACGAATGAAATCGCAAAAGAATGAAAAAGGGGGAAAGCTGACACCATTCTCTTGCTTATAACGAGTTTCCTGCAACATCCATTTCTCTTGTAGGCTATATGGGAGTTTTTCTAAAACGGAGCTGAGGCCTCGTGCAGTATCCAGGAAGGTCAAGCCAGGCAGATAACCTTCAGCTTTGGCTGCCTGTAACTCAAGAAGTAGGTCTCCTAACTCTCTGAGAGTTGAGGGTCCTTGTAGACAGCTTTGGGAAATGCTCAAGTTTGTTGAAGAGCGCTGCCTCCATGGCTTCTGCAGAGCCATAACATTCCTCTAGCCGTTTCCAGACCATGCTGAGGCCTATGTCTGGATAATTAATAGCCGCGTTTCCACTGTCGGGCCAGGGCCGGGCCAGGGCCGGGCCAGGGCCGGGCCAGGGCTTTAAACGGGCCGTGCCAGGCTGATAGCCTCGGGCTAATAGCACCGGGCCTGCGTTTCCACTGTCGGGCCAGAAGCTCCACAGCGCTTCTCTAAAACACGCCCGTAACACGCCTCTCTGGAACAACGTCACACTAACCCATTCACCAACAAATGGAAGTTTTATCAGAAAACTAATCAGAAATCACTGGAAACAGCGTTGAAAACAAACATGATCAAAGCGGCCGTTTGCTGGCATTTTTTGTTGTTTACTTGAATATTTAAAACCCAAGCATCGATGTTTTACCACAGGTTTACAATAAAAAGTGATACATTGATCATAATGAATTAATTTATGTCAAAATTGCACATTAGTCACTCAGAAATAAATTACCGTTAGGTCTATTTCACAAAAGAAAGAGGACACACTTACTACTTCAGTCGCGTCTGTTTCTGTTTATTTGGTAGTTACAGGACATATTTACATCACATTTAGAAAGAATGATCATTTCTACAAATATATGCCACCAAAAATACGACCTGAGGAGCTTTAGCACTCTCTCGACTCCCATACAGATATTTTCCGTCAGAGAAACAGAGGAAGCTCCCGAAAAAAAAGTTGCTTTATTTTATGATAGTCCGGTATAAAGAGACGAGACGTAGGCTACTGACAGATAAAATAAAAACATGACTGTGATAGCCTTTATGATTGGTCTGATTTCTTCAAGCGTTCACTATGTTTTTTTACTATGCGTATCTTCAAGCGTTTACTATGTTTACTATGGTAATGGTTAGCGCGCATAGTCTTTTGCATCACAAACACAAGGCATTCAAACATGAACGCGAGTTAAATTATTTTAAAAGTCTTTAATGCTGACAGAATCATCCGGCGCTGCCGTCTCCCGATCCCGACTCAGGTAACTCCGCCTCTGTTCGTAACCACTCCTCTAGCCCGAGCTGGCCCGCTCTGGCCCAAGGTATTCGACGGGCCAGAAATCCTGGCCGTTGGCCCCAAGTAAGCCCCGATCAAGCCCCCATTGGTATGTGCATCTCTTTATTATATCTATGCGGCTCTTCTACATATTTCTCTTTTTACAACAGAGAAGCTGTCCAGAGTGATGTTTCACCTGCAGACGAAACTGCCATTCCTGTGGCATCTCCTGTGCTGATCGCTTGAGCTGCTGTCGAGGTTGGTGATCCGTAGGATGATGGAGTGATTTTGCGCCATACTCATCAACAGTGTGCTCGTCTTAAAAACTCGGAGGTATTAACTGATTTTACATCTTATGTATCTCATTTATCTGAACAACAGGGATATGATGTTATGCAGTTGATTAATGATTTTCCTGCTTTGTTTAATGATGTACCTTCTCGTACTACAGTTCTAGAGCACGACATTAACGTGGGTGATGCTGCTCCGATCAAACAGCATGCATACCGCGTGAACGCAGCGAAAAGAGATATTATGCGGAATGAGGTTGAGTATTTGTTAAAGCATGGACTTGCTCAGTTCAGTTGCAGTCCTTGGAGCTCTCCATGTTTATTAGTGCCGAAGAGCGATGGTACTGCGCGATTCTGCACCGACTACCGGAAGGTAAATGCAGTGACCGTACCCGACTGTTTTCCATTGCCGCGCATGGAGGACTGTGTGGATAACCTTGGTTCAGCTCGTTATGTCAGTAAATTGGATTTGTTAAAAGGTTACTGGCAAGTTCCTCTTACGGCTCGTGCTTCTGACATTTCGGCATTTGTAACACCTGATAGTTTCCTCCAGTACTCCGTGATGGCTTTCGGCATGCGTAACGCACCAGCCACATTTCAGCGACTTATCAATATTGTGCTGGCTGGGGTGCCTAAGTGCAATGCATATTTAGATGACCTAGTAGTTTATTCTACTGACTGGTCAGAACATGTGTCTTCACTGCGACTGTTTTTGAGCGTCCGAGAAAGCGTCGCTGACCTTAAATCTAGCTAAATGCGAATTTGGGCAGGCCACTATTACGTATCTTGGGAAGGAAGTCGGTCAAGGTCAAGTGCGCCCAGTAGAAGCAAAAGTTACCGCCATAACTGAGTTCCCTACTCCAACCACCCGACGTGAACTCCGTCGATTTTTAGGGATGGCTGGCTATTATCGTGGCTTCTGTAAAAACTTTTCGACAATTGCACAGCCGTTAACTTCACTCCTCAGTCCGTCTCGAAAGTTTCTGTGGTCTGCTGAATGTCAGCATGCTTTTAACTCGATTAAAGCCCTTTTGTGTAACGCTCCTGTTTTAGCCGCACCAGATTGTGCTTCTGCTTTTAAACTCGAGTGCCGTTGGTGCTGGAGCTGTGCTAATTCAGGAAGGTAAAGATGGCATTGATCACCCCATCTGTTACTTCTCGCGTAAGTTTAATAAACATCAGTTAAACTATTCAACGATCGAGAAGGAGGCGTTAGCACTTCTGATGGCTCTCCAGTACTTTGATGTGTATCTTGGCTCGAGTAATATTCCAGTCACGGTGTTTACCGATCATAACCCTCTAGTTTTTCTGTCACGTATGTATAATCAGAATCAACGTTTGATGCGCTGGTCTCTGATTATGCAGGGATACAACTTAATTATCAAACATAAGAAAGGCGTAGAAAACGTGATCGCGGATGCACTGTCTAGAGTTGCCTGTTGCGGCGTCTGAGTACATTCGTTTGAACAACTATATGTTAGGTTTTTTTTTCTACATATAGTTGGTTCTTAAGGGGGGAAGTGTTACGCTCCCCGCGTGTTTTGTGTTTTGTTTTACTGATCCGTGCACGTTAGTGTACTTTGCACGTGTTGGTTGTTGTGCTCATTATCTTTTCTCTGTCTTTAGCTCACTATCTCTGCTCGCAGGTTGCTGTGATTGGCCGAGTCGGACGTCAGTCATCATTAAGGCGGTGCTGAGAGCCAATCGGAGGCCGCCCAGCTGGTTTTAAAGGATGGCGTGTTCATTCATGCTTTCTCTCTCGATCGCGAACTGAACTCTTTGTAGTGGACTGAGCTCTTTGTAGTGGAATGAGTATTCTGTAGCGGACTGAGCTCTTTGTAGTGGAATGAGTATTCTGTAGCGGACTGAGCTCTTTTCAAAGTGAACACAGTGTCACAGCAGAGATCTCTCTGATCTCCTCTTGTCTTGACATCAGTGACCATAAATGTGTCGGAATCAGCACCACTTTCGCACAAGAAAGCATTGAATATATTTTTTTACATCAGCACCTTCACAAATAGATTACAAAAACAAAAACATGTTTCTAAATTCCTTGACGACTCTAAATCAAGAAAAGTTCATGCAAATTAACCTCTTTGTTTAGAGCACCCTTTTCTTAAACAACTTTTGAATCACAATAATTTCATTTATATTTATTTTGTTTGTTTAAAGTTACTGCATCCGTAACTTTCACAGCGTCAGAACTGCTCAAAGTGATAAGGAGTGTCAATCTTTATTTGCACGTCTGCAGGAACTCGGTTTGTCCAGTGTGAAACCACACAGACTTCACATGTGCTGCATCATGTTGAGCTCAACATCGCGATCCTACGTCAGCTGTTATATCCCACAACACACACATTTTCAGCGATATAAAAAAGCCACCTTCCTCATCTCTTTCAAACGTCGTTGTCGTCTGGCTGTGAGCGACTGACTTTTCTGATCTTCTCCTCTCATCATTGAGCTCCTGAAAACTAAAGATAAACAGACAAGAATATTCTCAGGTAAATTTGGGAGTTAAGTAAAAGGTCAATATATCGATATAGATCACAGGTTTAATTGCATATTTTACGTTTTTTTCAATCCGACAGAAAATACAAACAAATTTTAAACTGTGTTTTGTAAGAAGTTGGTGAATAGTTTAACATAAAGTACTGCTATTGCAGTGATAGATTATGTGAGATGCTGTTGTGTTTCTGGATGTCTTTCATCATCTGTTCTTCACTAGATCTACTAGATCATCAGAGGGATTTGACTGAATCGAGATGCTGCAGATCATTGAAGCTCTTCTCATTTTAGTTGCTCTAGGACAGGTAAGCTTGTGTTCTAAATTCACATTTTCATTTATGCATTTGGCAGACGCTTTTATCCAAAGCAATTTACATTGTATTTCAAGGTGCACAATTACATTCTTATCAGTTCTTGCTTTCCCTGGAAATCAAACCCATGACCTTGGCGTTGCAAGCGCCAACACTGTATGAGCTACAGGACAGCTGGTAAGAATATTACAGACATGAATACTGATGATGTGATCATTATGATTCCTGTTGCTGCAGGATTACAGAGCTGCTGTTGAAGGAAAGATATATCCATTGGATATGGCACTGGATTCTGTTGATGACCAGTATATGGCTGTAGAAAGAACACGACAGACCTGGTGAAGACAAAATATCTGGAGGAGGAAATCAATAACTCTTCTGAATTTAGAGATACTTGGCACGACGGTGAAAAGAATGCCAAGAACCCACAGGATAATTTGGAACAGATTCATTCAGTCGCCATTTATGTGTACACTAACAACAATTTGAAAGTATATCGTGATTTCAATAATGCTGTCCGTAGTGAGAAACAAAAATACACAGACAAGACATTCAAATGGTATTCTCTTCACTTTTTGGTAACAGATGCAATACAAATTCTGAACAATTAAACAAACAAACAAACAAACAAACAAAACAAATGCTATAAAACTTATCGCGGCACTACAGTTGAGTTTGATAAGAAAGTTCTGAACAAAGAGGTTCGTTTCGGCTCATTTACATCCTCCTCTCTTGATCCTAAGGTAGCAAATGATTTTGGACCGAAATCTTGTTTTGAAATCTTCGAGAAAGCAACAAGAGCCCAGTCCAAAAGCCCACCCTGGGGCAAAGCTCACACAATCGTCCTGTTGTCTCGCATCCAACTCTCCAAATGCAATGTGTCAAACTGGTGTGGAGGAAAACAATGCAGAACTGAGTGTGTGTAAATTAGGGATTCTGGAGAGACCAATAACACCTTCAGTGTGATGTTTTGGGATGCGTGTGTGTTTTGCATTTTAGCTTTTGGCTTTTGGTGAAGGGACCTTCTCTGTCGTAATATTATCTGCACTGTGGTCTTGGCTGGAAGAGATAAGGTGCTTCATACAACAGTTTATCAGACATTCTCCCATGCAGTCTCTTAAATGGATACCCTGAGGGGGGCAGTAAAAGGCCATGCTGCATTGTGTAAGCTTGCTGCTGTGTCCCTGCTGCTTTATTGAACATGGAACAAGGCCATTTGGATGCAGAAAGCAGAGATGATTTTGGGTAAAGTGGATGCGCCCAGAACACTGGAGTCTGAAACTTACTTTCTGTGTAAAAATGATTTTTTTGTTTCTTCACAGTGGCACATTGGATTGTTTTTTGTTTCTTCACAGTGGCACATTGGAATTGAAAAAAAAAAAAAAATTGGTACGTTAACTGATAATATGTAAGGAATAATGTAATTTAGAATACTTTACTTTACCATAAAATAAGGCATAGTTAAGTAAAAAAAATAAAAATAATCTGCCTATCAAGTATTGGATCAAGCAGCAGCACACTGTAAAATAATTACAAATATAAATAAAGAAAATACAGTTTCAGACATTCAATTTTACTTGCCGTTTCTTTGTAATTAACTCTTTCCCCGCCATTGACAGTATTTTCTTGCTTTCTGTGGTATTATGCATCTTCTGAAAGAGTACAGAATCTCCTGATCAAAACACAGGAGAAGAAGAAGCAGAAACAAGCGATAGCATATAAGCATATGTTATCATCAACATTAAACAGCATAGAAATCAAAACTGCCTAACGTTACAGAATGAAATGTCGACCCAGAATGAGCTATAGGACTGTGAAGCGTTGATGGACTCGATCTACTCCATCTATGTTTTGATCATTGTTCATACATAGTCTTTGACAAAAATAGTCTTTGACAAAAATGCGATTTTCTCAGCATTTTTATGAAACTTACCCACATTCAAATGTTGATTTAAAAAAAAAAAGAATGCATTCAGCTAGAATATTATTTTGTTGTTGTTGTTGTTGTTGTTTAAAAGCAGAGGGTCTGTTCTTTTGATATATTACATGTTCAGATATATCGCTTATTCCATAGTACTGCAAACTCAAAGTACTCAATGTAATTTATTAAATCTTCAGCTAATCAAAAACATACCCCACAACAAGTTTAGAAGTCCAGTTCATTATCAAATGACTCTTACTGGATCTCTTAATGAATCTTTTGAAAAGACTCTCAAACTAGCCTACCTCTTGGACTCAATCTGACGAATTCTGACTGAACTCGGTAAGAGCCGTTGAATCAACATCATCTGATTCACTTCATGAACTGCTAGTTATAGCCTATGCTTTTTGTTCATTATAGAGATATGAAGATTAGGGGACATCAAATTTATTTGGGATTAAATGGGATTCATTTTCAGGGCCAAACTGTTTACCTACCATGCAAGGTGCAAATTTGTATATTTATATTTAGCAACATTGTATCAATTTGGAGGAAAACACATTTACCTATACAATGAAAGACCGTCTGCTAAAAGTTGTGACCCTGTCAAGTATCTCAGGTGACTTTTAGGGCATTGGGGTCAGGTGGAACGACGTTAAGTATAGATGCACAAATATAGAATATAAATCCTCTTGTGTTGTTGTGACCCTGATGCCCCCCTAGAGATTTTCTTCAAGCTTGGAGGCTTTGAGGCTCCTGGAAGAAGGTGCTCTTCTATTTCCTTTGAAATGACAGGTGGTTCAAACACACCCTGTAGTTTCAACAGTCTTGCAGGGAATTTAGTGATAGGGCTTTTCCAGAACAAGGATTAGTCTTTTAAAGAGCGTTCTGTCGCATCGTTCTGATTGCCCTTCACATGATGTTCCTGTCTAATCCCGGAGGGCTCAATTTACTTACTTATTATTACAATGTACATGTCTGTCTGAACTTCAATTTCTTGCTGCATTGTTTTCTGAAATGTACGGTGGAGTTTACTGGAGCTTATACAGAACACAAACTATTATCAGTTATTTAAACGCATTACATGAAATTTGTTGGGAAAAGTTATTCCAAATCAAATGCAACAAGTGCTGTGTGCACTAAGAGGACCATCCAAATTCTTCACAAGAAGTTTATTTCGTACATAAAAATAAAAATAAAATAAAAATCCTAGAATGTGTCATGGATTCCCTCTCCATGACACATTCTAGGATTTTTTAAATTTGTTTTAATGTATGAAATAAACTTCTTCTGTTGTAATAGCAAATAGCAGTACTGTCCTGCAAAGGCAAAACACAATAACTACACCAACACTGAAACTGAGAAAATGTCTGTTTGTTTATTTATTTTAAATGTTCATACTTTGAGCATAGTTTGAGCCAAACCCATCATAGTCTAAAGCCCCTTTCACACAGAGATTCCGGAAAATACACGGATAAAGTGACCCGGGATTTGACCCGGGTTTGTTTGATTTTGGTTCATTCACACTGCCAGTGATTTTCCGGAATCAGAGAGTGCGTTCACACACAACCCGTAAAAATCCTGTAAAGACACGTGACATCGATGTAACTTGTAATGTCTCAGCTTAGTGTCTTAAGTTTGCTTATGAGCTGCGATTTCTCTCTCGAGAAACCACGCTTGTGCATTTTTTTCTCTGATTCGATCATAAACTTGCGCATTACCGTTTCACAGCTGGCGAACGATCCCGGCTTCAGCGTCATCACTACGACACGGCATTATTACGGCTTTTGTTCACACAGCGCGCGTTCCGGGACTGAACACGGCAATGTTACTAGGTCCCCAACCCGGCATTGATGCCGGCATCAATCCCGGGGGATAATGTAAGTACACAACTAAAAAAAATATATAACATAGATATAGTGATTTTTGCTATTTTTAAAGCAAAAAAGTTACATATTGTGGCTTTAATTACCTCATTACCTCCAACACTGATTAAGTGTTACATTTAACAGCCTGTAGTGTGCACACTAAGCAGTGTTCATATCATCTGGGCAAACCCATGTGGGGCCTACATGGAAACTGAGAACAAAACTGGCTGGGCCCCAGTTAGATAGCCCAGGTCAAACCCATTTGGGCCCCACATGGCTGTGCTTTCTGGGCTTTTACTTAAACTCATTACTTCAGACTTATGTGCCATCCAGAAACTTGCGCTCTGCAAGCGAACAAAGTCTTGTGGTGCCATCTCAAAGAGGCACAAAATCTCTTTCTCGGACCTTTACCATGACGGTTCCCTGCTGGTGGAATGATCCGCCTAACTCAACCAGAGCTGCTGAGTCCGTAGCCATTTTCAAGAAATGGCTGAAGACGCATCTTTTTCGACAGCACTTGATCCAGTAATACTAACACTTTCTATTCTATTCTATTCTATTCTATTCTATTCTATTCTATTCTATTCTATTCTATTCTATTATTTAAAAAATAAATAAAAAAAATAACATGCACTGCGTTAGATTAAACTGAGAAGGGTCATAGCACTTGCATATTGTTGTCCTACTGTTAACTGCTTCTATTGTTCACATTTGTAAGTCGCATTGGATAAAAGCATCTGCTAAATGAATAAATGTAACATTTTATTGACTAAAAATGCGTTTGAACACATTCATCTCAAAGACGAGTTCGTTTAGAATCAGCTACATATAGCAGGTCGGCTGACTCAATTTCATTCTCATAGGCTACATTCCCGTAGCGTCACAGTGCATTTCCTTGTTGAAGCCCAGTGTTCATTGACCTCAATGGGGCTGCTTTGAACAGGGTTTTTTCAGTGCTTCGAAACTAGACGGTCATTGGATAAATGCTGTGATTATGTCCTGCCCGCGGACGCTCAGCGTCTCTGGGTGAATGAGGAGTGGGCTGGCCTGGACTCCGGGCTTCTGCGTATTGATTAGAGGGTCTGTCGAAAGACTGCATAAAAAAAATCGCTGACGCTGAAGCTATTCGAGCTCAGTCCCATCGCGGATTTTGCAAGTGTAGTCGAAAGACAAACTGTCTTAATGTCCACGCCATTATGATGAGTATGAGATGGGGTACGTGCTGCCGTCACGACATTCATCTGAATCAAGAATCAGTAGGCATGGGCAAGAAGAGGAGTTATATTCGCATGAGGAGAGAGCAGCCAAGATGACACCCTCTCCTTTCAGGGACCATCAGGCGATGCTCCCATCATGGGCCTTCTGGAGAAGATGATGAGTGAACTGTAAGTATTAAAAGCAAGCTGCCATCCATCCAAGTATATCTCTTGCAGTCCCATCAGCGAGTCTTCCTGTCAGAGACTCCAGACCTTCAGATCCTCAGACAAGCAGGATGCTTCTGGGCCATTCAAGTCAACAACAAAGCCTTCATCCTCAGCCACCTCTCAGAGCCGGTCCAGCTTATAAGTCAGAGCAGTACGAGGTAAGAAGTAAGGTAAGAAGACAAACTTCAAAGACAAACTGCTGCAACCTATTTCTTAGTATTTACTTGGCAAAATTGCTAGCTAAATTTCATCATACATTTCACACAATTATAGATTTATGCCGTTATTATATTATTAATTATTATATATTTTATATTATTATTAGTAATAATAATTTTTTTTAATTAAAATTATTAAACGTATAAAAAAATATTAGTAGTAGTAGAATTTTTGTACTTTATTATATTTTTATTTATACCTTAATTATATTATTAAATGTATACAATTATACCTAGCTCTGTTGGCCATTGAGAGGACACTGGTCAAGTCACTGGAAAAGACGCCTACACAGCAAAATCCCCAGTGTTAAATTAACACTGCTCAGTGTTTATATGCCGGACGAGTCCACACTCAGAGTGTTATAAGTAACACTGAAGCAGTGTTAAAGTTAATGAGATAATTAAGCGATTAATTGTGTGATGATTGACCATTGAAGACACCTGATGTTAACAGGCAGAATCACTGAAGGAGAAAAATTATTAAAAACTGGTCACCATTATGGTGATCGGTGTTTAGTTTAGTTGGATTCTTGACCCTTACTTTATTAACTTTAGATTTTGTTTGGCATATATATATATAAAATTATATGGGTGTCTATTTTTTTCCACATTGTTTATTTTAGCAATAAATGGTAGTATAATTAACTGTACTAACTCAATAACTTTTTTTTTAAACATCTCTTATGCCTAACTGTGAACACTTTATTTTTTATTTTTTACCCTTTACAGTGGCACCAAGAATGCACTGCATCATGCTTTATAATTGTCACCATTGTTGAGATTCTCAGGCTGATTCTTGATGTCTGTGTCTAAAATAAAATATGAATGAAATAATACAAATGAAATAATGATTATGTTAAAACACAACCAACACCATCAGATCACCTTTTCTCTTTGTTCATCTGGCTGTTTTTACTCAGGTACAGCAGCCAAACAAAATCTAAAGTTAATGCTCTAACCCCTAATTTCCACCAACTGCGGAACGGCTGCGGATCCGCTCCGGAACGGCGGCGGAGTCAATAGGTTTCCATTAAAGTCAATGTGTGTATTTTCACTGACTGCGGAACGGCTGCGTTCTGACTCCGGCGATCCGCAGCCCTCCGGAGCAGATACGCAGAGCTTCTATTTTTCCCGGATGCCGGAGAGCTCCGTAGCAATTCAGCACTTATATTGCGCGATCATACGTGAATTACGATAAATAAATGGACAATTTTTATGATGTAGGCTGAAAATGAGCTTCCCCTCTTTTGAAAGACCAGCAGCCGCCACTGATTAGTATGGGAGTGCGTTGGACTCACGGACATTTAGATGCTATGGACTACACGTTGGTTATCTTATCCGTGAGAAGAGGACTCTGATTCGCTGGACTCTGATCAGAGTGTTCTAGATCGGGTGATTTGGATTTCGTTTGCTGCTGTCGGGGAAGAAGATAGTGAGCTGATGGGTTATGTAAGAGCCAGTGTTGTTCGTATGTGCTCGCAGAGGATGAAGAGCTGCTGAAATGTACTGTGGGGTTTGCTGTTAATATCAGGTGTCTTCAATAATGTTCAATCATCACTCAATTAATCACTTAATTATCTCATTAACTTTAAAGGAATGCATTTCAATTAATCATAAAATGGCCCTGATATGTCACTAGACATTAAGAAATCATGTTCATTTCAAATACTTATTATATCATTGAAAACAGTAGTCCGGCCAGGATATTGTCATTTAAAAGTGAAGTTGCAGCCCTCAACTGATGTTGATGTTGTCATGTTGTGTTTTGGCCTGATGCTCCACCCTCCACCTATCTACCAATCACGAAGTCAGTAGTGTTTCGGCATCCGGGTTGCCAGCTCTGCTCTAGTTACCACAGCTACAAACGTGTCGCATTAAAAAATGTCTAACATTACGAAACCTAAAAAACCTCGTTATGAATCCGAAATACGTTGTGACAAAGTCAGAAAAAAAACTTACTGTGTAGGACTCATCACTTGCCATTGGAAGCTCCTTGTAGCAGCCTACGTTCCTGCTGGATCCTGCAGCCTAACTGGCAACCTCGAGTCAGGGGGGAGGGGGGGGATACACCGCTCTACAGTAATTTGAAAGTGATTGCAGTACCAGTTTTGGCCACAATCTTACATACGGTTCCTTTAACACTGCTTCAGTGTGACTTATAACACTCCGAGTGTGGACTCAAATAAACACTGAGAGTGTTAATTTAACACTGGGGATTGGTGTCAAACCTGTTTGCTGCTGGTAATGACACGACCCTGGACAGGACACTGATGCTCGTGGCGAAATATCCAAATATTTGCCTAGAAGATGTCCAAACTGCATTGTTTATAGACTTCACAGTTCAGGTCACTTCTTTTTCTAAAGCTTTTCAAAGTGAACACAGTGTCACAGCAGAGATCTCTCTGATCTCCTCTTGTCTTGACATCAGTGACCATAAATGTCGGAATCAGCACCTCTTTCACACAATTGAATATTTTTTTCACATCAGGATCTTAATAAATAGATTACAAAAACAAAAAATGTTTCTAAATTTCTTGGCTACTCTAAATCAAGAAAAGTTTATGCAAATTAACCTCTTTGTTTAGAGCACCCTTTTCTTAAACAACTTTTGAATCACAATAATTTCATTTATATTTATTTTGTTTGTTTAAAGTTACTGCATCCGTAACTTTCACAGCGTCAGAACTGCTCAAAGTGATAAGGAGTGTCAATCTTTATTTGCACGTCTGCAGGAACTCGGTTTGTCCAGTGTGAAACCACACAGACTTCACATGTGCAGCATCATGATAAGCTCATTGTTATATCCCACAACACACACATTATCAGCGATATAAAAAAGTCACCTTCCTCATCTCTTTCAAACGTCGTTGTCGTCTGGCTGTGAGCGACTGACTTCTCAGGTAAATTTGGGAGTTAAGTAAAAGTCAATATATCGATAGAGATCACAGGTTTAATTGCATATTTGACGTTTTTTCAATACGACATACAAACAAATTTTAAACTGTGTTTTGTAAGAAGTTGGTGAACAGTTTAACTGTTATTAAGTGATAGATTTAATATGTGAGATGCTGTTGTGTTTCTGGATGTCTTTCAGCATCAGTTCTTCACTAGATCTACAGAGGGATTTGACTGAATCAAGATGCTGCTGATCATTGAAGCTCTTCTTCTCATTTTAGCTGCTCTAGGACAGGTAAGCTTGTGTTCTACATTTAATTTAGCATTTGGCAGACGCTTTTATCCAAAGCATGTATTTCAAGGTGCACAATTACATTCTTATCAGTTCTTGCTTTCCTTGGGAATCGAACCCATGACCTTGGCGTTGCAAGTGCCAACACTGTATGAGCTACATGACAGTTGGTAAGAATATTACAGACATGAATACTGATGATGTGATCATTATGATTTCTGTTGTTGCAGGATCACAGAGCTGGTGTTGAAGGAAAGATATATCCATTGGATATGGCACTGAATTCTGTTGATGACCAGTATGACGGTTGTAGAGACAACATGGCGAATCTGGTGAAGACAAAATATCTGAAGGAGGAAATCAAAAAGTCTTCTGAATTTGGAAATACTTGGCACGACGGTGTAAAGAATGCCAAGAAACCACAGGATAATTTGGAACAGATTCATTCAGTCGCCATTTATGTGTACACTAACATGAATTCGAATGTTTATCGTGATTTCAATAATGCTGTCCGTAGTGAGAAACAAAAATACAAAGACAAGACATTCAAATGGTATTCACTTCACTTTCTGGTAACAGATGCAATAAAGATTCTGAAGAAAAAACGAAAATGCTATTCAACTTATCGCGGCACTCCACATGAGTTTGAAATGAAAGTTCCGAACAAAGAGGTTCGTTTAGGCTCATTTACATCCTCCTCTCTTGATCCTAAGGTAGCAAACGATTTTGGATCGAAATCTTGTTTTGAAATCTACACTTGTGAAGGCGATGATGTGATCAAATACTCCAAATATCCTCACCAGAAAGAGGTGCTGATTCCTCCATATGAGAAGTTTAGCGTCACTGATGTCAAGACAAAAGGTCAGAAAGGTGCCTGGTGTGACACTGTGTTCAAGCTGACAAGCACTGGGAAAATAAGTTACCTGAACTGTGGTGTTGATGTAAAACTGGTACAGGACAGGGCCAAACTTTAAATCTTCACTCATTATTGCAAATCCGTGTGAACAGGGGTCGTTTCAACAATTTCAACGTTTCAACGAATGTTGTCTTCTGTTTTTAGTACATTGTTTTTGTGTAAACATACCGTTAGATTTCCCCCATTAGACTGTCATAAATATTCACATACAACTTTCGAATCTCACTCTACAACAGTTCCTCACTAAGCATAACATCCCGAAGATTTGGATTACAGCACATAAATAAAATCGGCCCGCATGTTGTTTGCTGTGACAATGCCATCATTGCCACACATGACCCAGCTCTAGCTGACAGGAGGCCAGCAGTGCCAGCTTGAGGATACATTCGGGCCAAGATCGCTTGTTATGTATAACACTTCCATCAGTGAACATCACAGGTTTAAGTGATTATTTAAAAAAAATTAAAAAAATTATAATAATATGTACGAAAATACTAGTAATCCACAGACCCTTCACAAGTGTTGCATTATCAGAAGAGATGAACAAAGACAGCTGGAAGACGATGAGAAGATTTGTTCTCTCAAAAGGGCACGAAACTGAGCGATAACAGAGGAACAGATGTTATCTGCGCGAATTTTGCATGCATCACCAGTTTAAGACCATCCCATTTTTTCATGATTGAATAACTTGAATATATAAAGTGATTATGTTTATGTAGGCTATGACCATTTTCAATATAAATAACAAATGACCTAGGCTACTATACTGCTTGACCAAATATTTTGCATCTGGCTGTCCCAGAAGAAAGATGACCAATCGTTGTTATTTTCTGTGGTCGTGGTTCCACCTAATTGTCTACGTCGTACAGTGAGAGAGTTCAAGACGGCCGTTGTCACAGTCTTGCGACCAAAGATAGTCTGTGATCATTTACTGACAGTGTCAGAGATTTAGCATGATCATCTCACAGTGTGTTTGCTGCTACGACCTACGTCTTCTGACTAGCCAATGAAAATGCAACATGAAATGGCGTACTGATCAATGTGACATGGCCCTAAAACTATTTACCTCAAGCTCCATTTGCAAAATTGGTCTATTTTCCCCAAGGAATGACTGCGTCCATATTCTCCTCTTTCACTTCCTCTTTTTTTCAACGCACATATAAAAACATTGCCAAAGTCCAATTCAACTTGCTCTAAGATGCATCTACTGATTTACAAATTATTTAGTTTTGCCCAAAATATGTAAATTTCTTTAAAAAAGATTAGGCTATTTGTTTGATTCGACTCAATCTATTCTTATATACTTAAAAAGGGTGGGAAGTTTTCCTCTATTACATTAAGTTCACTAAAATTTTTTTTTTTAAATCAGATTGTGAAATGTATGCAAGATTATGACTCATCTTAAGCAGAGAGAAACTGAGTTTGTCTTGCATGAAACCACAGGTCTTCAAAAGTGTTGCATTATCAGATGAGCCTGATGCGTCATGATTATTTTATCTCTATATTGATCTCACAGTGACTCAAATATATTTCTGAATGTGAAAAATTTACTTTGTTGTCCCACCACAACTCTAAAGTAGAAGAAGGTTTTGTAACGATACACCTTACTAATATTTATCACTTTTATGGTATCTCAGATTGAGTTCATTGATTGGTTACAGAGGACAGGAATTGTTAGAAATACTCTTATTGAGTATTTTTTTTACTCAGTTTCAGGGTTCTGTCACTCCTGTTTATTCTTGGTTTTGGTGACAGAACTCTGCTATTGTCTTGTCTTGGTGAGCGTGCGGTTTCGAGCTCGCTCGGGCCGTGCGTTCTTCTGTCCAATGAGTTGTTTAGTGTGCGGAGCGGGGTGTTCGGATCCTGTCACTTCAGTCTAGTTTGGTTTTGGCTTATGAGTGTTCTTATTGGCTGCGTGTTCGTAACTTGTTTTGTTTGAGCACATGACATGACTTGTGATTTTTGTGATTAATTTTTTCTTTGTTCTGTTTAGTGCAGGGGTCTCCAAACTCGGTCCTGGAGGGCCACTGTCTTGCAGAGTTTAGCTCCAACCCTGATAAACTGTCATGCCTGTATCTCTCTAGTGATCCTGAAGACATATTGATTAGCTGGTTCAGATGTGTTTGATTAGGGTCCCAGATAGCAAGCAACCATCGAAACAATGTTAAATCAATGATACTGTGTCAATGTAAACTGCATTGAATCAACATCACTTTTGCACCTGCAATTAATGTTGAATTTTTATTTTTAAATTTCATCCAAAATCAATGGTGATGGAATTGAATCAATGTTAAATTGATGCTGGTTCAACATCATGTTTGCACTCTCAGAAAATGAAACACAACAACTAAATCAACTGGAAATAAAAGAAGACCATACATCTCTCAAGATCTCAGCAGAAGGTATTTTTGAGAATTAACAGAGGTTTAGATGTTGATGTTTTATAAAAAAACGTTTGGTTACCATTATGGTGATCGGTGTTTCTTTTAGTTGGTCAGTTTGGCTCTTGGCTTTTTTTGCGAGTTTGTAGTTTTTGCAACAAAGATGATCAGGGGTCTGTACCATGATGAACAAACAAACTCAGGGTTACAGGATTAGTTTTGAGTTGACAAAACCAAACCAATCCAACCAGGCTTTGTTGGTACCGTGATGCTGATCATCAACTTTCTCTGTCAACTCATGCTTTGATCCTGAGTTTAGGTGTGACATCAGCAGCGCGATTCACTACAGAATGTTACGAGATTGAAAAATCACAGCAAGAAGAAAATAGCTGTCTATGAAAGAGGACAACTAAAATAAAAAGTCTTGCTATATCAGTGCAAGTAAAAGTTGTGAAGTTAGTTTATACATTTGATAAAGGTAGAGAAAATGTAACATTTAACCTCACATATAGTCATTTCATAGCTTTATCTATTGGTTCTAAAGCGTATTTATATGTGTCATTTTTAACTTTTGAAAAGTTTTGGACAATCTCACACAAATTTCTTCAGTTACAAATGATTTTTATCACATCAGTGGAGTTCATTACCTTCTTCGCTTATTACTTTTAAGTTCCAAAAGTGAATCAATCAATTCAAATTACAATGAATGCAATTGTTTAACTGCAGTCCTTTGATGATGGTAACCTCAAATGAAACATTTTCAATAAGACATCAACATCTAAACCTCTGTTAATTCTCAATAAGAACTTCTGTAGACGTGTGACA
>FLSR01004875.1:19709084-19729614 GCA_900092035.1 Leuciscus waleckii
TTAAAAATATGAATCACATTCAGATTATTGATTGGTTTATGTTAAAACTATGTAATCCAAATGCATGGAAATTTGTTATGCAATTCAAATACATAAATCTTATTTTTAGACAAAAACATTTTTTTGAGTGCACTTATCTGTGCAAATACGTCAGTGAAACACCTCTGAATGTGCCAGAGTATCACCAGCAAGAGGGATTACGTCTTTTAGAGGTGAATTGGAAGAGCGATAGTTCATAAAATTGCCACTTGGCTCCAAAGCAAATATCTGAATGAGTGAGCTGCCAGTCTGCTTATAAACCCGTATGTCCGGGGGAGTGGCTCGGCATGCAAATCTCACTCACCAATTTCATTGGCCGTTTTTCTACACCGATGTGATTGGGGCTCCCAAGTTAGACCCTATATGTCATCATTCGACATAACATTGAATGTGACTGACGGAAAGGGAACCATATCTGTCCTTTATGAATATCATATTAATTTAAATGCAATCATGGCTGCAGTTCTGTCTTATACAGAGGCCAGAATGCAGTTTTTTCACTCCCCCCTTATCAAAAAACTCTGCAAACCAGCTTTCAATGATCTGTCTTCTTCACTTTTAGTTGATATAGTGATGTGTTTCCTTATTGTTCAATCAGCTTTGCAAGATAATTTATGCAAATGTTTCTGAAATATTTATGTGTGTTTTGATCATGAATTTTGTGTTTAGGAATAACTAACATCATTGTGGAGAAAAAGTCAAGCAATGTCGAGGCTCGTAAATGGATAAAACATGTATTAGAGGGTTGGGAGCTTGCAAGCTGTCGTGTTTTGCCTTTACTACAATTTATTCTTGTGTTCTACTGTTTTGGAGCTGCTAAAATAGGTAACTTGATGGTCTCATTTATGATAAATGAAAAGTAGAGGATATAGAAAAGATAAATATACTGAATCAAAATATATAACCTAATTAACTTCATTACTGTAATACAGTATGTATAATGTGATTATAATTATCAGATGTGCAGTAATCACCTTCACACTTAACACAGAGAATACTTAATATACACTATATTGCCAAAAGTATTGGGACACCCCTCCAAATCATTGAATTCAGGTGTTCCAATCACTTCCATGGCTCCAGTTGTATAAAATCAAGCACTAGGCATGCAGACTGCTACTACAAACCTTTGTGAAAGAATGGGTCGCTCTCAGGTGCTCAGTGAATTCAAGTGTGATACCGTGATAGGTTGCCATCTCTGCAATAAGTCCATCTGTGAAAGCTGAAATACTGTAGCTGCAAATGGTGGGCCAACTCCATATTAAACCCTACAGAATTAAGATTTGGATGTCATCAAAGTTCATGTTCATGTAAAGGTAGACGTCCTAAAACCTTTGGCAATAAAGTGTATTTTGTAGTGTTATATCTTCAGATATGTTTCCTTTTATACAGTATATCTTGCAGTAAAGCCCAAACTATTTTTCCCATATTTAGCATTTTTTGTCACTGGAGCTTTGCCACTGATCGTGTTGCTGTCGGATCAGGAATGGTACCTTACATGTCTACGCTTCTGTGAGTATTTGATGATGTATGTTATGCTTTTTGCAGTAATTGAAGAAGCATACGAATATACTGCTGTTGTATAAATGTTCAAGCTTCTGTTAGACATGATGAGTTTATCTTAGGTAAGTCTAAATGTGATACATTTGAAAAAGATCAGAGATTAAGTTAAGGACTATAGTTGATTTCATAAATTCTAAATGGTACAGCAGTAAAAAAATTTTTTTAAATCTCATAAAGAATATTAGCTAAACAGTAATGCTGATGGTCCTGTCCAGTCAAAACTGATGAGAAATTCAAAGAATGTGCAGATGTATTGATGTTTTGATTTAATTATTATTATTATTATTTTTTTTATTTTTTTTACCATTAATGCTCAAATTAAGGTTTATACCTCTACAGACTACATTTATGTTAATATAAGAAATAATGCAAATGTGTTTTTTTCAGGTTCAGAATGGATTGGGAATATAGCACGGTTAGTTATCATGCTAGTTGTGAATGACTCTTTTCCCCTTGTACTATATTTACTTCAAAACACTGGAACATGAAAAAGGTATGATTATATTCCTGATATTATTAGGATTTAAAATAACTTATATAAAAATAAAATAAAAAATACTAATTCGTAACAAGCACCATTTTCACTAAAACTCATTACCACAAGGAAAGAAAATATTCGTTATATGTTATATATTTAAATATTATATTACACAATTTTTACTTGCATGGTCATTAATGCAAGAAAAGTTGTTTTTTGCAACATGGATAATTTTTAGCATTGACAGCTATATATAAGGACAGAGGAAAAGGCCTCAGGACATTTGAATAAATTAGTTAAAACAACAAACCAGAAAAGTGACTCTACCTTTCTTAGCTATAGACTAAACACGTGATATGTACGGCGTCACTGTTTTCACAGATTCACGTTTTTGAAGTTTACACGAAGATGATAACGTTTTCAAATTTTCTCAAAACTTGCACCTTGGAACCTATTTCAGAGTGTGTGTTCTCGAGCTCCAAACATTGTTGTGTGCGAATGAACGTCCAGAACACATTAAAAGTTTTCTGTTTTCAGTTAAAACAGTGTCATGTAAGTGGCCCCTAAGTTAATAACTAATGATCTGTGCAACGAAAGTGAATCAATCAAAAACATACTTTAGCTGGACAAAAACTTTATTCTAGACCTGCTGTAAAGCCAAAACAATCTCTGTTACTTTAATTTCCTATTATCACTGTAAAGCTGCTTTGAAACAATCTGTATTGTTAAAATTGCTTTATAAATGACTTGACTTTTTATATATATTAATTACCCCAAAAGTATCATTCATTTACAGCGTTACTGTCTCTTGAGAGTTTGTGTATAATTGAGGGTTATCACATAATTTCAGGATAAAAATGTCTATTTACATCTCCACTTGTCTCCACCGAACAATCTCACACAATAAAGACACTTTAGCATCTTCCCGGTAGATGTCAATCAATTGCTTAATTCAGAACCACATACTAGCATACTACTCTTACTAGTTCTGCCATAGAAAAATGTAGCAAAATTAGAAAGTAATATACTTGTATGCAGTTTCTATTTAGTTCAATGTTCTTGAACAACACCAGGTCAGGCAAAGATATAGACTCTTTTCCAGGGCATGAAAAATCCATCTTTAATAAGTTGAGGAAATGTGAAACAACTGTGAATCTGTACTAATGTCCCGATTCCAAATTCGATTCCATGAACACCAAATTCTGGGACCATAGATAGACCACCAGTTAGCATGTGCACACTTGGCAGACAGTAAGAAAGTTTTGCTAAAAACTGTGAAAAAAAAGTGAGAATCATGCTTTTATTGAAAGGCCACAAGCAGAGTGAAATGAGATTAATAGAAAAAAGAGTTACATCATGAGTCATGTTGAGTTTTGAATCAAAGTATGCTTTTTTTTTCACATTTAAGTTATTGTTGAATTATTCTTTATATTGTATGATTAGACTTTGATTTTTTTTCTTTTTTTTTCTTACGCTTACAATAGACACTTTTCATTCAATTCATTGCAGATCGGTTTGCGTTGGTCTGCATGGCTGGACTCTTCCAGGTGCTGTCGATGATACGCTTTTCATTTGATTATCTTGGTAGCGTATCAACGTTTCTTCACCTCCGTTTGTAATGTCTCTTGTTAGTGATGTCTAGAAAGCTTGAGAAAAGCTTCAGTTTTTCAGTCTGTGAGATTTGATGTTTGATGTTGTAGCAGCCAAACTGGAAATGCACTGTATGGGGGAGAGCGGGGCACAAAGTAACGCTTTTTGACTTTCTCAGTTTGTGTAAATCTACTTATGGTTCAGAGTATTTATTTTTTCCCACATTAATTTCCCACATGTCTAGTACAATTATGTGTTTTTGTTTTATTAATACAGTATATACTTTTATCTTGATATACCCCGGAAGAATGGAAGTGAAATGTGACAACATGCCCCATAGGTGGGGTACATTGTAACATGTGAGGGGCACATCGTAACATGAACATATGACAGCTTAAAATGTTATCTGATCTAATAATAAAAAATAAAAAAAAATAAAAAAATAAAAATCTAAATAAAATACAATTAAAAAACTTTTTCATATAAAATAATGGCAATTTTTAATAATTAAATATAAACTCATTTTTGAGTTTTGACTATACGAACACATGAAAACACAGCTATACAACAGTTCAAAACAAATAAATAATTAGTAATTTCTGAACATTGACTCTCAGTCTTTATTCACCTTTTTCTCACGTTTTCTCAATAAAATTAATAAAAGTATAGAATATAATAGCATATTTCTAATAGGGGCACATTGTAACGCAGTGTTACAACATGCCCCCACCTGCACAACTGGGGTTTAAACCCTGCTAGTGTCTTCTGCTAGTTAGCGAAGCATTAAATAACTATCTCAACTGTTAAATAACATCTTGGAGATTAAAATAATATCAGATTTGTCTTATTTTAAATAAACACAAAAAATAGAGATGAAAAATTTACTTAAGTAAGAAATTTACTTTTGCTATGGTTTAATAAATGTCTATGGATATCTTTTTTCTCTATATAGTGTTGATATGGCAACTAGTAAATACACAAAGTTTTGTCATCCAAGCATGTGCGGAAGTATTTAAAACAAGCGTGTTACAACTAGCCCCGCGTTAGGTTGTGCCCCGCGCTCCCCTACTCTTTGTTCCCTGATCTCTGAGAGCATGTGATCATTATCTAATATCTCTAATGCTTCTTCAGTCAGATAGAAGCAGATTTGTTGCAGGCAATACTGTTACAGTTTGTGTTTAATTTAAGATTCATTCTGTTAACTTCCCTTACAATTGGATTATTTAATTCATCATCAAACTCATAAAACAAACTAGTCCTTCTACCCCCTCAGTTTTTAATGCAAAAGTGTGTAAAGTGTTACATAAAAAGTAACAATGTTTTTAAAATGTGACCCTGTATCACAAAACCAGTCTTAAGTCGCACGGGTATATTTGTGGCAATAGCCAACAAAACATTGTATGGGTCAAAATTATCGATTTTTCTTTTATGCCAAAAATCATCAGGATATTAAGTAAAGATCATGATCATGAGATATTTTGTACATTTCTGACCTTAAATATATAAAAAAATTATTTTTGTGAGTGGATGCAGCACAATCGCCAATAGAAATGGACAACTTTAAAGGCGATTTTCTCAATATTTTGCACCCTCAGTTTCCAGATTTTCAAATAGTTGTATCTCGGCCAAATATTGTCATATCCTAACATACCTAATATCAATGGAAAGATTATGTATTCAGCTTTCAGATGATGTATAAATCTCAATTAAAAAAAAATTACACATAAGACTGATTTTGTGGTCCAGGGTCACAAATGAGTTATTTGTATCAGCAGTAAAACAGTAATGTAACGAGTAAGATTCCTCATGACAATAAAAAGTAAAACATTAAATATTTATCAGAACTTTGTTCACAGTTAACTAACAGGTCAATTTATCCCAAATGTTATGTGACTAAAGTAGATTTATTTTTATTTTACTAAAATGTTTTATTTTGTTTCAGATTTCCCACGTGTCAAGGTTTTGTACCTGTTTGGAGCAGTAGTTCTTGTTCTAGTGAATTCTACTGGACTGATGACAGAACTGATCCTTCAAGCAGGTGATGAGATGATTTACCCTTGGATCAGAATAGAAAGAGAGTAATGTCACAAGACCTGGAGTGACACGGATTCTACTACAGGCCCTTGTTTGATTTTTATGTTTCTTAGCTGTAAAAGAATCAGACTGAATACAGTATGTTCCAACATAGCAGTCAAGTTGATGAAGCCTAAATATGGTTGTTTTCACTGTTATTGTATGTCTGTTCTTAGTAAACGGTAAACGTGCAATTGAAGATCTGAGGATGGTCGTTTTCCCCTCTGAATGCCTCTTTATCTTAATTGGCATTGCTGTAGAGATATTCACTTTCTGTGAGTATAAACTGGCTTTGTCACTTCAGTTTTATTGTAATGACACTTGTATGTGTTCATTTGCTGTTGCGCCTTTCAAGTTAGAAAGCTTTTTACTCCAGCTTTATGTATGTGGCCATTAGCATGTAAGTGTCCCCAGGAATAACTGAAGAAACATTAAATTCTGTTATTCTGAATGACAACTTGCAGTGGAATTAAATGATGCACTGAACTATCAATCTAAACATATTAAAGAAGCACTAAGGACATTTTTTTACCTTAAAATAATGTTTCCAAAATCGTATCAGTGGTTCATCAAGTCGTAACAGGGTGAAGGGCACTTCTGGATTCGCTTTGCGTCCCTATATCTGCTATAACCACACCATACAAGTTTGCCAAACCGGGTCGCGTTTCTGTAGTTCCAATGAGACTACAGAAGAAAATTACAAATTTGACTTGCTTTACGTCAAGCGTTACAATAGTCATTATTTCGTTTTCCTTCGTTTCTGATGTCACAATACATCATACTTTCATGAAATCATGCAAGTATCTACCTTGTCTGTGGACATCGATTATTCCAAAGCCGGTGTTAGATAAACAGCGAGCGTGCGTGCGACAGTAGGCTGCGGGTGGCAAAATTATTTACGACAGCGTTAATGGACAATTCCGCTTCCAACCTGTAGGGGGACCGAAGAGGAAAAGTTCCTTAGTGTTGCTTTAAATGACTACAACCACAGAATGTATCACATGACCACAGAGTTAAAAGTGAGTTTAGTCCCATTCTGACTGATTATCTAAATCACATTTTCTCTCTTTCTGCTCCTGTCACACAGTGAGGTCTATCAGCAAACAGTAAGTCCTAATATTCAAGATGTTCTTCTGTAATTCTTGCACTAAACACTTGATTGCATTAATTTGGTTGTTAATAGTTACATCATTCATGTCTTTAAACAATCTTGCGGTAATACTTGTGGTAAATTGTGTGTTTAAAAAGTCTTTATTTTTCTTAAATTGTTACTTTTGTTCTCAACACAGAATGAAGCAAAAGAAAAACAAAGATGAGAAATACAAAAATAAAATAGAACCTCAGGTAAGACGTCACATGGATTTTAAAATTACGACATTGAAACAAATGTTTTTTTTTCTGTCTTTGTGTAATTACAGTCATTTAAAATGTTAAATGTGTCTTAACAGAAAACAACAGAGTTTTGTGAAATGGACACTCTGCGTGTATGTGACTGTGAGGCGTCACAAAACTACCAGTAATATCAGAGACAGCCTCTGTTAGATTCATCTCATACAGCTTTATTTGTTGTAAATGTGTAATTAGTATTCAGAAGCATTCAGAATAAGTGTCTTTTGCATAACAGAAAACGTTCATCTGTGTCTGATCATGGACAGATTCCAGCTGAGAAAATCTTTGAATGTCATAAATCTGATTCTATATAGCCTATATCATCATTTCTAGTGTCATATTTCTATCCAGTAATTTGCTGTGAAATTATGAGCTAACAGCAGACAGGATACATACTTACCTTTGAGTATGAGGTGTCATTTACATAAATCATGCACTTGCAAAGAGATTTAATTTTGACCAGATGCTCTGTTTTTGTTTATGTGCTGTAGTTGTATATATATATTATTTTTTTTTTACAGAAACAATATTTTGATATTCTGTTACCATTTTAATTTTTTTGTTGTTGCTTTTTTAATGAATGTTATGTAATGTGTGACAACATGCCCCACTAAAAAATTAATATGTTAAATAAACTATCTCTATTTTCCCATGATAATTTTTTTTTTAATTGTTGCTCAAATGTATAGCCAAGGCTTCCTGGCATGCACAGAAATGAGCTTTTTAAGAATAAACTCACCTTAAGAAATATGTACTGAACTAGCCCAAGTTCTATTGTATTAATACAGCTTATCTGGGAATTGTTCCGTTTTGTATTTGGATTCGAAGTTTAAAACAAATAAAATGATTCAATTATTGAAATGTACTTAGTTGTGTCCAATGAGAGGTAAGCATAAATGGAAAAAATAACATATGAGCTGCAGAGAGATTTACCTTTCGTTGTTTAGAAATATGAGGAAATCCACACAATAACCCCCAATGAAACCTGCATCTGTTTACATTTCTGACAGTCATTCAACTGAGTCAACAATCCAGAGCAGCTTGATGCCTTGATGCCTTGAAACTGTATTTGTAGACAAACATGATTTTACATAGTTTTTCTTTTATATATCTCCCATTAGAGATGCTTTTTTCCCCTCCATGGTGATGTTTTTTGGCTTAATCAGAACTGGTTTAGCTGGAGAGCTGCAGATCAACAGCACTATTTCTCAAAGGAAGAAAATAAAACATGTTTAAACATATTGCTTTCAAGCACCAGATCTTTCATAGCACAGATTCTTCAGTCCAAACCTTTACATCCTTTGTTTGTACTTTCTCTCTCCTTAAACACACAGTTGTGATCAGCCGAGCCCAAAGGAGGTAATGGAAGTGATTTGAAGGCGTCCTTTACTGTTCCATAACACAGATCAAGTGTTTTATTCCGTCTGGTTGGACAAGTGACGTATTGATAGTAATGTGGAAGTGCTTTTTTCAGTGACATGGTTAAAATCGCCCAATATAAAACTCGGTGCTTCAGGTCAAATCAACTGTAGTTTTTGCACCACTTCAAAAATGGTACTAGCAGCAGAAATAGCACCTGCCTTTCAGTCCAAATGAAACGGTGTTCCAAATCCTTCAATGCACCGGTCCGTGTCTAGGTCTTGCTCATTGAACCATGTCTCGGTAAAAGCTAATCGAACTTACCCCTGCAGTTCATCCATTTTGTTCCTCAGGGAACAAAGGATCACCGAGGGCAGAGGAATCCGGGTCACCCGCTGTTTTCCCCGCTTCCTTCTCCTTCCCCTTGTTTTTTCAGATTTCTCGTAATGTTGTCTCAAAATAAAGCCCGGGAGTTTTGAGACAAAATTCACCAAATGCGTGGGCGCGTGGTTCAGCAGCCAGAGAGAGGCAAGAGACGAGGTCAAGTGCAAAATGACAAAAACACCTGTGTCTCGTTGCAGTAATCGGCGTGGGGAGACCCGATAAAACCACCTTGAAACGGGAAGCGAGGGAGAGAAAGAGTTGAGGACTCGTGTGTGTGTGTGTGTGTGTGGATTGCCATGGACTGAGAACACTTGAGTTTATTTTTGATCTGAGAAAAGAGTCTGATGGCGCAGAGACAAGCGCCTTGCATTATTATTATTGTTGAATAAAACATAGGAAGCCGAACCTGTCTTCTTTCTTCCAAATACTTTGAACATTGTTTGTTTTTTGGACACTGTTTGGACAACATGCATGTTTTTTTTGTTTGTTTTTTAAGGTTTCTTTGCTCAACACAAAAGTGTTGATTCTCTGTTTTGCAGCATGTGTATCTCTACTTTCACTCTGCATTATGATCAACTGTAATTCATAAAATACAGGTATGTTCAAAAGGTACTTATTAAAGGGGGGGTGAAACACTCAGTTTCAGTCAATCTCATGTTAATCTTGAGTACCTATAGAGTAGTATTGCATCCTTCATATCTCCAAAAAGTCATTAGTTTGATTATATTTATAAAAGAAAGAAGCTGTACCGAGTCTTTCCGGAAAAAACCGAGCGGCTGGAGGCGTGCCGTATGGGCCGTGTGGGTGGAGCTAAAGAATCACGAACAGCTAAAGAACAAACAGACACCAGTGGCCAGCTAAACAAATGTATAAACACACACACACACCATACATCGCATGCTCCATAGATACATTTACTATACGTGATCATGTTGTTTACTTGCTGTGCTTACGCGCCGTTAGCTAACAACACACAGACATTTGAAGCAGTTTTACTCAGTTTTACTCACCGCCTGTGCTTCCAACGCACGACCGTGAACCTTAAGCATTAGACGATCTGCAAATCCGGCGTCGAACTGGGCCTTGTTTATAAAACAATCATCGTCGAAATGCAGGGAACAACCAAGAACACTTGCACAACTCCGTTGATGACTTCCCTAAAGCCGAGCACAGCGCTTTAATGGGCGTACTGCATTCGCTCTCTCACTCTGGTCTACGGGTGCGCGCGCGCCCTTCCGGGAGAAGTGCCCTTAGGACCCGTATAAGGAAATTCCGCCCCATCTGACGTCACACACGCCCATACTCGAAAAAAACTTTCCGAAACTTGTGACAAACCGGAAGGAGTATTTTTGGCACAGAAATACTCCATCAAACGTACAACTTAATTTTTGAAACTTTGTCCATGTTTAGCATGGGAATCCAACTCTTTAACAGTGTAAAAAACTCAGTATGCATGAAATAGCATTTCACCCCCCCTTTAATATATATAAAAACACAACAGACAGACGGGTACTACCCCCCACCCCCCTTAAATGTACGATCCTCATAAATAGAGTTTTTATTGAGCTTTGACAATATAAATCAACCATAAAACCATCAACAGTTGAGTCTTGAAGCTCAAACAGCACAACGCAACGCCAAAGGTCATGGGTTCAAATCCCAAATGCACAGATGAAATTAATAAAACAAAAAAAAGTTTCTGAATGCAGTAAATCACTTCGGACAAAAGCATCTGCCAAATGTGTAAATGTAAACGAACAAGTGTCACAAAAATCCTTTAACATTACAACATAACGGTTGGATGAGTGAAAATATCTATGTGATGACTATGATATTCGTGAACAAGTACAACAAACACAATAAAATAAAAATGTTTGCATGGTAATGAAATAAATAGATACATATATTTTTTTTTAAATAGTCAGTCACCACAACAGTTATTACTAAAAATAATTTATCAAAGGTGTCTTAGGACTCTTGGGTTTCTTCATGTTTCTTCCAAATATTAGGATTTTTCATTTGGGGTCTTACAGAAGGTGTGTGATTCAAATCTATTGATCACACAGTTATACATATTAATTATAGAAATGATTAAATGGGTTCAGGGCTGCCCATGCTGTGTGTTTCAGGGTATTGTGTCTTGTTTAGTCAGATTGATAAATCAGAATTTTTTTCTCTGGTTATTTCTTAATAATCGATTTTGTTGCAGGATTTTTTTTTAAATGAGATGCAGGCCTTTGCTGTTCTCTTTATAGTGCGATGCATCTGATGTTGATTTATTTTGCACCATCTTTACTTTACCATAGTTGTTAAGTATGGATTTTTATTGTTATTACTATTTTTATTTTATACATAGCTTTATATAAATGAATCCAGGTCATAATTCTTTGATATTTAAAACACATATGAAAACATTTCTATTTACAAAGTCTCATCTTCTGTCTGAATTTGGCTTTTTAATGATAACTTATTTTTCAGTTTAATTAATGTAAACATTCCACCATAGTCAGCGATCATGTGGATTATCATGCTGTCAATTATGCTCAATAATAGTTGGCTAACATTATAAAAAATGTTAGATTAATATCTGAATCTTCCGATTGTTAGATCAGCCAGGCTCTCCCACCAGCCTATCACAGCGCACTCCCTCACCTGAGTACTAATCACACCTGCACCTCATCATCACCACCACCATAGACATAATAAATACATAGACACCCTATTGGCCGCTTTGGAACATTGCTGCGATACGTCAACGCGTCCGCCATTTTGCTGAGGGCAAGACTGCGCTGTAATCAAATGCAAGTAAATGGGTGAGCTGTGGTTTTTCTGGATAATAAAAATAAATAAAAATAAAAATACATTTATCAACCGATTTTAGTGGTTTGTATGTGGTATACAAAAAGTTCCATCTCGATAGTTAAAAAAAAAATTAATAAGGAATTGTCAAAGCTCAGGCTTGTCATGTATTTGGCTTTTTATTCTTGGATAAGAATTGTGAAGACCCCCATACTGAGATATAATTTAATTTTCACATTAAATGAAATAAAGTTTTAAGAGTTTTTCAGTCGACAATGTAGCTCAAATCTGTGGTTTATTTATAAAGATAGCACCTATTTAAAAAATTGATCTGACGTTCGGAGTTGTGAGATCCATGCAATCACCGGGCGCTCAGCGCTCATGTACCCCACCTGGAACAGCCTTTCCCGGCTAGTGCTCTGACGTTTGCCGATGTCTCTAGTCTAGTGGTTAAACATGAGATATAATTCGTCTTGTGTATATCTAACGGGTGATTTTTGGTCTAATTTTTTTGTCATCAATTTGTTCCCTGGCAAATTGTTTTGGCTGAGGGCAAAGTGAAGTTTCATAACTTTATATATTTAGGCTATTTAACTTTACCATTGTAGCCTACTGTTTGTTAGACTGAATGTTTGACTGAATCGTTTACTTTATTTCTTGACTTGTATAGCTTCTTATACACTTTAGGCTACTTATACTGTTATAATGGCTATTATTGATCAATGAAACTGAAATTTAACAAAAAGAGACAGGGTTGTCATTTTATTTTATATAATGTTAGCCTATGTAAGAATATTTTTAAATATATTATTTTATATAAATACACATTCTCTTCACTGTATGTAGGCCTACATAAAATAAAATGACACAAATCTCTTTTTTGTTAAATATCAGTTTTATCCACAATAAGAAAACTACATTTCGTGACACAATAACAGTAGTATTTTTAAATTTCGCAGCTTTTCTCCTCTGAAAATAAAAATAGTAAATTAAATAGTGACTAGTACCTACCCAAAACGAGTACTTGTCATAAAAGTCGGTTTTAAGAAAATATAGATGAATATTTCGATTTCAGGAAATTTACTTTATAATATAAAATATAATGTAAGCTAAAACTATAATATAAATCATGTCAACTCATGTTTCAACTTTCACAGCTAAGTGGCAAACTAAGGATATTATTACTATAATTATATAATGACCTAATACAACCAGAAACAAATGTTCAGTCTTGCTAGTGAAAGGTAATTCCCCGAGACCCGTTTTCAATTGTGTGGCGATTTGTACAGCCCCAAGCAGCACAGGAAACATGGATTTTTCTCAATTCCCGTTATGAGAGGTGTGTGAAAGTTGCCCTCCGCAATATGGCGGCGCCGTTGACGTACTATCCAGCGGCCAGTAGGGCATCTATGTATTTATTACTGTATGTTATGACCACCACATAAACACACACTCCTCACCTCTGCTCACCGTCTGATCTCGTTCATTCGAAGGTTTAACCTGATCTCTCTCCCTGACAAGTCTCCAGTCTCCTCTCCAGAGTCCGATCTCGTTCTTTCCCCAACGTCTCGTTTCCAGTTCTCAATCTCCAGCGTCTTCTGTGTTCCACATTCCAAATATTGTACATTATGCAGAGTCTGACAGAGCTGCAATAATGTTTGTGATCATGTGCTCTTTGTCATGGACATCATGGTCTGTAAGCGTTTATGTCTGTTTTTATTTGTAGAGAGTGCTGTACCAGGTTTGCAATCTTGCTAAGTATCCATTTGGCAGGCACGCTTTCTGAATTTATGAGATTTCTTGGATCTCGGCCTGGGTCAGAAGCTAAACATTTTAAATGCGCTTGAAAGATGAGGTTTGCGATATACAAACCCAATCTCTTAGTCTGAATAGTCATCTGGCTGTGAGCGAGTGACTTGATCTCGTTGTTCTAGCTGAACTCCTGGGAAATAACAAAAAGAAAACCAAATTTGACAACAAGAGACAACAGTATTCTCAGGTAAGTTTGTAGTTAAAGTAAAGGTAAAAAATTTACATGAAACTGTTTTGTGTTGGTGAGCACATGATGTGCAAAGCTATGTACATATTCTTATTGCAGTGATATGTTTTGTATTTGTTAAACCCCGTTGTGCTCCTTGTCTTCCAGCATCTTTTCTTCACTAGATCTACTAGATCATCTGGGGCTATTTTATTAAAACCAAGATGCTGCTGATCATTGAAGCTCTTCTCATTTTAGCTGCTTTAGGACAGGTAAGCTTGTGTTCTAGTATGAATATTACAGACATTAATACTGATGATTTGATCATTATGATTCCTGTTGCTGCAGGATCACAGAGCTGCTGCTGCTGCTGCTCCTGCAGGATATATTTTTCCATTGGATATGGCACTGGATTCTGTTGATGATCAATATGATGGCTGTGAAGGGAATATGACAGACCTGGTAAAAACATTCTAAAGGATGAATGTCTGACTTACCTGAATTTAATAAGGCTTGGCAAGAAGGTGAAGAGAAAGCCAAGAAAGCAGAGGATAACTTGCAACAGATTCACTCTGTCGCCATTCATGTGTACACTAACAAAGACTCTAAAGTATATAGTAATTTCACTAGTGCCACTCGTACTGACAAACAGAAATATAAAGAGGGGACATTCAAGTGGTATTCACTTCACTTTCTGTTAACAGAAGCGATACAGATTCTGAAGAAAACACACAATAGATGCTACGTAACTTATCGTGGTACAAATGTTAAATTTGATGTTCAGAGCAAAGAGGTTCGTTTGAGCTCATTTTCATCCTCCTCTCTTGATCCTAAAGTAATACAGGGTTTTGGAAATAAATCTTGTTTTAAAATCTACACTTGTGAAGGTGCTGATGTGATCAAATACTCAAAGTATCCCGATGAGAAAGAGGTGCTGATTCCTCCATATGAGAAGTTTAAAGTCACTGTTGTCAAAAACAGAACAATTCAGCCAGATCTCTGGTGTGAGACTGTGTTCGTGTTGAACAGCACTGGAAAAATAAGTGAACCGAATTGTGCATTGTTTAACAGTGGAAACCATGCTGCTTTCTTTAATGTTTCACTAATTTTGCAAATATTGTTTTGCAAAGTGTTTAGCAGGTAAACACTTGCAGATTTGACATGTTACTGAACTTACTGAAGTGTCATGAAATGCAAAGATATTGAGAGATTTAATGTCTTATCTTCTCTATAACAGTCTGTGCTTGCAAAGATACCATGGCTGTATAAGTAATTTTTTTTTTGTTTAGTCAGTTTGATTCCACTTTGCTTGAAAGGTAAGACATATCATATGTGAGACACGAGACGTGAGACATGAAATGTGAGAAACGATATGTGAGATATGAGATGTGAGATGTAAGATATGAGACTATGGCAAGCCGTTTTAACTTTTATTAATTTCCAGGATATTAATTCTTGATATCAACAATTAAATTTTCACTAGTTCAAATGATGTTACTGATATCAGAATTAGATTTATAGTAGTAACAATGCTAATTCTTGATATCAACAATTACATTTTTACTTATTAAAATGCTCATTCTAGATATCAAGAATTGAATTTCAACTAGTAAAAACTATAATCCTTGATATCTGTAATTGTATTTTCACTAGTGCAATGTCACCATAAGCTGCCATTCAAAATCAATTGTTGATATCAAGAATTTATTTCTTACTGACATGATATGTGAGATATGATATGTGAAATGTGAGATATGAGATATATGTGAGATATGAGATATTATATGTGAGATGAGATGTGAGGACTGCGCAACTTATCAGGTGCAGGAGATCCTGGATTTTCTTATTGTTTGCGGATCAAAAATACAGAGACATCAACAATATTCACTGAACCTGGATATAAAGTTTTTTCCATCATTGCTTCAATAAATGTTTTGGTGCAATTTTGGTTACACTCTAAAAACTGCTGGGTTGTGTTAACCCAATTTTGGGTCAAATATGGTCTCACCCAACGTTGGGTTAAAAATTAAATTAAAAAATGGACAAACCCAGCCGTTGGTTTACATTTTTAATGTAACCAATGCAATTTGTCCATTTTTAAATAGCATTTTTGTCCATTTTTGATTTTGTCCAAAATGCAATTTGTCCATTTTTAAATTGCATTTTTTAACCCAACGTTGGGTGAGACCATAGCAATTTGTCCATTTTTAAATTGCATTTTTGTCCATTTTTGATTATGTCCAAAATGCAATTTGTCCATTTTTAAATTGCATTTTTGTCCATTTTTGATTATGTCCAAAATGCAATTTGTCCATTTTTAAATTGCATTTTTGTCCATTTTTGATTTTGTCCAAAATGCAATTTGTCCATTTTTAAATTGCATTTTTGTCCATTTTTGATTTTGTCCAAAATGCAATTTGTCCATTTTTAAATTGCATTTTTGTCCATTTTTGATTTTGTCCAAAATGCAATTTGTCCATTTTTAAATTGCATTTTTGTCCATTTTTGATTTTGTCCAAAATGCAATTTGTCCATTTTTAAATTGCATTTTTGTCCATTTTTGATTTTGTCCAAAATGCAATTTGTTTTTTTTTTTTTTTTTACTATAAATTACTGTACACTTTTCAGTAAAGTTCCTGAAGTCCCTGTGCTGTGTGGCACATCAAATATGATTATATTTTGTATAAATCATTTTGTTTATTGTTATCAGTAATGATGTCTGTTTTAGTGTCATGTGTTTTGTCGTTGTGTGTATGACCCTGTGCACCGTCTATTTTGAGTACTGGGCATATGGACCGGCCACTTATGATGAACTCTGATTCATCATGTGGCTTTTTATTAGTGAGGGGAAGATTGGACCATTTTACTGACTTGGATCTTTCATATTTCATTTTGTTCATTTGAGTTGGGCAAAATTAAAATGTTACATTTTTAATAGCCAAATAGCCAACATGTCAACATGCAAACTTTGACTACTGCACCAATCTTCTGGACTGAGTTGTTCGTTCTTTTGTCATGTGACCGCCGCTTGGGCCATGTTAAAGAAATATAATGTTTTTATTTATTTGTATTCTTTCAGAGCATCTGTAGTATCAGGATCACAGAGTCCATATCAGCGTCTGTGGGTGAGGACGTCACTCTGAACTGCTCTGTAGACTCTCACATCACACATGAAAACATTGAAGAGGTTTCATGGAGGAAAACAGATGAAGATGAAGATATTCTGGTTCTGCTCTACCAAAACGAGGCTTTACCAGATTCATCAGATGAGCGATACAGAGACAGAGTTGAGTTCTTCACTGATGAAATCCCCAAAGGAAACTTCTCTCTCAGACTAAAGAGTGTCAGAACTGAGGACAAAGGAGTTTACATGTGTCATGTGTTTGCTGGAGGACTTTCAGCCAATGCAACTGTAGTACTGGAGAGACTGGGTGAGTTTAAAAAAAGAAAATTGAGTTTAATATATGTCAGTGAAAGTGAGTTTCATGATTGTTTTGGTTGTTGTTTTGTATGTTTTGTTTGTTTTTGGCACAGGTTCTGGTATGTATACAGTTCTATAAATCTAAACTTTTGTGCGTACATGAAATTGGCCTTGTACTCATTCGTATAGGATCAAATCTACTTTGGTCCCTGGTGTTTAACCTGCTTTCACTGTGAACACTTTTGTATGTGTTACCTGTCATTTAGAACCACAAAACCTGTAAACAAATATGTTTGTTAATTAATATACAGGGACTTTTCCACAATACTGTTCCTCTTTGTTCAGAAGCTGATGTCCTGTTTTTGCAGGTTTCTCTGTTTCACACATAATGGTGTTTATTCTCTGCATTGCTGCGTCTGTATCTGCACTCCTGCCCTGCTGTTTAATCTACTGCAGATGTTGCAATTTCTCAAATGCTAAGTGTCAAGTGATTCAATACAACTGTGGTGAGTAGTCCCGGCAATACACAAATGGTATACTAAAGAATATTAATGCTTGCATTTTAATGCATTGTATTTTTAGGGCTTGCATTTTTATGGGCTGAAATTCAACATGGTTGAATATTTAAGCTGTGAATATTTAAATTCAAAACATTTCACACACATTTTCATTTAAAAAAATTGAATATCCATATTCACCTTGCAATTTCACTTCCAAAATGTTCATTCTGTTTAAAATACAACCTATAATATTTGACAGGCAATTTTCAGTCCATTTTATTTCGCCTTACAAATTTGCTTCCACAAATTCAGTGGTTCAGATTCGACAGCAAATTCGACATGTGACATCTGGGAATGGCAGGAATAGCAGTAGATTACCGACTAATAATCTCCATAGCTGTTAGTCGACCTCACCAGCAGGAGGTGCAAGCGGCTGTTGACGAAGACCAGAGCAACGGGTGAGGGAGTCATTCATTCATAAAAACAGATTTACAGGAATGGAGCAAGCGGACAGTATGTGTGATGTTTTTCAGGGCCAGTATATATACGCGCATACACTCAAAGGGCCCTATTTTAACTATCTGAAATGCAAGTATTAAAACGCGAAATGCAAGTAACTTTGTAGGCGGATCTCACTATTATACCGGCGGGATAAATTACTTAAACGCAAATCTAAAATGGGTTGGTCTGAAGTAGCTACATTACTCATAGGTGTGGTTTGGGCGTAACGTGAAATAAACCAATCAGAGCATCATCTCACATTCCTTTTAAGAGCAGGCGTGCTAGTTCCATGGTGGATTGCTATTATAACGGCGGATTTGCCAGGCGCGCGCCAGGAGCGGTTCACGGCCGAGGAGACCGACGTTCTCGTCAGGGACGTAAAAGACAGAGAAGTGACATTGTATGGGGATGGGAGAAACGCATCCAAATTAGCTTCGGTTAAACAGGTGTATAATAATTTTGGTAAATGTGTAAGCTAGATTTATGCCTATTTTTTCACATCTTCATGGACACCGCAATGATTTCCCTCGTGTGGAATATTTTTCCTTGTAATTATGTGTGGTTTGCAAAAATGTCAACTGCTGCTTTTGTGTAGATGAGAGAAGCAAAGTGTATGCGCATTGTGCACACGCTATATTATGGCCAAGCATGCGCCTTAAAATAGCATCTAAACCACCACTGAAAACGCGCCACTGACTTTAGACTAAGTTTTTCCTGGTCTGTGGCGGAATTGTTTTCTGTTTTCTGCACCAGGGAACGTTTGCGCCGGAACACGCCTCCTCTTTTCGCTGCATCGCCCCTGGGAGCGTAAGTTCATTCCCTAATTTACCGACGTGCGTCTGTCGAGGGAAAAATCAACTGTGCATCGGGTGCAAAATAGGAATGATACATGCGTCGGTGTACAAAGACAATTGCACTGGGTGCAAGATAGGGCCCAAAAGCTGTGTTTGAAAATTGCCTGTCGAATATTATAGGTTGTATTTTAAACAGAATGAACATTTTGGATGCAAAATCTGCAAGGTAAAATATGAATTATTGAATTTTTGATAATGAAAATATATGTGAAATGTTTATACATTTGTACAGTACAAATGCAAGCCCTAAAAATACAATGCATTAAAATGCAAGTACGGCTAAGGAAATACCTATTTTTTTCAATAAGTGCAATTCAACGAGCTTTTTGTTTCAAAAACATTTGTCATTATTTTACTTCCATATTGGAGCCCCCTACACTTATTGAGTGGAATGCACTGTCTCAAATATTTCCCTGTCCTAATTACAGTGGAACGTACACGCGCATGTGTGTTGCTGCCATAAAGCAGTCTGCCCTTTTCGCGGAATTTTGTACCCTCTCAACAAACTTGCATACTCCCAGAACAGACATTTGAGGGGAAGTATAAGGAAAAGAAACAGAAACCATTCTCCTTATTCATCAGAATGATTTTGAAACTGATATTTCAAAGTTAACTTATAGTACACACAGTTGCTTTAAGTACATTAGACAAGAGGTCTTAATGCAAATGAAAACTGTTTAGATTTGTTAGTGTTATGTAATGTATACAAGTTTGTTGTACTTGATAATGTTATTTTGGACAATTTTTTTTTAAATGCATCCACATGCCTAGGTCCCAACATACATCTCAGTTCAAATGGGCAATTATATATGTTTTACTTTTTTTTTTTGTATTAAGGAATGATTCTAGATGCTTTTCCCTTGCATGGGTATTAAGGAATATTCTAGATGCTTTTCCCTTGCATGGAACAAATTGTTACAAACCAAAGTGATGATGTTATGTAGTACATTACGCTAGCTAACTCATTAAAAGTCATACATCAATATATAATATATGTCAATAAATGTACTTTTGCAGCTAGTCTTTACCATTCTGTTTTTGTCTTTGTGTACATAACCTCTCACCATATTATGGTAAACCTATTATCTTCTGCTTTCTTACATCATCACAGGCTGAATTTACTTTTGTTTCATTAATTTTAAAAAATTGTCCTAAAAACTGAAATAGCTGATCATCCACCATAGCTTACTTGCTCCACAGCATCATCAAGGCAACAACTGACGTATTTGTTGCAACTAGACTCAGACTAAGACAGTAAACTGATACCCCGTAGTGGTAAATTGTAGTGATTCTGACAGATCAATTTAGCTCAAGGAATTATTCATTCATTTATAGGAAATTCGAAAGAATCACTTATTACGACTTAGCAAATGATCATTTGAACCGGCCGTAACTATCAGCTCTGCAGCGGATATAAATATCCAAACTAATAGTGAAACACTATTTATTAGCAAGGTAACTTAGCTCAGCAGTTTAAGACATTAAATTCGTAAGCACATAACACAACACTTCTCTTTAAAATACAAACAAGACTTTATTGATTATTCTAACACATAAAACTAATATCTAACACAAACACACACACACACACACACACACACA
>FLSR01004875.1:19732257-19742314 GCA_900092035.1 Leuciscus waleckii
GAGCCTGTGTCTCCGGACAAGATGGCCACCGCCGAGCCTGTGTCTGTTCCTGAGCTGGTGTCTGTTCCTGTTCATGAGCCTGTGTCTCCGGACAAGATGGCCGCCGCCGAGCCTTGTCTCCGGACAAGATGGCCGCCGCGAGCCTGTGTCTCCGGACAAGATGGCCGCCGCAGAGCCTTTGTCTCTGGACAAGATGGCCACCGCAGAGCCTGTGTCTGTTCCTGAGCTGGTGTCTGTTCCTGTTCATGAGCCAGTGTCTCCGGAGAGGATGGCCGCCGCCGAGCCTGTGTCTGGCCGCCCGATGGACTGACGTTTCTGCCCTGGCCGTCTGCACAGCCTGCTTCGCCCTGGCCGCCCAAGGATAAGTCTCCACCCTGGCCGCCCGATGGACAGTCGCCTCTGCCCAGGCCACCCGATGGACTGTCGTCTCCGCCCTGGCCGCCCGATCGACTGACGTTTCTGCCCTGTCCGTCTGCATAGACTGCTTCACCATGGCCGCCCGAGGATAAGTCTCCACCCTGGCCGCCCGATGGACTGTCGTCTCCGCCCAGGTCACCCAATGGACTGTCTGCTTTGCCCTGGCCGCCCGATGGACTGTCTGTTTCGCCCTGGCCACCGGCTAAGCCATCACCCCCTGTTCCTGTTCCCCTCCATGGACCTGGCCCCCATCCCTCCTCCTGATCCTCCACCGGTAGCCGCTCCGTAGAGGGGGGGTTATGTCACAGTGTCTGGTTTGTGTATCCCGGGTGTCCACTAGAGGTCTCTTCCCCATACAGTCACCACTACATCATGAACTGCATTTCCCACAATCCTTGTCTGGACACATCACTGTCCATTGCACTCAGCTGTTTCCCGTTCCCTTGTTAGTTTCTGTGTATATTTATACCCTGTTGGTTCAGTGTTTGTCACGGAGTCCTTGTTATTCGTCACGCCACTTTGGAGGTCTGTTTTCTTGCCTGTTCTTGTTTTATTTCTCGTTTTTGGATTGCTTATATGGATTTTGACCCCTGCCTGGACTGGTTTTATGATTTACGGATTACCCTAAATAAAACTGCTATTGGATCTACCCCTGTTTCCTGTGTGTGGTATCGTGACATAACGAGTCAGTTTTGTTTTTAATTTTTACTGTGTTCTGTCCTGTTTTGCCTACCTGAGTTCTTGTTAGTTTCCTTGTTTTGTTAATTAGTTCTACGCACCTGTTTCTGTTCAGTGTATTACTCTTCCTTGTATTTAAGTTTCCTTTGGTTCATTTTTGTTAATGTTAAGCATGGTAATTTCCATAGCTTCTTCTCTGTGATTCTCCGAAGTGTTCCTAGTGGAATCTACTGTTAAAGGCTCCTTTTGGTTATCCATTGTGATTGTGCTCTTACTACAGCTTACTCTTACTAGCTTGTCTATTTATTTTGTCAAAAAGAACAGCAACTACTTCAAAAGTCTAAACTGGCAGGGATAGTAGATGTTTGCAGTTTGTAATAGCTTTGTTACTATTCTTTGTTCTAATCTTGTTCTTTTTCTTCAAAGAACCAATGAATAGTTTTGGAGTTTTGTACTTGGGGGCAAATTTACTAAACATGGCAAATTAGCGTGAGAGTGCAATCCCATAAAAGCGCCGATGGGAGTGGAAATTTCTGCACTTGATCTACTGATGACGCAGACATAAAAGAACACAGACACAGCTGGATCATTTCTATAAAGACCAATGCAATATGCCAAGAGCAGCACAATAGCATCTGGTTTAAGACATGTTTTTTTTTTGTGTGGTAAATAATGGTGCAAATACCAGTAAATTGCCTTGCACAAACCTTAGTAAATCATGTTGCATTATTCATTTAAATATTCATTTAAATTATCTCCTCCCATAAATTTTGCATCTGGAAGAGAAATAAGGTCAGCTGCAAAAACAACTGTCCACACCCTTTTAGCGCTAATTTTCACTGCATGTCTTTAGTAAATCCTGACAGTAGTTTTTTAATGCCAAAGAGGGTTTGTGCTGGCGCAAGCTGTTAGTAAATCTGGCCCTAGTCTAAAATTGCACCAATTATGCACCAACAAAGCAATATAAAAAAAAGTCTAAAATTACATCTAGTATAAGCTTGTGCTACTTAATGTAGAGATATGGATGTGTGTGTGGGTGAGTGTATGTGAGGTATTTGCAAATAATCAGAAATATACACAACAGTGATGTCTTCACTAGCATTTTATTCTCCAAACATTGATGCACAAAATACCCTTTAATTGTCTCTTCCTTTACAGATTTCACTGTAAGAATTTCCTCGAAATATCAGTTTGTTCCTGTGGGAGGTTCGGTGGTTTTGCCCTGTCATGTTGACGCATCCTTATTAAAGGAGGGTCTGAAGGTGGAATGGAGAAGAGCAGACTCAGAGACTCTGGTTCATCTGTATCAAGATGGTGAGAGTCGAGCAGAGGTCCAGCAGCAGGATTATCATGATAGAGCTCATTTCTTTACTGATCAGATTCAACATGGAAACTTCTCCCTCCGTCTGGACAATCTGACAGCTGAAGATGATGGACCATACATATGTAAAGTTTACAGTGGCCAGGATTGTGTCTATTCAACCGACGCAAAGTTGATACTGCGTAAGTAAAAAACGGTGCTCGACAGTGATCAAAAAGGATTTAAAAAGTGGATTTTGAATCTCTTCTTGTAAACTCAGAGATGTGGATTCAGATGGCAATTAAATTACCACACAACCTGTTTGTCAAAAAAAAGTAGGTACTAATTTGGTCATGGATTTTTTATGCGTGTTGGGTGAGAAAAAAACACTGATATTATGAATTCGGCCGGCACTAAAATCACAGACTTACCCCTGTAAATGTTTAAAATACCGTACGAGCCCAAGAGAAACAATATTAGCGTCCGAATAGGACTTAACTGACAGTTGCCTATGCTTTTACTGGCCTTTAATTAAAAGCACTTTTTAATTAAATTAATAATATTGTATTATTTGCATAAAAACACTTGAATTAGCCTAATTGAACACTGTCTGGGTGTATTAAAACTTCAGAATTATTCGTATAGACCTGCAACAGTGATAAGGTAAAGAGTGGTCCAGACCAACCTTCCGAACGTATGACTTACAGAAGCTATACTTAACTAAGAACGTTTCGGGAAACACGTATTAACGATAAGGCTGAAGGTGTAACTTAAGAACGACGAGCGTTAAGGAGGTTTCGGGAAACCGACCCAGGAACTTTCATGGGTGGGACTTGGACGCTTGGTTGAGTTCATGTCGCATTTTGATTGGTTGACTCCACGCAACATTTTATTTTATCCACCAACTGTTGCGATGCATGCAGTAACAGTTGTTTGCTATTCAAATCAACAATGGAGTTTAAAAAATATGATGACGAGGTTCAGGCTTTATTAAGCTTAAATTCAGAGGATGAAATCCTGCGGGAACTCCTGCAGTCCTACGTCACCTGACGTATTTGCCTCATCTTCATGGTACTTTAGATCGCGGTGGTAACACAGACAGCAACAGGTCTGGGGGGAAAAAAGTTCCTGGGACAAATTGTTCCGGGTAATTTCGGTGGAAATGCAGCTTATGTTTATTCTATTTAATAAATATCTAGTTTGGTCTCCCAACCCTACCCACTCACAAACCCTCTCTGCCACTGGTTCCTTCATACACAATTGTATGTTCATACCTCTGTATTCATCAATGCCGCTGCCTCTGCCAAGTCCTTGTTAGGTGCCTTGCTCAACCTCACATCTTCTGTGCCCACGATTAAGAAGAGTACCTTTTTTATAAACAAAACACTTTTCATGTGCCTAATAGCTATTTTTTCACACAAAAAAAACGTGTCTGTTTGTTTTCAGGATTCGATATTAAACGTTCTTGTCACACTCTTGCTCCTCTGGGATCTTCAGTGGTTTTGCCCTATTATACTGATAAACCTTTATCAATGGAGGGTCTGAAGGTGGAATGGAGAAGAACAGACACTAAGGCTCTGGTTCATCTGTATCAGGATGGTGAGAGTCGAGCAGAGGTCCAGCAGCAGGATTATCATGATAGAGCTCATTTCTTTACTGATCAGATTCAACATGGAAACTTCTCCCTCCGAACTTTTTAGCATTAAAGATTGGTTTCAGCAACTTGTTTCTTTCTTGAGTTAATCAATGTTTTTGGCACTATTAAATCAGTTCAATTAAATTTCAATTGTTCACTCATAAAGACAGTCACTTGTCACCACCTACTGGCTTAATGATGCAAGTTGCGCAAACACAGACAAGCGGAGTGATACAAACTGTGGAAAGGCTGATGCTGGTGAAATATTCGAACACATTCGAGGACCATATATATATAGGCTACATATCAGAGTTAAATAGGAATACATTGTAATAATGTTAATCAAGCAGACTAATTCACATGACTGCGCAGCAATATTTAAGCTCATCAACTTCTGTGTGGACACAGTGGTTCCCAAAAAAACCATTCACTGCTTCCCCAACAATAAACCTTGGGTAACCAAAGACATCAAAGCTACACTAAATAAGAAAAAAAGAGCTTTTAGAAGCGGTGACAAAGAACAGCTGAGATTGGTGCAGAAGGAGCTCAAAGACAAGATTTCAGAGGGAAAAGAGTCCTACAAAAAGAAGCTGGAAAGCAAACTTCAGGACAACAATACCAGGGAGGTGTGGAATGGAATGCGGGCCATTACTGGCATGAGACAGAAGAGAGGGTTTGGGATAGATGGAGATGCTGAATGTGCAAACAATCTAAATCGGCACTTCAATAGATTTGACTGCCCTGCGCCTCCTGTCCCCACTCTCAGCTCCTACCACCTTCTCCATTCTCCTCCTCCCTCTCCTGCTCCCTCAGCCTGTCTCTCTCTGTCCCTCTCAGCAGATAACATCAGAAGGGAACTGTGCAGACTCAATTCCAGTAAAGCTGCTGGCCCTGATGGTGTCAGTCCCAGGGCCCTCAAGTGCTGTGCTACCCAGCTGTCAGGAGTTCTACATCAGATCTTTAATATGAGTCTGAAACAGCAGAGGGTCCCGTCACTATGGAAGACATCCTGCCTGGTTCCTGTCCCCAAAAAAATAAATCCGTCGACCCCCAGTGACTACAGGCCAGTGGCTCTGACTTCATACATCATGAAGACGCTGGAGAGACTCATCCTGAAACACCTGCGTCTGTTGTTGAGCCTTGGCTGATCCACTACAGTTTGCATATCGACCCCGTATCGGTGTGGAGGACGCAATCATCTACCTGCTGGACCAGGCATATTCTCATTTAGACATTGTTGGGAACACGGTGAGGGTCATGTTTTTCGACTTCTCTAGTGCTTTTAACACGATCAGACCATCACTGCTGAAGAATAAGCTCACGGAAATGCAGGTGGACGACTCACTGGTAGCTTGGATTACGGACTATTTAACAAATCGACCACAGCATGTACGGCTGAAGAGTTGCTGCTCTGATAACATCCTGAGCAGTACGGGTGCGCCACAGGGTACCGTCCTATCACCCTTCCTCTTCACCCTCTATACGTCTGATTTCAGGTATAAGTCTCAGTCATGTCATCTGCAGAAATTCTTGTGGGCTGTATCAGGCATGGACAGGAGGAGGAATATAGGAGTGTGGTGGACAGCTTTGTTGAGTGGTGTGAGCTAAACCATTTACAGCTTAACATCACAAAGACAAAGGAATTGATTGTGGACTTTAGGAGGCAGGCTCCTCCTCCCACCCCTGTCATCATTAGAGGGACTGATGTGGAGGTAGTTGAGGACTACAGGTACCTGGGGGTACACATTGACTGTAAACTGGACTGGTCTAACAACATCAACGCTGTTTTCAAGAAAGGGCAGAGACGGCTTTTCCTACTGAGGCGGCTTAAGTCTTTCAACGTATGTAGGAAAAAGCTGACCATGTTCTATCACTCCGTAGTAGAGAGTGTCGTGTTCTTTGCTGCTGTGTGCTGGGGCAGTGGGGTGAAGACAGCTGATACAAACAGGCTGAACAAGTTGATTAAAAGGGCTGGTGCTGTCCTGGGTGTCAGTCTGGAGAACCTGACAGAGGTAACTGAGAGGAGAATGCTAAAAAAGCTTCTCTGTATCATGGACAACCCCTCTCACCCCATGCATGCCTCCTTGATGGGCCATCGGAGCACACGTAGCAATAGACTCATCGCCTCTAAATGCAGAACTGATCATCACAGGAATCCTTCCTACCTGGGCAATAAGACTGTACAACTCTTCACTGCTCTGTAGGTGATTTCTCAGGATTAATAATAATATTAATACTAATGTTACTTTGTCCGTAGTCAAATTGTGCAATATTACACAAATGTATGTCATTAATTGTTTGTTTCATTCCACTATTATATACTTATACTCTCTTTATTTATTTTACACTGTTATTTTTCAGAACCATTTGCACTAATAGTTATATTACTGTATTTTATTGTATTTTATTTGCACTATTGCACTGTTGTTATTATTATTTTTTTTGTACTTATGTATACTGTTTACTGGCTGCATTGAGCACTGAGCATGCTTGTGACAAAAGAATTTCCTTCGGGATAAATAAAGTTTATCTTATCTTATCTTATCTTATCTTATCTTATAATATTCACCATATTAGAGTAAACACTCATACTAGCCTACTTTTATATCATGCTGTGTTTTATTATCGAACATAAAAACATCCTTGTGTGGTACATGTATATAAATTTAGCATTGAAAGGTTGCCTACATGTCTATAGGCTAGTTCATATGTCAAAATTTGGTAACTAGTAGCTACAATGTAAAGTTTATGCAACAATAACATGCTTACTATTATGAGTGGAAATATCTTACCCTAAAAATCTTTCTCATCTTCAAATCATGTTCTTCTAATTCTTCTGAAGTAAATCCAAGGTAAACAGCAGAGCACAGCACAAACACAAAACGTGTCTTCCAAACTCAATGAAAATCAGAGGAGTACACTGAGTACTTACCTCAGAGGAGGTAATGAGGGCGTTTACAGGTTTGCGTTCCTTCACGTGGACGATTTGCATATGACTTGCTCTTGCGCGCATGGGTGTGGTCACATTAGAGCTAATGAGCACGGACTGGAGAAACTGTACATGTCGTTGCTTTCATACGGATTACTTAAACAGAGACATTTTTAAAAATATATAATTTACATAATTTAAAAATAGAGATTCAAGCTTTGTAAAGACATGTCTCATGTCAGTGTGACAGCATTCGCTGATTACAGATCCTTTTCTTTTGCGTTTCAGAATGAACTTAACATTGAGAAAGACGGTAGAACTTTCATGTTCATTTTCTTTATTTTACGAAAAGCACAACATTTTGTTTTTATTATGAGTGTACACAAATAAAAAAAGTCATTTAACAGCTTTGAATGATGTATAACACTTATATGTAAGATCAAAATCAACAGAGTATTTTGAGTCTTTTTTGCACTGATAAGAAAAAAAGCGAGCTGGTCTCACCGGCGCGACCGCCTACCCCAGGGGTTTACTCCTTCCTCGTCATCATGGAGAGCGCAGTTCATGGTTGCATATCAACGACAGACACCACGGGAGCGCAATCGCTTGTGTGAAGAAAGAGAAAGTGGTGCGGCCGCGCTTTCCACACGTTTTAGACGCGATATGTGAACAGCTCCTTACAGAGTTGGCAAATTACGATATTTTTGTTATCCTTGATGAAATACTTCCACACATCTGTCTGTTGGTGACGTTCGCCATTTTGAATTAATTTTTGGTTAATGCACGCCCGAGTAGTCGATTGTTTCCGACAGTGCCGACTAGTGGTTGAAGTAGTCGATCTCTCGACTACTCGACTAGTCTGTGCAAGCCCTAGTATTTTTAGATTATGTTGTGTTTTAAATAAATCCAAACAATCAAAAAGACATTCTAAACTCTCCTCACATTCTTTGTTTATCGTTCCCTCACAGTCCCACCTGATAAGGCCATTAGGGGAGGGTTTTTGTCTTCCCAGGTTTGAAACACATCAATATTCATGATGATTCACGCCTCCTTGCATAAAGCTTTCTTACACAAAACATCAATATTGTTCTATGTGAATGATGATTTTCACATCGTTTTGAAGCAAAAACTCTGTGACACAATTTTCAAAAGTCTTGTGAAAAAATAGTCAGTATGGGTTTATGGCCTTAATTCAGTGACAGAGTTCACAAACCACGTATAAACAGTTTTCTCAAAACTACAAACTTTTACATACATGCGTCTCACATATATTGTAGCAGATTTGTGCTGAAAACAGTGTAATCAGACTTTAGCCATGAAAATCTTACAAGTAACAGAAATAAGCACAATGTCAGAGCATGTCAGAACACCTCCAGGGGCAAGAAACCACCTCAAACCCCAGAGGGCTAATGCTTTATCCTACATGACCATATTCTACATCCCTTAATTAGGGTGGCCCAGTAGTGCACAACACAACGAAATTTAAAAAAAGCAAACATAAGTTCACAACACAACAAAATTAAGCCACAACACAATGAAATGAATCCACAACACAACCGAAATGAGCCACAACACAACTGAAAATGTAACAACGGAAATAAGCCACAACACAACAAAATTAAGCCGCAACACAACAGAAATGCTCCCGACTACTAGAGGGCTCTCGGAGCGTGGTAAAGTTAGTTTTCCTTGCCATTGTTCTATAGAGTCGGCAGTCTTAATATATCAATACCACGATTAGTTTTAATCCTTATTACGAGGAGAAAAAGAAAGACTTTTAGGGAAATATTATTAGGGAGAGGTACTAACAGTAAAAAAAACAAAAACAAATATGGGTCCATTTCTTACTATTAACTATTTTAACAATTTACTTGTGTCTCAATAAACTCTTAATTACTGCTTATCAATAGTTAGTAAGGTAGATGTTAAGTTTAGGTATTGGGTAGGATTAAGTACGGTGGCCCAGTAAACCTTTTGGTTTGGCCTTGGTAAAAAATAAATAAAAAACTGTAATAAGTCAGTCTGGTCACTAGGAACCTACCACAAGCTTTGGGACATAAAAAATAAAAATAAAAAAAACCTTCAGGTGAATTACAGTAAGCCTAATATTTTTATAAAAAAAAAAAAAAAAAAGAAAAAAAAAAAAAGTGACCTGGGAAAAAAGGTGCCTATCATTTTTCAAAAAAAAAAAAAAAAAAAAAGTAACAAAAAACAAGTGTACTGTGCATACAAGGTGCTATTGGCACAATTTCACCTGTTGTAATTAAGTCCGGTTAATAGGTACTACAACCTTTGAAACATGATTTATTTTTATTATTTTTTGTATTTTTTATATTACAGACATTTCCCAAAAAAATAATATTGTTTTACTGTAAATATGAAGGGGGAGGTATTGGAAAAAAGTAAGCTGTATGGGTTAGCTTTGGATTTGGAACATGTCTGTTTTTGAATGTTAAAAGTAATTTAAATGAATACAAATTATACATTTTAACAACTTGAAGGAATTGGCGGACGTTCCCTTAAAGATCATATGCGCTGTGGTTAGCAAAGCTTTATAGAGTATAAATATGCAGCTATAATGCACGTAGGTGATTTTGAATGAATAAATGGTGATATATAATGGTTAGCTACATACTGTTAAAACTAATCATGGCGTTGATATATTTTGAGACTGCTGTCTCTATTCGGTTGTTAAGTCGTGACGTAACCAATACTCTTTCCGGGTCCAAAGTCCAGGTCCTCTCTACCTACCTACCGCTTTCGCTGGTGTTTTGGTTATTATTGAGTGTTTTTACAATGCCGCAGTGCTGTGTCCCGTGTCCCGAGCTAACTCACTTCAACCTCGTAAATCTTCTTTTTCATTGATGCCTGGACTCTACCCTTAATTATGCCACCTGAGTGATGAGCTACACTAACCACTCTGTTGGTGTTAAAGGAATTTAAACCCTTTTTGACCGCCAAAGGTGCCTCACTAAGAAGGACGTGATCATAAATAAATGTACAGGTTCCATCATTGTTATTTCTGGACGAGAGGAGCGCTTGGACCCAGAAAAGGCTAAACGTCACGCGTGACGTCAGACTTAACAATCGGATAGCT
>FLSR01004875.1:19751671-19768133 GCA_900092035.1 Leuciscus waleckii
ACTGTCTGAAAGATACTATTTGTTTCCTCAGGTAATGAACAGGTGCTTTTGCAACATCAGCCGTGCCTCAAGGAGTTCATTTCCAGTGTCTGTACGTCTAAAACTACAGATCCTGCTATCCTGTCTTTCACCCTCAAACTCACTGGACTTTTTGCTGGCACCAAGCAGGGTTTCCACTTGCTTGAGGTGAGATAGTTTCCACTATATTGTCACAATATCAGGGACAAATTATTTGCTTGCTCACAGTAGTCTAGGATAGTGGTTCTCAACACTTCTGACTTCAAGACCCCCCCAATATTCTAGAAAATATTTGAAGGCCACCCAACATATTTCTGGATTGTTTTCAAACTTGATTTACAGAAACTAGGATTCGCAATATATTAAATTAATTCAATAGAATAATTATAAATAAGTCAAAAAATTTTAATTCCAGTTTTCAGAGTTTATGCTTTTACACCAATTAATTTACATGACTTTTCTCATTATTTGTGATTATATTGTAATTTTTAAATGCTGTTTTTTTGAATAGCAATTTCTACCCAATAAAATATTTTAAAGCTTGACATAACAAGAAAAATGTATATTCATTATAAAAAATGCCCATGACATTTTAGGATTTTATTAATTTACATGAATTTTCCTGATATCACACTTTAAAAATGCACATATATATCCAGGTTTTCCAAGACTGCTGTTCTTAAGTACAATTTTTCCTGGTTCTTCATTAATTCCCTCAACAACTGCATTTTATTTAAAAGTAAGAAATATGTCAGTTTTTTTATTAATTTGTCTTATCTTATTTTAAAGGCTTATTTTTTCTATTTAAATAATTTTGGAAGTTTGCAGAGGCCCCTTGATTGAGAACTAGCACTAACCTCAAAAAGTACTATGGTATTCTTTGCAGTTTGTAGTGTTTTCCAGTCACATCATGTTTTTGAGTTATCTGTTTTTGGAAATAAGGAGGGAGGTCTTTTGGTGTGTGTGTTTGAGCGGGAAGCCTGGTTTGTGTGTGATCTTTGGGAGGATGCCTCAGTTCGCAGTGGCTGGCTGCAGGGAATGTTGAATATGCTGAAACACCGGCAAGCTCTGGACTTCATCTGTGGAAACGGTGAGAATTGTCATAATCTATCATCCATTCCAAAATGATTCAGAAAGTTCCAAATGTGCATAAATGTCCAAATGTGCATGACTATAATAAGAGAGTTATGGGCCAGTTAATAAAAAAAATGCAACATTATATATGGTTTAAATTGCAATGTAAGAACTACTTTAATTTAGATGGCAGATTAAATGAATTCTTTTATTCAGCAAGGATTCGTTCAATTGATCAAAAGTGTCAGTAAAGACTTTTACATTGTACAGAACAGATTTCTATTCAAAATAAATGTGGTTCTTTTGAATTTTCTATTCATCATTTATAATAATTTTAAATGTTTCTTGAGCACCTAATCCGCATATTCAAATGATTTCTGAAGATCCTCAAAAATCATTTATTATTATTATTATTATTATTATTATAAATCATTAAACATTTGTAACAACCCCCAAACCTTTTAACAATAGTGCACATAAACATTCACACTATGTATTTCATATTTATGAGAGGCCATCACATACAAGTAAACACTGTATTGCATTGTGTTGTTTTAACTATGTTGATTCTAGACTGTTGCCTGTTAGCTGGTGTTTGGGCTCAGATGAAACCATGAAAAAAGATTTTCGATCTTTAGTCTTTTCAAGTCTTAAGTCTTATATTCCGTTCTATCCACAGGACTCATCAAAGTGATCATCCAGCTGCAGAACGACGGGAGTCTGTTTGTTGCCTGTCTGGCAATCACTTTTAGTGCACATCCTAAACTTCCTCACATCATCAAACATGACCAATGGCAGTGATGCTGTGGGATCAAGAGAATCATCTTTGAGCCCTGATTGGGTCTCGGTCTCTTCAGAGATTATGAATGGCGTGGTTGAGGCGTTGAGCTCAGATGATCATCCTCGGGTGCTCCAGGGTTTACGGCTTCTGTCATCGGTTCCCTCTCAGTGTGGAGAGCCTATCAGAAGTACGCTATGGAAAAATGTGCTAGTACCTCTGGAAGTCTTGATCAACAGGGGGTCTGAATCATTGACTCAGCCTCTGATGGCTGTTCTTCAAGCTGCTGTGAGGTGAGTTGAATAGGACATTTCTTACATTTTATGTATCTATTAATTTGAGCTAAAATATATATATTACCAAAAAATTCCATAATAATGACATAACATTATCCCTTACATATTTCATTAGTTACATTTAATTAATTCTGATTGTTTGTAGGTAAAGTGATATTATTTAAAAGCTGCTTTTTTTTTTTTTTTTGAAAAGGAAAAGCTAACATGAATGTCAAAATTATATTATCGTTTATTTCAATTACTCATGGAAAGTACACGTGTTTTATTGTCTTCTCTTAAATAGGTATCAGTGTAATGCAAGGATGCAGAGAATTGTTTATCGTCTTTTGCAGGACGCCTCTGCTCGGACAATCGGAGTATAAAGTGGAGGAATTATTGGAAGCCATGTTGGGTTGTGGAAACAAAAAAGAGAGTTTTCAGTGTGCTGCACTAATCATAAAGCTGGAGAAATGGTGACTACCGAAGACTTTTCACATATGCATAGTGCAGCATTAGGGATGGGGGAGAACGAGTAAAATTTTTAAATGATCATCTCTATCGTGGTTACGTTCATGTGACATTGCAGTTCAACGTTAAAGTTTATTATTGGCATGCTCTTTCAAGCCTTACCAGTTTAAACATTCATGTGATTTGTTCTGACAGGTGGTTTTCTGAACGATCACATACAGCATGTGGATACTGAACTGATTCTTTTCACGTCTTATTGCTAATAAACTGTCAGATACATGCAAGGCTATGTCATAGAATATCCGTCTTCCGACTGACTGATTACAGTACAGGCTTGAAGACCTTTTACTTACATTACTTAGGCTAGTAGCTTTGCTGTGATATCGAAATTTGTATTGAGAATTGTGAAATTTTAATGATATCTAATATTTCCGGCAAAAATAAGTATTGTTAACGTGATATTAAATAACAAGATTTTGGTATCGACCATCCCTATGCCACATACACACATTTGAAATTGCAGCCAGTTATGTATTGTGTTATTTCTCTTTATTTCTCTCTCTCTTTATCCTTTAGTCCTGAGGTTTTAAAGAGGAAGGCCCTTGATATCGTCTTGCTCCCCCTGCAGTGTGTGTCAGCACAGTCTCAAGACACTGGTATCACGCATTCACTGAATTGTGCCTTTTATATTGTGAAAACCATGCAGTTGTACTTACAGAAGTCTTCATTTCTCCAGCAGAAAAGATGAATTTAGCCCTAAAGGAACAGCTATCCCAGAAAGCCTCATGTATTTCCCATCTCATGCAGAGTTTATCAAGTCTAGAAGATCTGGCATACACAGTAAGTAGGCTTTTGCTTCACTCTCAAGACTCTCTTTGGGCCGGTGCACACAGAACCTGTTTTTAGGTTTCCCACTGTGCTACTTTTTAATCGTTTTTTATGTAAACGTGCACTAAATGGATATCTTTGACTGTTGCATCGCATCTCTCTGCACTTTTATGGCGTCTCGCACAAAAGCGACACCTTTTTCTTTTAAGGAGATTGTGTCAAGTTCAAAGTTTAAGTTCCAAAATGTATCTCGAAACGCAGCTCGCTTTCTCTTTTCTCTCTGCAGTTGAAAATTATTGTGCGGTGTCTTGCGTTTTTGAAAGCAACAACACGTTCTGTGTAAATGGTTCCTTAGGCTGGTCTTGATGCAATCTACAGATTTGTTTTTTGCGCATTGTCCATGCAGATTTTGCTGTAAAGTCTGTGGAATGGATTAATATGGTAAAATGTGTATTCCACAATGAAATGTGTACCTTTCTTTTGTTAGAAATACCAGTTTGAAGGCATGTCCATTCACTTGGTCACCAGCTCTGTGGTGTTGCTTCTGAGGATTTGCTCTGGGCATTGCCCCTCCTCTTTGATGCAAAATAATGCCTCCACTCATCTGATTGGCTGCTGCAAGATTCAGAGGTGTGGCCTTGCTACATTAGGTGCTCTCTGCGTGTATGAAGGTAAAGACTCCTTCAGATAGAATTTGAGTTTCACCATATGTTGATATTGAAATGACTCATAATTAATTACAAAAGATAGCATTATCAATATACACAACGTTTATGCATCATTACACTACCGTTAAAAAGATTTAAAGGTCATTTAAAATTATTTTAAAGTCTCTTATGCTCACCAGGGCTGTATTTGTTTGATCATAAATACAGTAAAAAACAGTAATATTGTGAAATGTTATGACAGTTTAAAATAACTGTTCTTTATTTGAATATAAAATATAAAATTTGAAAATGTAATTTATTCTTGTGATGGCAAAGCTTTCAGCATCATTACTCCTGTCTTCTTCAGAAATCATTCTAAAATGCTGATATGATGACAGCTGTGCTGTTTAATATTTTTGTGGACACACTGATACATTTAAGTAATTTTTTTATGAATAGAATGTTCAAAATAATAGCATTTGTTTGAAATGTTTCAACAATGCAAACATCTTTACAGTCACACTTGATCAATTTAATAATCCTTGCTAAATAAAAGTCCAGAGTCCAGAGCCTATTGACTTTGGCATCATTGACCTTGAAAGTGATTGGTATTGAATTGGTATTGGCTGTAATATCTGATTAATATTTCTACATATAGAAAATTTGAATATAAGGAAGGACATATTTGGTGTCCTCTTGGACTATCTAAAGAGTCCAGATTCCCATGCTACAGTAAGTACGCACACTTCCTTATATCTTGCTAATATTACTTTTTTGCCTTTAAAGCAGATCTGTTGTTGAAACTCCTTTTACTTGAAGCTTCCTGTGATTTCCAAGGTCTTGAAGAAAACATATCAGGCCACTGTGAGCTGGATCTCTGTGTGTTCGCCCTTCCCTGATCTCCTGCAGTTTATCAGCCATGGTGAGGAGCACTTCAGCCTCATTTGTAATGTAATGCGAAAATGTTCCATCTAAAAACATTTAATCAAACAAATACATCATTTCCTTTATCATTTAAAGGGATAGTCCAACCAATTCTGTCATCATTTTCTCTCCATCATGTGGTTCCAAACCTGTATGACTTCCTGTCTTCTGTGGAACACAGAGGAAGATTTTGTTTTTGAAAAACAATACATGTATATGGAAGTAACTGAAACTATTTGGCAACCAACATTCTTCAAATATCTCCTTTTGTGTTCCACAGAAGAAAGAAAGTATTAATAGATACAAAAATGATCCTATTGTTTTGGAAGATTCAGCAACGACATCATGCACGTTTCAAAAACAGATCGACATCAAAAGACATCACAGTATATGGTCATGAAGTGAGCATGTGTATTCTGCAGATCTCTTTCCCGTATTGAAGAAACGGATGTGTGATTTGCGATGGGAAGTGAGAGACTCCACACTAGAGTTCGTCACCCAGCTGACTGTTGCCCTCAACGGTACCACAAGCATATATTGTGATGCTTTTACTATTTCATGTTTTGCTGTCCAGGGTATTTTAGGGATAGGTTTCATTGTAATTGTACTTTTTGTCTCTTTCTCCCAGGTAACAGTGGTTTCATTGAAGCTCTCCACACCAGCTGCATGGTCTCCATTCTCCTCTCTTCACTGGCAGATTCAGAAGGCTATGTAAGAGCTAGTGCTGTGGCTGTCGTCGGGGAGGCAGTTACCTCTTCTCTGCATCATACGGTGCTTGTGAGCAACAGCAACCTGCTGGTGAGACAGTTACTCAATTCGGTCAAATCCAGTTTTTCAAATATAATCTTTAGGATGATCCTGCATTTTTCTTTTGCAAGTGATGAAATTGCTTGTTTCTGATCAGTGTGACATGTCCCCTTAATCCCACATTTTAAAATAATTTTTTTCCTGTCATAAAAGAAAGTAAGAAAACAAAATGACCAGTGACATATAGGTCTCTTTATTATAGGCTTAAATCTCTTTCACAGATGACTGCTTCTCATGTTTACATTAAAGGACACCTATTATGCGTTTTTTAATTTTACTTTAGTGTGCAAAATAGCTGTTGGTGGTCAATCTGCAAGTTACAAAGGACAAAGTCCATGCAAAAAGGAGTGATAATAGTGAAAATAAAAATGTTAGTTATTCAAACATATACATAACGGCCTGGTTTCACAGACAGGGCTTAGACTAAACTAGGATTAGGCCTTAGTTCAATTAGGACATTTAAGTAACTTTTATAAACGTCCCCTAGAAAAAAAAAAAACATTACTGGTTCTTGAGACAAAATGTCATGGTTGCTTTCAAGTTGCTTTCAGTTAAAATGGCTCAAACATGCATTTTAGTCTGGGATTAGGTTAAACCGTGTCTGTGAAACCAGGGGATAATGTTTCAATATTTGGTTTAATTTTGCACTTTCTTGTAAAGTAATGTATTTTTATCATCTAGATTGGGTGCAATTTTGGTCAAAAGTGACTAAAATGTGTGAATATGACATGATCAAATATTGATTATTAATATATTGCTATATCACAGAGCCCACAAAGGGACATGATGATGGAAAATGTAAGATGGGAGGAAAAATTATATTTCTATGCTTTTGCATTATCTTGCAAATGTTTTGCGTTCCCCCAATGTCCGCTCGCAGAATGTTTACGTCCCCCCTGAGAACGTTTTGAGTGGTTTGCGACCAAAGGCAAAGTTTCTCTGGGGAATGCAAATGTTTTGAGAGCTAAAAGTTTTTAAATATATTTTTTCCACCACCATGTTGTCCCTTATTTTACAGATGTTTAAAGTTAAATATATTTTAAAATATTTTCATCAAAAGACAAAAAAAATGGTCCTGGACAATTAAACAAGATAAACAATTGATAAACAGTGAATTGTTCAAAGCAATATCTCAACACTGACTGTTGCATCCCACCAGCTGAGAAGCAGTAGTTTGGACCACAAAAACCAAACATGTTACACTCAAAAGAATCTAAAAATTAATTTTGGACGACCAGTGTGAAGAAAGCCATTCTAACCTCAGTGGACTTTTCAAGTGTCGCAATTGTAGCTCAATGATAATTTTAATGGTTGGACACTTGACATCATGTTGATATTCTTGTTTCATTTTCTTTATCAGTCTAATCTCCTGTGTTGTTGAACTTTAGGAGGAGGCTTTGAAGCAGATGATGACCATTCTCTCTCAGGACACGGAGGGCTTCCCACGTAGAGCGGTGGTCAAAGCCTTCACATCATGGCTGAAAGGATCACACCTCGTAACAGCTGTGCACCCGTTCCTGAGCTCCGTCCTGTCACTGGGATGCAACGATTTTGACTGGGAAGTGAAAATGCACACACTGGAGCTGGCAGAAGTGTTGATGGAGAAGACACTGACCTGCTGTCCATACGCAGTCCAGAACTTTGGTTCCTCTGAAAAGACTCACTTGATGCAGGCCTTGAGCAAACTGAAAGAATTTGGGCTGTTTGACTTGCTGTTTAACAGCTTGTTTGACTGCGACAGACCGGTGTGTGAGAAAGCCTGCGCACTCTTGCTGAAACTCAGAACACTTACATCTGAGAGCACAGACTTCGATTCCACTCTTGTCTTAAATGTAAATGGGAACAGATGGGGGGACGAGGTGCAGAGTAGATACCTCAACAAACAACATCCCAAAGGATCTGTGTGCACATCTGATGAGAGAATGGACAGTGATCTACACTGCATCAAAGACATTAGCCTACCCATGATTCTGCACATACTCGATCTAGATGACATGCAGAGGACGTTGAAGTTGAGTAGTGATCATGTCGTGAATTCTCCCCGATCGCTAATGGAGGACATTCTTTCAGCAGCCCAGCAGAGTGAGGACAATATAATAGATTGCTATTGAGAATAGACTAAAATTCCGGCCAGTTGATAATACCTAGAATATCAAAATCGACTGCTGGCGGTAGATCCTTTTCCTATTTAGCACCAAAACTCTGGAACAGTCTTCCTAACATTGTCCGGGAAGCAGACACACTCTGTCAGTTCAAAGCTGGACTAAAAACACATCTCTTTGACCTAGCATACACATAACACATTATAGACTTTTATAATTCAATGTTAGGCTGCATAGATTAGGTCAGCCGGACCGAAACACTTCCCATAAATCCTGATGTACTCGTTACATCATAAGAAGAATGGCGTCTACGCTATTAGTCTCTCTGTTTATCCCGAGGTTTACCGCAGTCCGCCGGATCCAGGCTGTATCCAGATCTGATGAGGGGCCTGCGCCTGGACGCGACGACAGCGCAGTCCTGAAATGTCAACTAGGCTGTTCCCTGTGAAGGCCTCCCTCCCCTCCCTTTACCTATCTACAGATAAAGTGTTGTCGGGATAATTCCGGTTCGCGTGGCTACGTGGAAGCGATAAAAAATCTGTATTATTAATTTTAAGGCCAGACAAGTTGTATGTTGAGGGTTGATTTGTAGGGAAGGACTACACGCCTACGCACATATATTCAAATGCTCACACCTTTAGACTGATCTCGTAATACGCATGTGCACGCCATCAACGTTCTCACTGGTTCGCGTTTTTGAAGTTTGCGCACAAAGAACTTAAGAGTTTTCTGTTAAAACAGTGTCGTGTTAGCGCCCCCTAAGTTAATAACTAATGATTGTTGCAACGGAAGTGAATCAATCAAACTAACTTTAGCTGTACAATAACTTTATTCTAGAGCTGCTATAAAGCCAAAACACTTTACTTTAATTTCCTATTATCAATGTAAAGCTGCTTTGGAACAATCTACATTGTTAAAAGCACTATATACAGTAAATGAAGATGACTTGACTTGACTATGTGACCTAGTGGCCGTTGTCTGTGTGGCTAAGTGGCCTTGAAGCATCGTTGCCTTGCTAAAAAATGGCCATGGTGGTCTTGTGGTCCTTGTAGCCTTGGTTTCGTGTGGCCTTGCGGCCTTGTCCAGTCTTACTTCGTCTTATGTGTGGCATTAGAGGCGTTGTAGCTGATCGCCAGCCTTGTCTCTGTGGTCTACTAAGGCCGTGCGGCTGTTTGCGGCCTTGTCTCTGTGGTCTATCAAGGCTGTGTGGCCCAGCATGGCACTGCCCTGTGCGGCCACTAAGAGGAAGAAGAGACAGGCCCGCAACAAAACAGCATGATTCTCCATTCTCAAGCTCCAGGTCCAGTGGTTCCTGAGGTATCAAGTCCAGTGAAATCAATTTCTAAGCCGTTGACTAGTAGTGTCATTCTCTCCGAGACAATTTCTACCAGTCCTGACATGTTCGCAGAGGCCAGTTCCAAGATGCCTGTTATCATTGCCGCAGAGGCCTTCTCTGAATGTCTTACAAATCTTGTCAAGTCCCCAGAAATTTATGCCAAACCTGTTGTGACCACAGAATGCAAGCCCACTGCTGTGAAGGCGGTCCTCGTGCCCGCTGCTGTGAAGGCGGACCCGCGCCCGCTGCTGTGAAGGTGGTCCCCGCGCACGCTGCTGTGAAGGCGATCCCCGCTCACGCTGCTGTGCAGGCGGTCCCCGCGCACGCTGCTGTGAAGGCGATCCTCGCGCACGCTGCTGTGAAGGCGGTCCCCGCGCACGCTGCTGTGAAGGCGGTCCCCGTGCCCGCTGCTGAGAGAGCGGTCCCAGCACCTACTCCTGTGAACTCAGTCCCAGAGCCCGCTGCTGAGAGAGCGGTCCCAGTATTCACTCCTGTGAGCTCAGTTCCAGCGACTGCTGATGAGAGAGAAACCTGTTGTGACCACAGAATCCACGCCCGCTGCTGTGAGGGCGGTCCCAGCACCCACTCCTGTGAACTCAGTCCCAGAGCCCGCTGCTGAGAGAGCAGTTTCCGAGCCAGCTTCAGTGGAAGCTGTTCCCAAAGCTGCTACAGAGAGCGCTGTTCCTGAAGCTGCTACAGAGAGCGTTGTTTCCGAGCTAGCTTCAGAGGAAGCTGTTCCCAAGTCTGCTACAGAGAGTGCTGTTTCCGAGCCAGCTTCAGAGGAAGCTGTTCCTGAGTCTGCTACAGAGAGCGCTGTTTCCGAGCCAGCTTTAGAGGAAGTTGTTCCCGAGTCCGCTGTTCTTGAGAGCGCAGCCCAGGAGGGCGCTCCTGAGTCAGTCCCCTTGCACGCCAGCGCTACCCAGGAGGGAGCACCTGAGTCAGTCCCACTACCTGTCCAAGACCTTCACCGATCCTACCAGTTCTGTCTTTGCCCCCAAGTCTGTCAAGCCCAGTTGGAAGCCCAGATCAGTTAGGCCAGTTCCTGTGTCCAAGAGCGCCTCTTATCAAGTTCCCATTCCTCCCATCCCACCCTCTGCATTTCCTGGTTATGGTTCCCCTAAGCCGGCACCTTCTTTGAACTTTTTTCCCGGTTCTGTTCCCACCCGCCCCATCCCTCCCCATGTGTTCCCTGGTCAGTTTGGGACTTCCATGTTTTCGTCAGCTGTTGTAAGCTGCCTATATCTAGCGGGAGTGATTATTGCTTGGTGTCGGTTCGTCACTCTTGTTTGTGCTCTCTTACCCAGTTCCGGTGCCTGAGTTTCCTTACAGAGTTATTTCCTCGATCTCGTCTGTGTTTCCAGACTTCTGGAGATCGTTTGGAGTTCTCTTCATCCATTTCCAGTGTGGCATCCGCGCTGGGTTTATTCATATCACTCATCCTCTCCTGTGTATTTATATCCTGGTCGCCCGCCTGCTATATGTGGTGTTTTGAGTATAATCACTGTTTCAACCTGTCTTCAATAAACTGCTTGCTTGCATTTGGATCTACGACTCTCATTCTGACACTCCATTTCCATTCTGCCACAATCTATATGAAAAACACTTTAAACAAGACTCCTTGCTGCCTCCTTGGTGACATATACCAATACCAGTGCTTGGCTGTCTACATGTTACTGTTACCAAGGATGATAATAACTGTAATACGTCAATCTTTATAGTTCAATTTGGCACTGCACTTCTTGGAATGGAGAAGTTTGTTTTAAATCTCAAGTTTGAAGATTCTTCCATACTTCCAGAACCTGTTCAGTAGTGTTGGGTCAGAGTCCACCTTTGTCGAGTCCAACCCATACAAAAATGTAATATATGGCCATATATGTACTTATATTTTAAATAGCATGACATATATCTATACATATATTTGACTTATCTGAGAACACAATATATGACTGCGCAATGCAACAACACACGTTATGTCTTTAATCAACCTGGGAATGAGTTAGTTCTTGAGTGCAATGCAATGTAAAAAGTGCATACCTATATGTTATTCTTCAGTGCACAATGTTAGATTGTTAGTGCAATGCAATGCAATGCAATGCAATGCAATGCAACAACACACGTTATGTCTTTAATCAACCTGGGAATGAGTTAGTTCTTGAGTGCAATGCAATGTAAAAAGTGCATACCTATATGTTATTCTTCAGTGCACAATGTTAGATTGTTAGTGCAATGCAATGCAATGCAATGCAATGCAATGCAACAACACACGTTATGTCTTTAATCAACCTGGGAATGAGTTAGTTCTTGAGTGCAATGCAATGTAAAAAGTGCATACCTATATGTTATTCTTCAGTGCACAATGTTAGATTGTTAGTGCAATGCAATGCAATGCAATGCAATGCAATGCAACAACACACGTTATGTCTTTAATCAACCTGGGAATGAGTTAGTTCTTGAGTGCAATGCAATGTAAAAAGTGCATACCTATATGTTATTCTTCAGTGCACAATGTTAGATTGTTAGTGCAATGCAATGCAATGCAATGCAATGCAATGCAACAACACACGTTATGTCTTTAATCAACCTGGGAATGAGTTAGTTCTTGAGTGCAATGCAATGTAAAAAGTGCATACCTATATGTTATTCTTCAGTGCACAATGTTAGATTGTTAGTGCAATGCAATGCAATGCAATGCAATGCAATGCAACAACACACGTTATGTCTTTAATCAACCTGGGAATGAGTTAGTTCTTGAGTGCAATGCAATGTAAAAAGTGCATACCTATATGTTATTCTTCAGTGCACAATGTTAGATTGTTAGTGCAATGCAATGCAATGCAATGCAATGCAATGCAACAACACACGTTATGTCTTTAATCAACCTGGGAATGAGTTAGTTCTTGAGTGCAATGCAATGTAAAAAGTGCATACCTATATGTTATTCTTCAGTGCACAATGTTAGATTGTTAGTGCAATGCAATGCAATGCAATGCAATGCAATGCAACAACACACGTTATGTCTTTAATCAACCTGGGAATGAGTTAGTTCTTGAGTGCAATGCAATGTAAAAAGTGCATACCTATATGTTATTCTTCAGTGCACAATGTTAGATTGTTAGTGCAATGCAATGCAATGCAATGCAATGCAATGCAACAACACACGTTATGTCTTTAATCAACCTGGGAATGAGTTAGTTCTTGAGTGCAATGCAATGTAAAAAGTGCATACCTATATGTTATTCTTCAGTGCACAATGTTAGATTGTTAGTGCAATGCAATGCAATGCAATGCAATGCAATGCAACAACACACGTTATGTCTTTAATCAACCTGGGAATGAGTTAGTTCTTGAGTGCAATGCAATGTAAAAAGTGCATACCTATATGTTATTCTTCAGTGCACAATGTTAGATTGTTAGTGCAATGCAATGCAATGCAATGCAATGCAATGCAACAACACACGTTATGTCTTTAATCAACCTGGGAATGAGTTAGTTCTTGAGTGCAATGCAATGTAAAAAGTGCATACCTATATGTTATTCTTCAGTGCACAATGTTAGATTGTTAGTGCAATGCAATGCAATGCAATGCAATGCAATGCAACAACACACGTTATGTCTTTAATCAACCTGGGAATGAGTTAGTTCTTGAGTGCAATGCAATGTAAAAAGTGCATACCTATATGTTATTCTTCAGTGCACAATGTTAGATTGTTAGTGCAATGCAATGCAATGCAATGCAATGCAATGCAACAACACACGTTATGTCTTTAATCAACCTGGGAATGAGTTAGTTCTTGAGTGCAATGCAATGTAAAAAGTGCATACCTATATGTTATTCTTCAGTGCACAATGTTAGATTGTTAGTGCAATGCAATGCAATGCAATGCAATGCAATGCAACAACACACGTTATGTCTTTAATCAACCTGGGAATGAGTTAGTTCTTGAGTGCAATGCAATGTAAAAAGTGCATACCTATATGTTATTCTTCAGTGCACAATGTTAGATTGTTAGTGCAATGCAATGCAATGCAATGCAATGCAATGCAACAACACACGTTATGTCTTTAATCAACCTGGGAATGAGTTAGTTCTTGAGTGCAATGCAATGTAAAAAGTGCATACCTATATGTTATTCTTCAGTGCACAATGTTAGATTGTTAGTGCAATGCAATGCAATGCAATGCAATGCAATGCAACAACACACGTTATGTCTTTAATCAACCTGGGAATGAGTTAGTTCTTGAGTGCAATGCAATGTAAAAAGTGCATACCTATATGTTATTCTTCAGTGCACAATGTTAGATTGTTAGTGCAATGCAATGCAATGCAATGCAATGCAATGCAACAACACACGTTATGTCTTTAATCAACCTGGGAATGAGTTAGTTCTTGAGTGCAATGCAATGTAAAAAGTGCATACCTATATGTTATTCTTCAGTGCACAATGTTAGATTGTTAGTGCAATGCAATGCAATGCAATGCAATGCAATGCAACAACACACGTTATGTCTTTAATCAACCTGGGAATGAGTTAGTTCTTGAGTGCAATGCAATGTAAAAAGTGCATACCTATATGTTATTCTTCAGTGCACAATGTTAGATTGTTAGTGCAATGCAATGCAATGCAATGCAATGCAATGCAACAACACACGTTATGTCTTTAATCAACCTGGGAATGAGTTAGTTCTTGAGTGCAATGCAATGTAAAAAGTGCATACCTATATGTTATTCTTCAGTGCACAATGTTAGATTGTTAGTGCAATGCAATGCAATGCAATGCAATGCAATGCAACAACACACGTTATGTCTTTAATCAACCTGGGAATGAGTTAGTTCTTGAGTGCAATGCAATGTAAAAAGTGCATACCTATATGTTATTCTTCAGTGCACAATGTTAGATTGTTAGTGCAATGCAATGCAATGCAATGCAATGCAATGCAACAACACACGTTATGTCTTTAATCAACCTGGGAATGAGTTAGTTCTTGAGTGCAATGCAATGTAAAAAGTGCATACCTATATGTTATTCTTCAGTGCACAATGTTAGATTGTTAGTGCAATGCAATGCAATGCAATGCAATGCAATGCAACAACACACGTTATGTCTTTAATCAACCTGGGAATGAGTTAGTTCTTGAGTGCAATGCAATGTAAAAAGTGCATACCTATATGTTATTCTTCAGTGCACAATGTTAGATTGTTAGTGCAATGCAATGCAATGCAATGCAATGCAATGCAACAACACACGTTATGTCTTTAATCAACCTGGGAATGAGTTAGTTCTTGAGTGCAATGCAATGTAAAAAGTGCATACCTATATGTTATTCTTCAGTGCACAATGTTAGATTGTTAGTGCAATGCAATGCAATGCAATGCAATGCAATGCAACAACACACGTTATGTCTTTAATCAACCTGGGAATGAGTTAGTTCTTGAGTGCAATGCAATGTAAAAAGTGCATACCTATATGTTATTCTTCAGTGCAAAGTGTTAGATCGTTAGTGCAATGCAATGCAATGCAACAACACAGTTTATCGCTTCAATGAACAACGTTAGATCGTTAGTGCAATGCAATTCAATACAATGCAATGCAATCTAAATTTTCACACACTGAAATAGTGAAAGAGTTAGTCCTGGTATGCATTGTATGCAACAAGCGCACAGTTAATATATTGTTGCTTTTTTATTATACTTGTTTAATGCAATGCAATGCAATGCAATAGAATGTCTGGCCCAATGCAACAACACACTTTAGTCTTTAATCAACATGGGAATGAGGTAGTTCTGGTGTGCAATGCAATGCGAAAAGTGCATATGTTATTCTTCAGTGCACAACGTTAGATCGTTATTGCAATGCAGTGCAATCTCAATGCAAAAGTTATTTTCAATGCACGTTTGACCTATTGAGCTTAACATTCAGAGGAAGCTTTCTATAGTGACCAATACTTATTGACTCCTGATTAAGCATTAGAAGGCTTCATAAGCCACATAGAAGTCCAAATCTCGCTTATTGCTGGTCAAAGGTTCCTCAAATTTGAACTTTATATCCTTATAGACTCTTTCTGATGTTCTCACAATAGACCTTATTTGACTTGCTGAACATATTTCTGGCATTAAGTTACTATACATACAGATTGACATCTTATGTTATATTAGCCAGACAGTAGTTCACATTTCACCTACCTAACATAGCCTTTCTGGCCCAGTAGTACTTGATCCTAACTTTCTAAGCATACTGATGTTATGTCAGCCATACAATGTAAGTAAGTTCAATAGGTCAGAAAGGCACCTCTGTATGGCCCTCTGTATTTGGGTGCTGCACTCATTGCATTGAAGAGATACTGTTGTATGCACAATTAAACGAATGAGTTAGTTCTTGTATTCAATGCATTGAAATATATGCATATATTCTTTTTCGATGCATTCTTCTATAGATATAAAGAAAAACTACATTTCTCATTTCATTTTTCTCAGTGTGCCATGGTTTATTGGAATATTGCTGCCATCTACTGGAGAACAGACACTTAAAATAAAAGAACATTACATTTCAAATGCAGCCACTAGATGTCTGCAGTGCGTTCTCACTGGCTCATTTGACACTTCTTCATAGATTTATGTTTAAATCATTTGGGATTTTGAAACATTTCAAGAGTCTATAGCAGGGGTGGCCACCACTCGTCCTGGAGAGTCACAGTCCTGCAGGGTTTTGCTCAAACTCTGTAAAAATAAAGTCAAGTATTAACTTAGACATTATTAAAAGCATATTATTTTAGCTAAAGCATTTGTATCAATACTTTGTGTCTTTTGCCCTATGCTGGTTTTATGGTAATTTCCACACAGCTGGAGCTACAGCTTTTCACGGGTTTCGCTTAGAAATTAGAATATGAGGGAAATAAATTAAATCCCATTAAAATGCAGATATGCAAATAAAATACATTTGAATACTTTTAATAAGAACATGTGTTAGTGGAGGATAAAAAAGCACATGTTATGTGTAAGTGCGAATCTCGTGTGCAATATGCAATGAGTGGAAATGATTGAGATCGCTTGTGCAATTGAATAAGTATTATCTGCCATGCAAAGAAAAGACATTTATCATATAGAGCTTTTAACCACAGCAATAATTCGTCTTTGCTTGTTAGTTCTTGAAAGAAATCTCAACACAACAACATACTTTGATAATAGAAATCTATGAAATAGAGTATAT
>FLSR01004875.1:19768203-19784678 GCA_900092035.1 Leuciscus waleckii
TTTCATAGAACAACAACTTCAAACATCTGGGCAATGTCATGGCTATAGATGGATGCACCAAAAATGTTGGATGAATGGGCTTGTAACTGACAGGGAAACAGTGAGAGTTCTGCTGCGGCTTTTAGATGGTGAAGGGGTTGATCTGAGGTCACGAAATCGACTGAGGCGGCGTGTGTATCATAGCCGTGGTCCTAACTTTGTGTGGCATATAGATGGCTATGATAAGCTGAAGCAATTTGGAATTGGAATAAGTGGATGTATCGATGGATTTTCCAGGAGCATGATATGGCTTGAGGCATACAAGACCAACAATGATCCAAGACTTATTGCTGGATACTTCATGGATGCAGTCATTAAAGCTGGGGGTTGTCCTGCTAGAGTGAGGCTAGATTTAGGAACAGAAAATGTTCATGTGGCTGAGATGCAAAGATTTTTGACTTTTTCTAGGATCGACCTGCAACAGACCATGTTACTTTTGGCCCAAGCACTGGAAACCAGCGCATCGAAAGATGGTGGCTCACTTTGCGAAGTGAATGTGTACAATTTTGGATAGACCTCTTTGACAAGCTGAGAGAGGACGGGCACTTCCCAGACACTTTTTTGGACAAATCCTTGGTGCAGTTCTGTTTCCTTAACAAAATTCAGGTGAGTTTATTTCGCTTATCTCAATTGCCTTGCATGCCTATAGCCTACATTAACATCTTTTAATTCATATAGAGAAGATTGTAGTCTCAAATATTAAATTATCTGTGTTCTGTAGGCTTAATAATACCTACATTTATGTCGTGATACTGTATTCAAAATTATTTGGCTTAGGCATTAAACGTTACAAAAGTATTCTTAATAGAATCAAAAAGGGAATAATGTGTGGTTTAACCATAGACTGTAAAAAATAACACTAGAACTGCCATGGCGGTCATTTTGACCGTTTTGAATTTTATATCTGCAATAACTTTGTTGAAAAAATAAATAAAATCCTGCTGGTACCTGACTTTTCCTAAAAGTGTCTGTATTTTTATTTAAAATGTTTTTCATATAAATTACAAATAAGGCAAACAAACAAATTAACATATTTACCTATTTCGGCCATGGACGGCCAGATTGACCGCACTGAATTTCGCGGTATTATACCAATATAGGCTACACAACAATAAAATGTGGTAAAAAATACACAAAACATATTCCAAAACAAATCATTTAAATGTAATGATATTCAGAACAGAACAAGAATGAAAAAATAACTATAAACATACCAAAATGTAATAGGCTACTTTCAAGAGAAAGTGAAAGTAAGCGGCGTTGGGCTCACGTAACTCTCTAATTAGAATCAAAAGTTTCAACATTTGGATGTATTTGGATGGTAAACTATTCTTCATTATAGGCTTTGTAGTTCACTCACGTTCCAATATCGACGGAAAAAAATCATCCCTTCACATGCGCAAAATGGTGCGAATTGTATACTTAGGCACTATATAAACAGAGCAGTGGAATTTGTATATGTTAGGTTGACTATTTGATTATTATATTTTATTATGGCTATAATGAGATAATTTTTGGCTTCAATATCTCGTGGAAAAAGGATTTTCCCCTAGCGTAAGATATCTTACGCAGTACTCGTTCCCTCTTCAAGAGAGAACCGAGGTTACGTTAGTAACCGAGTACGTTTACTGTTTGTGCGTCGCGTGAACGCGCTTTCTGCTCCTTGCCACCAGGCCCTGCAGAGCTCTTTTGAGGAGACAGTGGATTGCCATTGATTTACTGCCTTGATTGCACTCGCCATGCGCGAATACACTGTGCTGGTTCACTATCTCTCTCTTATTCAAGGTAAATCATCAACACTATCATCCCTTATGTGTTTTATTGAACTAACTTAATCGTCTAAAACTCATGGGTCTGTATTGAGCGTTTTAAAATATGCAGGTTGTGCTGGAGTTTATGCTGAATTTAGTGCGTAAATCATATTGTTATTTCATTATGATACTGGCTAGCCAAAACTACTTTTGGGTTTAAAAGTTTATAAAATTGATGGGATATATATTTATTATAGACATTGTCTTGCAAATTCTTTGAGGATTACGAGGGGTGTTTTAAACAGTCTTCATACAACATGTGTTTGTCAGGCTGGTTGTTTGTAATTTTGTAAGAGTAGGGCGAGGCTGTGGCCTACTATCTCTCATTTGTGTGTCCTGTGTACTATAACTTTACAACAGGAGCTCTGTTTCAGATAGAGCTGTGTTTTTTCACTCTCTGTTCTCATTATGTTCATTCACATGCCAACAGCTCATGATGAAAAGTCTCTAGCATTTATATACTAGCCTACTACTACTAAAAATGTTAATATTAAGCAAAGTTATTAACAAGATCTTTAAAAAAAAATTTAATTAAATGTCTTTTATATTAAATGTTAATTATATTATAAAATGACTCAACTATGAAATAGTTTAGCTAGCATTTCCAATCTCCCACATTCACGTATATGAATGGAAGTCATTGAATGAAAAGTGAAGTGTGACCGCCCCTTTAGTGTGCAGACTGGACATCAACACCCACCAACACACCAAATGTGGGTGGATTTCAGCAGTGGCGCGTAACGCAGTCACTCATACTAGCCACTTTGGCGAGTTGAATTTTATAGACTATGTAATATATACATTTTTCAATTATAGTCTGAAATAATAAATAAGTGCAATGTAGTGTTGTCAAAAATATAAATGTTTCTATATTGATACTGAAATATCTGAATAAATATGATACCAGCAGCGCTTTCTCGTGCTCTCATCTCTCTGACAGCTTGTGACACACAAACCCACCTCACTCACTCACTCGTTTCATTTGCTCCGGATAAATATAGTTGCCATTACAGGGCTTGAATTTTGGTATGGGATTGTGTGCATTGTGCATTATTCTTTACTCCTTCCCGTAGACTTTGTGTTCACAAGTAAACTCAATTTACTTGTGTAAATTGAGTTCTTTTTCCACTGCTTATTGACCTTAAACAGTCAAATACACACAAAATAATGTCAAAATGCTGGTCTTGGTGAGTATTCAAGTAAACCCAGTCAGTTATGTTTTTAAAAAGTTGAGTATTGCGTGTAATACACACGCACCCCACTCACTAATCCTACCCAAACGTATAATACATACGTACCCCACAAACCTACCCATGCGTTACATGCACGAAAAAAACTCATTTTCGCGTGCTCATGCAGGTTTGGAACATGAGGATGAGCAAATTATGATTTTTGGGGGGTGAACTAACACTTTAAGTCAAACATTGAATTGTAACTTGGCTCACATATTAACGTCCTCACTAATTTAGTGTATCTTTAATGTTATAAATCGTATTTATAATGTATTACGCATACCATTAATTTAAAATATCTTAAAATACTTTTCATTGCACATTTTTCTGTGATTTGATTACCTGGTTCCATGATTCATGCTCTGTGTGATTCTCCTGCTACACACACAGCCTCCCAGACATCTACTAACTCTACTAACATGTTTCCTTACAGGAAGAGCTTGATGAGATAGTCTTCACTTGGAACAACCACAGAATACGGCCAGTCCACAACTCACGTTCACCACATGGCCGACCATCCATCATGTATGCAGTGTCTCATCTATATGGAGCCACAGACCATCTGCATCCAGTGTGTCTGGAGAAGGTTCAAGTCTGTTTAGAAGAGTGTGTTTTCAAGGACTTTCCATGCGATGAAGACACTTTTAACGTATGTGTTGATCTTATGTCAGAGCATGATTTGAACCATACGAATGATGTGTTTGCAGCAGTGGACTTGTACATAACTCTTAGAGTGCTAATTAAAAGTGAGTTGGAGCCTCATATCTAAAAAATATGTGTTGCTAAAGACAACATTTTAGATTTGTATTATAACTTAAGAGTCAGTAGGGAAGACAAACAGGTTGTGTTTTAACCAGGGAATGGTTTAATTGACTCAAAATAACACTTTCCAAAATTGCAGAACAAAAAAACTGTACAATAAACTGTACTTGTGTTATAGGCATGACTGAACATGCTAGAAATGAATACTAGAAAAACAAAAGGAAAGTGTTGTATAATAAAGTGCATTCAAATAAAAACATTCTTTTTATCAAAATACATGGCAAAATAAATTATGGTGCTTTGTAACTGACCCTTTCAAACTTTGTGCCTCAGAGAGAGTACTAACAGGAACTTTGGAAATGTGAACATGTAAAACACATCTTGAAAAAAACATCAAGAAATAAAGCCTGTTGTGACCTCAATTATGTTGTTGAAGCTTAACTTCAATTGAAGCTTAATCTTACTAATAGTAAGTCTGTTGTGTACTAGACTATATCCATGACCCATATGTTGCTCTCTAACACTTTGTTCATTTCATGACGAAACTCGGGTAGTTGTCATAATCCACAGGCAGCTCCAGGTAACAGCCACACGTTGGTGCAATGGGTCGTCTCTGAAAGTCTTCCAACTGTGTGAAGCTAACAGTGATGTTCTTTTCCAGGAACAAATCTGACCCGGTACAAAACCGAAGGAAGAGGGACAGGCTGCTGTACGGCCAAGGCGGATGTACGGTACAGCAGACAAATCTGACCCGGTACAAAACCGAAGGAAGAGGGACAGGTGTTGTTTATCTGATTCTCTAAGAAATGTACTTAGATACCTGCCAGTGTGTTTTTGTTGTAAATTCATTGTAGCAGGGTAGGCTATTGATTTCATGACCTTTCTTGATGTCGGTTGTAGTTCATCATACGCAGCTGCGATGTCCTAGAGCTCAATTCTCATAGGGGCAAGCACATTATGCCACTGCTCTATCACAAACGCAGGTTCTTGAATCAGCTTCTGATGTGCCATCTCCTCCAATAGCTGCTCGATATTATCTGCTGTTGGGACTCTTCGAGAGTTATGATGATCCATGACTTCAAAGAGCTCTTCTTTGTCCACATCTTCAAAATTTGAACGGCATGATTCTATAGGATCATTCTGTCTGATTCTGTAACGTATCTGAGAAAGCAGTCCACAAGACTAGTTGTGACACATCCATGGGCCGCCTGTTCCAGCATTACAGGTGCTATTTTTACAGGCAGGTAGGCCTACTTCTCTCTTTGCCAACCAAATGCAATGATTCGTGACACGAGACAAGGAAGAGACAGTGAATTCATGAACCGTGACAGTTTCATCGTCCAGGGCTAAAAAACCAGTTTGGTTACATTAAACATCTTTGAGGTCTGATAGTTTAATGATCCTAATCTAGATCATTTTTATAGATTTCATTCTTAACCTATAACTTATTTCCTTTTTTGACGTCATTGTCCCCTTTTTGTGATCAGGTCAAGCAACTTTTAAAGACTGTAAAATAACTTTGTAGGTTTCATAGTCCAGGGCTAAAAAAGCAGTTTGGTTACATTAAACAATTTGAGGCCTGATAGATTTATGATCCTTATCTAGATTATTTTTATAGTTTCATTCTTAACCTCTAACTTATTTCCTTTTTTGATGCCATTGTCCCTTTTTTCTATGTGATCAGGTCAAGCAACTTTTAAAGACTGTAACAGTGTTAAAATACTTTTTCATTTTAAATGGATTGAGGGAATTTGTTTGCACATTATGGATGGATTGGGTATAAATTAAGCCTAAAGGCTGTTTGATGATTTTTAAAATAGGAATATATATGACTATATTTGTGTTCTTTTTCTTTACCTTTTACGTCACCAGGCTTATATTTCACACAGTAGTTCATAGTTTAATGATTAAATGCAATTAACGCTTTTTCTTATACATTCCCTGAAAATCAATAAACTGATTCAATAAACAGACGTGTTGACGCATGTTGGGTCCAACTGGTATTATTACTTGTAATATATATACTCTGTATATGTATTATTTATTATAAACAGAAGCCAGGGAGCATCGTATTCTGTTAACTTACCAAAACCTGCTGCAGGGTCCAAAGTAGGCCTGACAAAGATGGTGTGAAATCCTCAAACACATTTTATCCAAGAGCTTTCATGAAAACCAGATCACTCCAAGTGTATACACTGACAAAATCTGATTTAGGATTTACTTTGCAACAATTTTCATTCAGAAATTGCAAGTTAATTTCACAAATAACGGCTAGAATTAAAAAGTGATTTTTTGTCTTTCTCCTTTTATAGGGTTACTGGGTTACATTGTGTCTTTACAGTTCTTGCAGGAACTTATGTGATCCTTTAAGCACTATCCCTTTAAGTCTGATGTCACTGTTTCAGGGTTCAAAAAGCTCCATCCAATGTCAAAAGCAAACAACGAACGGTGCTGTAATATATATATATATATATATAAAGAAAACAGGATCCTAACCTTTTTCTCTATACCGAAGTCAAGGTCAAAAAATGGTAAAGACCAAGGTCAATTGTTTTTTTGTGTGCCCTGGGCACACAAGTGTTTTTTTTGTTTTTTTTGCAGAAATGTATTTAAGTTGTTTACAATATTTTCTATTACAAATTCTATAGTTTATTTTATGTATTTATATCTTTTGATAGCATGATCTTGACTAGTGACTACCATGATCTTAACTATAATTAAACTCTGGATTCTATGCAAGAACTGTACATTTCATTAGGGCAGTTAAAGATTGATTGAACAAAACAGCTTTAAAGCCTATATTATTTTTAATAGTTGTAATGAATTTTAAAATGTTCATTCAATGAGAGCCTGATGAAATATAGATATCAGTGTCTTAAATAAATTAGGTGTTGTTTACTCTTTACAAATATTGTTTTTAAAGGGATAGTTCAACCCAATGTCACCATTATATTCAGTTAAAGTTTCATGTACTCTTATGCTGCGTCTCAATTCGCCTACTTATTCAATTCAATTCAAATTTATTTGTATAGCACTTTTCACAATACATATTGTCTCAAAGCAGCTTTACAGAAAGTGCATTTCCGAAATGTACATAGAAAAATACAATTAGTTAATCATGCATTAATTTAGGTCATAACATATCGCCGGCGTCGAGTCGTCTCATCACAAGCGTGGAGTCGTCTCCTCACGGGCGTCGAGTCGTCTCTTCACAGGTTTCGAGTCGTCTCTGCACGGGTGTTGGGGCATCTATTTTATATCTTTAACACACTCTGTCAATTTAGATAATTTATTGTTTTCATCTGGTCGTGATGAAATATATAATTGAGTGTCATCAGCATAACAGTGGAAATTAATTCCATGTTTTCTTATAATATTACCAAGTGGCAGCATGTATATTGAGAATAGCAGAGGGCCTAACACAGATCCTTGCGGCACTCCATAGTTTACTGACGTTATCTTCTTATACGCCCTAAAAGTATGTACTCTTTTTGTGAAGAAAGGGTACACTTTTATGTGTAGCACACGCTTTGGGACATACTATCATGTTAAATTTTGATTAGTCACTTAAACCTTTATCTACCCAAATGGCACACTTCAGCTGTGTCCCAACGTGAACGCACCATGTAGCCTTCGTAGGATTTCCTAATTGCCCAACCAGGTGTTCCCGATCACCGCTCCTGGCGCCAAGCAACGGTGGAGAGGACAGCTACCCTCCTGATAATTCATTATCAGAATTGGCTATGTCATTTTTATGTTTTATATTTTACTTACCAGTAGAACAAATGATTTTCATTTACCAATTTTATAAAAAAAAAATTCATGTAGAAATTATGACAATAAATAAACAATGTCCAGAACAATTAGGCTACATTACCTACTTTTGTGTAGCACATGCTTTGGGACGGCATTACGTCACGAAAGCGTGGACTCAGAGGAAGATCGTGAGTGCTTAGGGTTCCATTTGGGACAGGGCCGAACCCTAAGCACTCGCGGTCTTCCTCTGGGTCCGCACTTTCGTGACGTAATGCCGCTTTGACAGGGCCACAGTCGCGGGTCTTCAATGCGGAGACTCTCCTCGTATTCAATGCATAACGATGCATTTAAAAGTTAATGGCCAAACAGATCTTTATAAAAGTCCACATTGTTATTACTGATGAAATATAACACAGAAAACATTAAATGTTTTTTTTTTTTATCAGGTTAAATTTTGATTAGTCACTCAAACCTTTATCTACCCAGATGGCACACGGACTTGCGGTCTCGTGGCCTTAAATTGCGCGTGCTCGCCAAGTGTACTAGTCCGTAGGGTGTCCCATTCGGCATTTCAGCGCTCAGAAGTGTGCTCGCGAGCACCGCCTTTGTGCCCTCGATGCGGACTTCGGCGAAGCCCACACTTTCGCACCTTCCAAACAAGTTACCTACCCAGGAATCAATACGAATGCACAATCAGGGGAGGAGTTTCGTGGCTGTTTGACTTTCTGTGGCATGATGTCATCAAGCCTGTCCCAAAATACACCTTCGGGGACTCGAGGCCAGCGCCCCTTAGGTCTGCACTTCCTGAAGTCACCAAGTGTGAACTCGAAGGAGGTCCACAAGGCCGGAGTGTGCCATTTGGGATCTAGCCACAGTCGGTCGCGCATATCCGCCATGTTTTGTAGTTTTTACTCGTGTTTGTAGTTTTTCATCCAAAGCGCAATGGGTTGTGGGCAATATTAGCGTTAGACTGTGCACTGATCCACACTTAAAAAATCCACCGGAAATATAGACCATCCTGGGACTTACGGCATACTCTTTTAAACATACTATGCTTTGGGACACACTTGTTGTAATCTCACATACTGTTTAGGATGGATAGTATGGACATTGAGATGCAGGCATAGTTTGTATTTCATTCATTCCTGTTTTCCTTTGTCTAGATTCCAGCAACTCTTTAGTTCCTATGTTGACTGTGATTAGTTGGTTTGGTTCAGCTGTGTTCAACTCATTATCTTTAGTAGCCTATTTAAAGGTGCTCTAAGCGATGTCACGCGTTTTTTAGGCCAAAACATTTTTTGTCACATAAACCAAACATCTCCTCACTATCCGCTAGCTGGCTGTCCCCTGAACACACTGTAAAAATGCTTCCAGTGCACACTTCCATATGTGCACTGGAAGCTTCAGTACCAAGAAAAATTCCTTGTGTTTGCAAGCACACTTGGCAATAAAGCTCTTTCTGATTTCTGATTTCTGAAAAAAAATGTGATCTCTGCAGCCCAGGCTCCACAAATGGCAAGAAAAACAAACTGGCCCAGCCTGGACCAGGAAACATAACAAACAGTGTTCCAGCTAATAACCGACAAGAATGATTAGGGGGTGGGGGTTGGGGGGTTAGTGCGTGTGCACATGAAGGGGTTGTGTGTGGGGAGTGGAGGAGAGAGAAGCATGAAGAGGGAAGTTAGCTAGAGGAGAGGAGGGGACGGGATGAGGACAGGTGGGTAAATCCAGTTTGTTTTTTCTAAATGGTTCATGACTGTTTCAGGAAGCACGGAAGGGAGGGGGAGGGGACGGGATGAGGAGGAGGGAGGGTCAAACTAGCCTCCGTTTTGTTTGACAATACTTTGAACGTCAACAAGAAGTGACCTCACCCAACATCGCTTGGAGCACCTTTAAGTTCATGTGTGTTCCTTTGAGTTTGTCTGGTCTCGTTTGTGTGCGTGCATGCCTGTGCTTGTGTACGTGTGTACGTGTTACCAAGCCCGGACCCTCTCCTTGGGCAGCACGCCAAATACGCATTTATTATATCCACTTATTTGTAAGTGTGAACTCGTGAATGGTAAAATTTTGGAAGAAACAGTACAGCACCTTAAAACATCAGCCTGCGCACTTGACACACTCCCCACTTCCTTTTCACAAGTGTGTTAAACTGTTAAGAAGCAGATCTCCTAGTAGTGGTAAAAATGACCGGTCGCAAAGACCCGCCCACTTTAGTTACTGTTGCTATGTCTGACAAGCGACGCCACTCTTATATATTGCTTACCACAGCTATGCAGACGACACACAGCTGTACTTAGCCCTATCGCCTAATGATTACAGCCCAATTGACTCCTTGTGCCAATGCATTGACGAAGTCAACAGTTGGATGTGTCAACACTTTCTTCAATTAAACAAAGACAAAACTGAAGTTATTGCGTTTGGAAACAAAGATGAAGTTCTCAAGGTGAACGCATACCTTCACTCTAGTGGTCAAACAACTAAACATCAAGTCAGGAATCTTGGTGTGACACTAGAGTCAGACCTTAGTTTCAGTAGTTATGTCAAAGCAATAACTAAATCAGCATACTATCATCTGAGAAATATTGCAAGAATTAGATGCTTTGTTTCCAGACAAGACTTAGAGAAGCTTGTGCATGCTTTCATCACCAGCAGGGTGGATTATTGTAATGGACTCCTCACTGGCCGTCCCAAAAAGACCATAAGTCAGTTGCAGCTCATACAGAACCCTGCTGCCAGGATTCTGAGCAGAACCAGAAATTATGAACATATCACACCTATCCTCAGGTCCTTGCACTGGCTTCCAGTTGCATTTAGGATTGATTTTAAAGTATTATTACTGGTATATAAATCACTTAATGGCCTAGGATATACATTACATACATTGCAGATATGCTCACTGAATATAAATTGAACAGATCACTCAGATCATTAGGTTCACATCAGCTAGAAATACCAAGGGTTCACAAGCATGGTGAGTCCGCTTTTAGCTATGCCAGCCGCAGCAGGAACCACCTTCCAGAAAAGATCTGATGTGCTCCTTTAACATATGTCCTTCAGTCACATTCAAATCCAGACTCAAAACACACCTGTTTAGCTGTGCATTTACTGAATGAGCTGTTTGTCCGAACTATTTGTATTGTATTTTATTTAATTTTTTATTCTTTAACTGTTTTAATTATTCTTATTTCTTTTGATTATTTTAATTTCTTCTATGTAAAGCACTTTAAATTACCATTGTTTATGAAATGTGCTATATAAATAAACTTCCCTTGCCTTGCCTTGGGTCTTTTTGTTTTGAATTGTCTTTCTAGATCTTTTGTCTTATTTTTAAAATCTGAAAGTTCTTAATTGGTTCTTACGTTTTAGGTTCTTCTGTTTAAGGTGCTCTCCTAAAATGATTGTCATATATACAGTACATTATATGCAAAAACATTGACAATGTTTAAATAAGTGGATGGAATATTTTAAGAAAGTTATTATTAATGTAAGAAAAACATTTAGAGAACGTTTATATAACTGGAGAATTGGACGTTCTAATAACGTTTAAATAACACTCATAACCAAGTAAGAACGTTAATACAATGTTTGTATATGGGAGAATTGAACGTTCTAATAACGTCTGAATAACGTTCTAGAACCAAGCAATGACGTTAATACAACGTTTATATAACGAGATAATTGAACGTTCTAATAAGGTTTTGAATAAAGTTCTTATAACCAAGAAATAACGTTAATACAACGTCTAAAAACGACGTTTTGAACGTTCCTAGAACATTCAGAAATAACGTTTTTATAAATTAATGGGAACGTTATAAAAACGTTCCTATAACCTAAAATTGTTAGCTGGGTAGGCTACCCTGTGTGAGTTCCTGTGTTAAATGTTGATCACATACGAATATCCACACGATTTCAAATGTGACATTGATTTTATACAACAGTTCAACAAACGATACACTGTAAAAAATGATGCAGGAGGGTGTTAAATTCAACCTGTGTAAATTAGTTATATTCTACTTAAGTATATTAGTTAGCAAGAAAAATATATTAAAATGGGTACATTCTAACTACACTACCTATCATACAATTTATTCATGTGTTTAATAATGGTCTAAGCTAAACTAAGTAAAAAATTAACAGAAAAACACATTTAGAGCTTAGTTACAATGAATCATGTAACACTACATTTCTACTACATTTTTTTTTTCAATTTGTGATCATTTGAAAAGTGCAGTGTCCTTATGTAATGTGTAAGGTGCACAGGCTATTTTGACTACCACTCCGACCAAACGTTGTAGAATTACAACATAGACATAACAAGCTCTAAATCAAATTTGATGAAAGTTTTCCAAAATAACTAAATATGTACATGTTCTAGACATTGTAATAAACACCCAAAAAAATATTTAAGCAATTTTACTTACTTTAATTGATGAATCCAGTCTATTGAAACAAAGAGATGTTGTTCAAAGGAAGCCTTGAGGTGTTGTGTGAGTTCATGGCCATAAGGCGGGACTTAAACAAATGTATGATCCAATAGCATTGTGAGACTGAACAATAGGACCCAATGACTATGTAAATGTGAAAAAATATATATATATATATAACAGATTGTTTTTAAGGATGGTTAAATGTAACGTTGTAATTTTACAACAAGGGGCAATCAAACATGGTTGTAAATGTATGAGGCCGCGGTGTCAGTGGAGGATTGCCTGATAGCTGTGAGTGCGGCGATCGGTGGTGCAAATATCAAATCTGCCTCCCGTATGAACAAAACAATTGTTTTCTTTCTCAGTGAAAGCCAAATGGTGGACGAATTAATTGAAACGGGGTTGATAATCAAATACATTTTTGTGCCTGTTTTGCCTTTGTCAAGCCCAGCCAAGAAAGTCATTTTATCAAACATACCACCATTTGTAAAAAATGAAAACCTAGAGCAAATACTTCAGAGGTATGGAAAAATAGTAAGTCCAATAAAAATGATTCCTCTTGGATGTTAAAATCCAGAGATTATTTTCGGCGTCAGGCTTTAATGATTTTGAACTCTCAGAGTGATCCATTAAATCTATCTGTGAAATTATCGATGGCAAAGATTGCACTGTTTTTATTAGTTCAGAGTCAATGAAATGCTTTGTTTGCGGTGAGTTTGGACATATCAGACAAACTTGCCCAAGGCGAGACAGGCCAGCTCCGGCTACAGGCGCGGAGAACAGTGAGAGGGCGGCCGGCGCGGGTTTGCTGCGACCGCTGTGGCGTCAGAACCGCAGCCGGACGAGCGCTCTCTGCGCCCGGTGACGTCCCCGAGGAGAGACCGGTGCTATCCATATCCTCATTTAACGTACACAAAATTGTTCACATATTATGCTAGCATATCACCTAGCTTTAACTGCTGCTCTCCTCTTTTGATTTAGCATCATGCAGATGTAATTATGCATCATGCAATAGCAGTGTTGTTGTTTAAGCAAGATGCAGCTTACAGTGATTTAAGCCTAAATGCAGTTAATTTATGTCTTGATTAAATCTATAATCAAAAATAATGTTTATATGTGAATAAAAGCCTACATTTAATCTGTTCATCATATAAAGTGATTGTCTTTCTTCAGAACATTTGCGCTAAACCACTTAATTCATAAGGATTAGTTTTACGATCTCTTTATGAACTTTTTGAAGCTTCAAAGTTGTGTAGACTGCAAATGGAGGGACAGAAATCTCTCAGATTTCATCAAAAAGATCTTCATTTGTGAACGTAAGTCTTATGGGTTTGGAACGACATGAGGGTGAGTAGCCTAAATGATGACAGAATTTAAAGTTTTGGGTGAATAACCATTTAACTAATGTTAACTAATGAAACCTTATTGTAAAGTGTTATCACGTGAGTGAAATGAAGTTGTATGTCGCTTAAAATTGGATGTTGAATAATGGTTATTTTTTACCTACATTAATTTGTGTTAAGTTTATAACAAATGTAATGTTTGTTTGTATCCATATTACATGTCAGTCCATTAAGGTAAATGAGATCTGTTTGAAATAACAAAATGTGAGAGAGATTTAATGTTGCTTTTAATGTATATTCTGACTTCCCATTATTTTTAAATTGAAAGTTTTGAAGAAGTTGTATGTTATATGAATGTAAGAGGGCTCTTTTGTAGTTCCTTTGTTAGTTTGAAATGTTTGTTTTTTGGTCAATAAAAAAGTAATAGATGAAATATCCTGTGTCTGGCCATTTTTAGGTAAATTTAACCATCTCTGAATAAGTAATTTTTAATTATTTATATTGACTTATTATTAATAATAAAAATTAAATAGATGGACTTTTGCCTGCTAACAATAGAGTAATTATTACTCAGTAATTAGTTGTGTAATGTATTGAGAAATATTAGGTAGACTTTACCTAATTTTGTTTAGTATGTCATAGCCATTAAATGTAGGTACTCTCTATTAAAAAATATGGGATGAAATCTACCCAAACAAAGTGAGTGCAAATTGTTACCTCAATTTTATTGGGTAGATTCTATAGGTTTGTTTTTACAGTGTAGGCTATTCATATTAAGTGATGTTCATTTTAAACAACTATTTTTTGCAACAAAACAATAGCTCCAACGAGAGCCACAGCCACAGTCAATGATATTGATTCATTCATAATTACTTAATTCATAATTACAGCCACTTGCTTCATTACCGACTAAAGACCGTGACTTGCCGCCACCTATTGGCGGATTTAATTTAATATTTAAAAGCATCACACTTCGTTTTTAAAATCACTGTATATTTCTCTATTAAACTTTTTTTAATTTTTTTTTTAAAGCTATTTATTTTATAAAGGTAAAAAAAAAAAAAAGTACTGGAAATATCGATGTAAAAAATACTGTCCCTTACTGAAAAAGGAGTGACTGCAGAGAAGCGGGTAAGCAGAAAGATGTTAAAAGCCTCAGGGGGTAGAACACTCTAATAGAACCACCACTGGGTTAAGGAATAGAACAAAATCAACATCAAAGCACAATACACATTCCAAGGGCAGAAAGTAGCCTACTACACAGAGGTCACATACAAAGTTATCTTAAAGATACAAACTTAGGGATTCAAACAACATAATAAGGTATAATTTACAGACTGTGAGCTGAAGGTAATGTTCAGAGGAAAAAAAATAGTTTTTAAGAGGTTACTGAATGAGAGAATTAAGGGTGGATGCTTACGGATGTCTCGAGGAAGAGCTACAATGCCTGATGGCTGGTTACCAGACTATTAAAACTGACTGAATATGGCACAGCCCCACATAATATATTATTCACCAGCCGCTACTGATTTTAATGCTTTCCTTTTTATATGGCTGAGTTTAAAAGTTTATAGAATTGACAGGATATCTTTACTTGAGGTAATTTGGAGACAGCTTGCCTATTTCCAGTATATTGTCAGTGTGTTGGGGAAAAAAACTGATTAAACACACTCGCTGCAGACACACCCTGAAGCGGATGCGTAATCGTTACCAGAGGCACTGAGCTGAGCGGAGTTTTGTCGCTGTAGTGGACACGCACCGTAAGCGCGAACCGAGAAATAATTGAGAAACCAAATAGAATCTCGACACTTAGATGACTCCTCCTTTTGCGGAGAAAGAAGGATATACACCATTTAAACATCACCATGATGAGGAGATTATTGAAGGTGAGTAGCCTACTGATTTTTCGTTTGGGTTGAACCCAGAAGTAGGAAAGCTTAAACATATGCTGTAGGCTATGTTGTGTATGCGGTAATTTAGGCTTGTATTACTTTCAAGGCATCCATTTAGCATCACTAAGTTTGGGCATTACACTGTCACTACAATTTAACAAGATCTAACAAAACTGAAATAATTTCCGACTAACAAGCGCGAGTCGGTGAAAAGGTGTTCGGTGGTGGTGGGGAACAGTGAAACTGTAATACGTTGCTGATAGTCTATAAAGTAAAAAAATAGCCTACTCCAAATCTGTACTTTGAATGGATCGCCTACTATTCATTCAAAGTAAAGATTCGGAGTAGGCTAATAGCGCGTTATCTCATGGCAATTATTTAATTTGTTTTGGGGAATGTCAGACAGATAATTGTAGGCAGGGATGGGCAGTAGGCCTATTTCAGTAGGCTACATCATGTATTTAAAATACGTATTTGAATAGGCCTACAAAATACTTTTTTTGTATATTGTAGTTTAAAGCCTTTGGAAAAAATCTAATGCAATTTGCATTTAAATACATTTAAGATAAGTATTTTTGTATTTTCAAAATACATAAAATACTTTTTGCCAGTCAACCTCTTTATCAGGGTAGCCTACTGATTTTGTGCATCAACTAGTTCAGACATTCACTAGCTCAGCATTGGATCAGCGATTTTTTTGGATTAAGGTGAGAATGTCATGATCAATTCTACTTGTTGATTAAAGTTAAAATAGTGCATTATTCACTTCACTTAACATTAAATAAAAAAATAGCACAGTGGGAAAATAGTGTTAGCCAATCAGTCTTGATCGGTTGTTGATTTTAAAGAAACACTGATGGCACAACAAAAATCTTCAGCTTTAGTTTTATTGTACATAAAAAAGGGGGTAAATACTAAATAGTGTCAAATGAATCTAAATTAATTCTAATTAAAAAAAATTAGATACACTTTCTAATTTTAATAAACTTACAGAAACAAATAAACTTTACATAAAATAAATATAAAATTACTTAAAAAGCATTGGACAACCTGCAAAAGAGTTTGAAATTCAGTTTATGCTGTGGTATCAAAACTGATATTGAGAATTGTGAAACCATGATATTGTTACTCTGAAGTAAAATTGAGATTTTGGTCATATCGCCCATCCATATTCTTTGCTAGATATTAGAAAAGGTTCCCACAGTTTTACATG
>FLSR01004875.1:19784784-19797192 GCA_900092035.1 Leuciscus waleckii
ATTTAAAGGACAAGTTCGGTATTTTACACTTAAAGCCCTGTTTTCAGATCGTTTCTGAGGAAATAGAACGGTTAAGATTGAAATTTGGACACATGCTGCTGGCCCGAGAATTTTCGGTTTCTGTGGTAATTCTGTGGAATTTTCGGTTTCAAACTCACCGAGTGGTCAGGGGTGTTCACTGATATGCTCACACAAAAATCGCTGCAAAAGATGCTTTCCAACAGGTGTTTTACTATTCTTTGTAAAACTGTGGACCTATTTTTCCAAACGCCTCACACCCGTACATTCTTCCGTTGAGAGTATGGTTGAGAGCTTGAATAATAGCCGGCGGCGGAGTATACCGTACCTCACAGCACATCCAATACAAGTCAATGGAGTTGGACAAAAACTACGATAAAACCTGTTGGAATGTACGATGTAACCTGTACGATAAAGCATGTGTCCAAATTTCAATCATAACCGTTCTATTTCATCAGAAACTATCTGAAAACAGGGCTTTAAGTGTAAAATACCTAACTTGTCCTTTAAATGATGTTCTGGTCCATGTAGCCTATTTTTTCGTTCATTCATTATTCTATTTCGGAATGAAAGATGAAATTTTAAAAAGGGTGCGGCTTGGTTTTTTGTTTAAAAGAAATAAGCAGAAATGGCTGTATTTTGTTTTCCAAATGTATTGTTTGTCATCCAATAATAGTATTAGAAATTTGGACGATATTTCCGATCGGTTTTTAATTTGTAATATTTATTTGTACGTTTATTGTATTTCATTTGACTGATCGCATCTTTACCCGAAAGTGAATTACACCGTCGTGCGAAGTCATAGATATATACACTAGATGTCGCCTTGGCTACGGCAGTTCATTGGAACGAAATGCGTTATATATAAATAAATAATGAGCAAAACTTGGCCACTAAATATTAAATATCAATTATTTTAATGATCACAATTAAAGTTTTAATTTTATTAAACTGAACACGCGCAACATTCAGCATTCAATCAAATATTCTAAAAGATGTATTATTAATAATAATGTTATTTCAATGTGTGCGTGCAACAAGTAAGATGTGCATTTGTAAATCCGGTGTCGTGTGCATTGATTTTTTATTAAAAATCAGATGAGCCCAGCATATGAATGCAACGTTCCAAACTGCCGTAGCCAAGGCGACATCTAGGCCGTTTCTCAATATGCGTTCTTGTCTGTACTTGTGTTCTTGTGAACTTGTGAAACATCATCATTCGCTGCCCAAGTACTGTCCCAATACACTAATGCTGCGTTCCAGTCCACTTTTAGACATGCACTTGCGAACTTCCCTAAGCACTTCCCCTCGGGGGAATCCCTGCCGCCATTTTGAAGTGCGTTCCACTTCGTGAAGTGGACGAGGGAAGTTTAGATGGACAGACCCTCGTTCCCTCGATTTGACCGAGGGAGCGAGTCTACTTCATATGTACACTTCAGGCACCTATATGTCCCACAATGCAGTACGATTGTGACGTCACCACAGATCTCGTTTTATCACCACCACAGACAACTCTATGATATATTATATATATATTTATTTAAAACAACCCAAACACACATACATTTGGACGCTGCATTAAACAAATTCTTTAAGGGAAAAAATTGTAAATAATAAATCAACTACATAGCTGATTCCAAGTGATCAAGGGCTTAGGACGTTCCAATTCAGCCCATTGCAGTTTCCGCCAGTAGTGGGCACTCGCAATGACGTACATCCGAGTGAACGAGACGGAGGGAAGTTAGCAAGTGAAGGGCATGACAACTTTGGACTGGAACGCAGCCAAGTTTGCATTCTGGCAAGAACGGTTAAAAATCCCGGAAGTGTTCTTGACACGCCCATTTTACAGAGGATGCATTGGTTGGTAACTTGTGTGAACTTGACGGCAGAAATATCCAGCATTCATTTCGGCATTCGAGGAAAGAGTTAGTTTGGGTTATTTAAACCCGTTATTTAAATTGCGTTATGTTCTGGTACTGGAGACGGCGTCTCTGCGGGGGTATTATTGCGCAATACCAGCAAGAACACATCGTCTCAAACTGTCAGCAGTGTTCTGTGTGCTCGTCACCTTGTGAGTTTATTCTTCCAAGAACAACTAGCAAGAACGTTCTCCCCAAGAACACAAGTCCGTTCTTTGCATTCTTGGTTTTGAGAAACAGCCCTAGTGTATATCTATGACTTCGCACGACGGTGTAATTTACTTCCGGGTAAAGATAGGATCAGTCAAATGAAATAGGCTACAATAAACGTACAAATAAATACTACAAATTAAAAACCGATCGGAAATGTCATCCAATTTTCTAATACTATTATTGGATGACAACAATACATTTGGAAAACAAAATACAGCCATTTCTGCTTTTTCCTTTTAAATAAAAAACCAAGCCGCACCCTTTTTAAAATTTCATCTTTCATTCTGAAATAGAATAATGAATGAACGAAAAAGTACACGGACCTGTTCTTTATTGTTTTTTTGTTCTTTGTTTTCTGTGTGTGTGTCAAATGTTAACTACTTAAAAAAAATTCTGCTGTGTGTGTGTCAAATGTTAACTACTTAAAAAAAAATCTGTTTTTTTTTGTTTTAGTTTTTTTAAATCACTTTTTAGCCTACATGCCTAATTATATAGTCCTAAATTATGAATAGCCTATTTTAAAGTAGCCTAGGCTACATTCAAAGTCTGCGTTGGCTCAAAACGTAGTGAGACATAATCAATCATCTTTTTTACTCTGAATATAGTCTTAACATGCATCACTAATTAAGGTGTTACCTAGTCACTCTTCAAGAACTAGGCTACTGGTGATCCAAACTATTATTTTAAAGTGAAAACTATATTATTCAGAGTAAAAAAAAGACCATTGCTCACATCTCAGACATTTTAATGTTGTGATTAGTAATTATTAAGCAGTTCTTTATAAATGGTCATGCACTGTAAAAAAAAATTACATCCCCAAGTCAAAATTTCTAGTGACTGGTCACATCTAAATTCCGTCATCAGTTCTGCACAGCAGAATAAGAGTCCTCCGTTGTGCGGATTCTTAACGTATTTATTGCAACTACATTTAATCTTTTTCTCATCAAACAACCAGACTAACGAATGTCTCGACACAACCCGTAATGTTAAATTCAAATAAACACAAAAACATGATCAATTTTACCCATTTATTTTGCAGTTTTAATAAAGTCTGTCTAAACGTTCCAGCAAAGAGGTTCAGAAGGGCATGCTTCTCTCCATTGAACCAAGAGACACTATAGCTTAACACAGAACCAGTGTTTGGTTTGTCTGTTCTGGCATAGCAACACTGCTTACACACTAGATCGACATCCATTTAAAGTCGATGAGTTTTCTGATCAGTGTACAGACTTGCTGGTTTGATGTGTCCTCTCTGACTCTGACTTTGTGCCTGTCTCTGGATTGATGCCCAAGAAGCACCTAAACAAAAAGGCAGAGAGGAAAGCTGTTAGTTTCATTCAAGTGGGATGAAAAAGATGTCAGTTCCCAGTCACCAGCTTCAGTGGGTCACTGCTGTTAGAGTACAGATCAAAACTAAAGTTAGCTCAGTTTGAACAAGGTGACATTACTGTGGTTCAGTTAAACCACAACCATTTAAATAACAGCAACTGAAAAAACATTTCCATCACAAACACACAGTCAAGAACAGTTGTGCAACAAAGTAGTGTGTGACTTACCCAGGCAGAGCATTTGCACACAGCAATTTACAATGTACTGTTTGCAGAAGATGGAGTAAGATCTCAGCGTCCTCTCTGTTCTCCAGCACAGACACACCAGTTGAGTCTGCAACACACCACTTTTTTAAGGGGTAAACAGGGGGTCGTCACCGCTTGGCTGCTGTGGTCCTGCGTGGCTCGCAAAAACACAAGACATCCAAGCATTCCTTGTATAACCCACCAAATAAAAAAGATGCCCTCAGTACAATATTAATGTAGACATCACCTAAATTCCAGAGGGCAAGATTCAATGAGAATTATAAAGGTGGAGCTCAGATAGTAGAGAATAGAGCAAAACAAAACGCCTGTCATGATTTAGAAGTCTAAAACAGGAAGTTTTTAAAAACTAATGTCAGAGGATTTTGATATAAAATAAAAGGAGCTACGTCCTTTATTATACGCCGGGTTAGAGGTCACCCTTCCGCCAGATCTCGACGGTCTCGTGAACGCACATGCGGCCATTGCCGGAAGCCATATTTTTTTCTTTATTGTTAAGAAGGACTCAAAAATAGCTATATATTTGTAAAATGTGCCTATACAAATACGATGAGTTCTCGACACAACCCAGTTTATTACAATACATATAAAGAATTTGTAAAGATTTTTGTGATCCTAAAGCTGTGCATACAGTTTCAAATGATGTCAATATGTCTGCATTGTACATTTCATGAAGCCTATATCCAACTGTACAACAACATCATCCAAAATGACTTTCCTTTTCGTTCATTGTTTTTTCAGAATCCATTCAATTAACAGCCATCTTACTTTGTGTGTGTTTGTTGGAAATATGTCAAGTTTTATGAAAGTAAAATGTGTTTCAAATGTTTTCATGTAGACATAAATGGACACTATTGAAGTATGCTTTGTGAATTACATCCCACTACCCATTACCGATCTACCAGATGTCTTTGCCGTCTTTGATAAAGTGGATTGTATAAAAGCCTCAGATGTGCGTCAAGACCAGTCTTATTGTGCTGACGTGTTTGTTGATAAGACGCGAACATTATTTCACATGACTCACAACTCTCATGACTTACTGCCCTGTTTCCTTTCAGAGAAGGAACTCTTTTATGGGATTATTAAAGCCCTTACATCCGTACTTTGTATCCTGGAAGCTTACGGTGATCCTTTGGAGAAAGGTTTTGTAAAGGAAAGGTTGTATTCACAATCCCAGCAGGTCTCAGGGCTTTAACTCAGTGCCCGCATCCCTCCTCGTTTCAGACAGTAGTGTGAGGCCTTGGATTGGTTTGAATCTCTTCAGGGCTTCTGCTGCTGATCGCCACGAAAGCTTATGAGGCCCTAATCCTACCTGACAGTTTAATGATAATTGCACGGGAGAAGTTCACCCAAGACACTCACTATCAAATGAACGAAGTGCCCATCATCGAACGGAACTAGAGGCAAACTCTTCATTTAGATCGTGAGAAATAACCTTCACACTAAAAAAAAAAAAATTCTTAAAGTGTTTTTGTCTGGTTTCCCAATAAAAGCAATAAATAGCAGCCTTAATATGACATTCATTTAATTCAGAAGCAAAAATGTATTTGATAAGAGTTGTTTTCAGGGAACATTATTGTGAATTAAGTTATTTTTTTATTTTATTTTATTTTTTGGTAACACTTTACAATAACTTTAGTAACATGAACTAAGAATAATACTTCTTCAACATTTATTAATCTTAGTTAATATTCATTTCAATATTAACTAATACGTTATTAAAATCAATGGTTGTTTTTGTTAACATTAGCTAATTTACTGTGAACTAACATGAACAATGAACAGCTGTATTTTAACTAACATTTACAAAGATTAATAAATTCTGTAACAAATGTATTGCTAATTTTTAGTTCATGTTAGTTAATACATTAATGTTAACTAATGAACCTTTTTGTAAATTGTTACCATTTTTTACAGATTTTTTTTCCCTTTTTTTAAAATTTTTTTTTAACCTTTTTTTTTTTTTTTTTTTTTTTGCATAAACTTCAAAAAATTGTGTAAGATTTATGTAGTTGACATTAAACACTTTTGGGAACTTGACATGTCATGCAGTGTGACCTGCTGACGGAATGAAATCTTTAAGGATATTGTGATTCAAATAATATTTTAAATGCATTTTAAACATCCATCTTCATCTAAATTTTGACCGAAAGTGTTCATTTAATGTTGAGTTTAAGTCAATAGTCATGTTATACATTTTCTTTAAAATAAATACAATGCAATAAATACAAATTCCTCTGAAAACAAATCTTAATATTTTATGAAATTTTATACAAGTATATATATATATATATATATAGAAAACAAAACAAAAACTGTTCTGTCAATGAATGGCCAAGTGATTAGCACACATATATATTTAGCCATTGTACTATTGTGGCCCAATTGGGTTTGAATTCAACTTGCGACACATCCTTTCTCATTTGCCCCTTTTCTATGTCCTTTTAATCACAATCCGTATAAAAGTAATAAAAAGGCCAAAACTACAAGTGCATTCAGGCAGGACTTCCAGTAAAATCTTAGATAGGTTTACAGCGAAAACATCCAGGATGTGTAACTTGATGAAAGGCTCCTGAGCTGGTCGCTTCACAGGAACGCCAGCTGTAAATCTGGACCGTATTTAAAAAGCTCATGTCAGTTTTATGGCGCAAATATGAAGTCATGCACACATAATTTCAACCATTGGCCGTCTGTTTATTTATCCTTCAGGTGTGCGTTTGGGTGAGTGATATCCTTTGCAATATATCACGGCGTGGAAACATCTCTCTTGAATATTTCATCACAAGGCCCTCGTTTTAGGCACCGTTATTGCGGGCTAGCCTTGATTGTTTTAGAAAGACAATAAATCACATCCTAATTGTCTGCTTGTTTTCCACCTTGCATGGAAAATGTTGTGAGTATATGCTCTTTCCAAACACAAATGCAATCATAAGACAAATGCCACCTTGATGGATCATTCATTGTATAAAGCATTTATTTATTTCATTTTTTTAAGTGCTGGCAGAGGGAAATGAGAGCAGTCAGTCAAGAGAGCTGTTCTCTTGGAGAAATAAAAGGACATGGATCTGTGCCCTTGTGCAAAGACGCGCGTCCTCTTTTGAATCTTTCAAATGGAAAGCACATGTTTTTAAATGCCTTACAAACAACTGAATCTGTCAAAATGAGATGCATGATTTTCCCTCGGCCTCGCCGTTCCTTCTGTACATCTCCAGATGATGTATGATCCAAGCTGGATGTTAAAATGGTTTCGACGTTTTGTTCCTGCCACACAGCCGGGATGCTGAAACATGGCTTTGTCCTCTGAAAGGAGCGTGATGGGTTGCAGAGATCTGTTTTCTGCCCGTCTTCCACTTGTCTTGGTGCGACTGTCGGTATATCAGCGCTAACTGGCCCGCTGATGCCAGTCTTCATCACGCCAGCACCCGCTGTTTCACTGCCACTCAGTGTGCTGATGGGAATTCAGGTTTAGAGCCCACTGTGAAGTCTAAACTGAAGATAGGGTGTTGACAGCAACAAACAAAAAAGGCACATTAAACATCACCAGCAAAAACAGCCTCATACACTTTTTTGAAGCTTTGGCACATCATTAGCATTATTAACATTAAGTCTTGCTTACTTAAGATGAGAACTTTCAAACAAAACTATTTTGGAAGCAATGGCTTCAAGACCCTGATGATCAATTTAACCACATTTTGGCAAATTGTAAAGCAGAGTAGATTCAAAGGCACAGTATTTAAGATTCGCCACTAGAGGACGCTTGTTCAATACACCTCCACAGTCGATGGAAAGCAATCCGACAAACTCGGGCAGAAATCATGTTCATGGATGAGCTAATGTATTAAAGTTTTATTAGTGTTACTATAGCAGCGTTTCCACCGAAATTACCCAGAACAATTTGTCCTTATGAAGCAGGGCAGGGCCGAGAGCCCGAGACATTTTATGTTGCTGCTTTTATTAGGCTTATGCCGCAGTCGGCCGCTGACGCTCTTTTCCTTTAGTTGTTAATGCAAATTTTACGATAAGTTACATTTAAAATGCAAGTGCTGAATTAGTATTCATACAGGTCACTTTATTTGACGAATTAAAATTGTGGGGTAACGTTGTTTTACTTGCTGAAAATAATCATACTAATAATACATTGAAGTGTGTTGAAAGTTATGTTATAATGTTAAACTGTGCGTTCACTCGGTGGCTGCTATGAGACACTTGCACACTGCAGGAAGCTAGATCGATATTAAAATATCATATTAATAAAAGCTTGATGACTTGTGTTGCTAAATGGCATGCAATTCATTTTAAAACATTGTATGGTGGAGAAAATGCTGATTACCCTATGTTAGCTATACTTGACAAAAAATAGTGTTTGATTTACTTTTTGGGTATAAACATGTTACTTGCGGTAAATCAAGAAAGCAAGAGATTCAAACAATAAGTCTGTAAGACTAACCGTGTTGAACAATTTACCAATGATTAGTTTTCTGTCGATAAAAGTATCCAAACAGTTGCTCACCTGTCTAATAAAACACAAGAATATCTATGCAGGTGGAGCTGGGGAAGGAGGATGGTTTCTGAAAGCGCACTGCAAACTGCTATGCAGACGCTGATCAAGTATTTGAAAGCTGAGCTGCCAGCTCATTGGCTACTGATATAGCAGGAACCAATCAGCTGTGCCTTATAGAGAATGGTGTGATTTCAGCCTGCGCCATCTAGAGTTTCATGACAGAACTTTGTATTTAGATGCCAAGACAACATTTCTAATTTTCAGTTTGTTTTATATCTAATATGTATATTTTAATACATTTCAGGTACATAGTTACAATAGTTTTAGTATTAGTTAGCAATAACACTTTATTCAGTTTATGCAAGGCACAAATGCTATAAGTAACCTGAAATATTAAACCATGCAAAACTTTTACTTATAAATCAAGTATATAATGATTAAAGTATCATGAGTTCATAGAGTTTTAATTATGAGTATATATAAAAATGTACCAATCAGTTGCATGAAATTTCTATTTCTCATCTGTCAATTGTGTCATTCCTTAATTGAAGTGACAAATTAGTTTAAATTATTGTTATTCATTAAATATGGCTATGTATTTAAAAATATCTTATGTTAGATGTAGTTAAAAATGACAAGCCTAATGAAACTGAGGTTTACTAATTAAAATAAAGAAAAAAGAATAGTGTAAGAATAGCTTAGGTTTGTGCTGTTACCATGAAGACAGTAATACAACAGAGATTTTCATTTTCAAGTTAATGGACACAATGTATATTGTAAATCACAAAATAAACAATATAAAATATAACAGTATAAATAATATATTCACGTTAAAGGAATCGGTTTTCATTGCATAAGTATTTTGTTTGTGGTAACCTTGGGTAACATTTGTTTCATGTCATATTTCTCAAACAGTCGAGTTATTCTATCTACTAACCCGGACCTCAGGGCCGTCGCAAGTAGGGCTGTCGCGGTGAAGGAATTTCCCTTGCGGTAATATGCGGTATTATCACCATTTATTTATTTATTTATTTATATTTATTTGTTGCTGTATAAATAAGTGTTACGATGTGGTCAGCATGCACAAAAACGAGGACATGTTCAGTGTAACCGAAACTAAACAGCGTCTCTGCGCATTGAAAGGCTGTCACTCAGCGCGGAGTTACATTGTTACGGCAACGGACTGTCTTTGAGTGAGTCATTAAATCGTTCATTCAACGAACACGGTCAAAAACGCTGATTCATTAAAAGATAGATGCAATGAAACAAGGTGTTAATTATTTTTTAACTTTGAGCTCCACTTTTCAAGGCTCAGCTGACCAGTAGTGCGTTGCATGGGTAACGCTGAAACTGATGCTGATGCTCACTTAATAGAGACCAATGGCATTGATTCAATGTGTTTTTTTTTTTTCACGGCTTCCTCGCACTGTGGAATGCTGACCACTGACGCAATTCATGGTAAATACCCTTAAACGTTAAAAGGATGATACGACAAATATTTTGCTTTACTTGGAGACGGCAACCTTTTCATGAATATACTGTATATGACTTGTCTTGACCTCAAAGACAGACGCAGGTAATCGCACGCGCTCAGTCGATCTCTCATTCACTAAGCGCGTTTCCATTACAGATTTGCGCAAAACTTTTGCGATTTGTTTTTCTCTCTAAATGTCGACAAAAAACGATTGCAAAATGACGGCGTTTCCAGTAACCGATGTTATGCGACTAAAACTAAATGTTTTCCTCTCGCGATAAGTAAAGTCGGAATGTATGTGTTTTCCAAGCATTAATGGTAAGGAGCGACCCTTATACTTGTGAGCGGCACATATGAGGTGTTTCTGGGTGTTTCTCCCTCATATCTGCTTCGAGGTCTTGATTGTGGCATTTATTTGAGGTTTAGAATCCATTATTGCTGTTATTATTTAGTCTTTTATGAATTCTTAAGAACTCTGTCTCGTATTCTGTCCAAACACACCGCGTCATCTACGTCAGGTGACCTGTAAATGCGAAAAAACTGTTTCTGAAAAACCCCCTCATGCGAGCGTAAAAACTTTTTTGCGATAAATGGGAGTTTTTGCGAAAATTACGCGTTTCCATTAGGCGTATTTTCAATTCGCAATTTCAATTGACAATTTTATGATTTATTGTATTTAAAGTATTTGATATCTACCTCAAATTGAGTATCTGTTATCAATGTTAGCAATTGCACTGAAGCGGCGGGTTTCATTATTGTCAGTTATATATTAATTTCCCTGTCATTTGTGGCCATTCATTTGGGATCCAGCTGGTGTCATGATCATTTTTGTTTCATTAACCAGTTTGCAAGAATCCTATGTGGATACTGCTAACTATTCTCTTCAGCCTTCAATACTGTTGAGATTAGTCATTTTCTGTCATCACATTGATAACCTTTCCTTATTATTGCTTTCCCGTCATCCTGTGTGTCACAGGAAAACGGGTTGTGTTCATATTAAACTCTCCCTGGGGTTGGTGGCGTCCATTTGAAGGTGTCACATGTGAAGTCTTTCTCCCATGATACGCTCCCGTTCCTGCCTATTTGCCTTGCTAATCAAGTGTGAAGGATGATCCTGCAGGCCGCAGAGAGACCGTCTGTCACAGCGTAATAGGACAGAGACACGTGAATGAACCTGTGTGTGAATACTGCCATTAACCTGAAGGTGCAGCAAGGTGTGTAGAGCGATGATGAGCAAGTTCATGGATCAGAGCCTCAAAAAATCCACCTTGAATTTTCGGATGCTGTATTTTCAGGCAAGCGGTGATATCTAGCCCGCGGCATTACCTACTCTCTGACGGCTGAACGCTAGTGAGCTTTTGTCACCTTTCCTAATAATCCTGATATATGCAGATGTGTCCCATGTGTGCTCTCACAAATTATAATGTTTTATTAGATAGTAAAAGTTTTCTGTCACCTTGCACGCCCCTGTTCCCTTGCGAAGTGGCGTATTGGGAGATCATTTATGACAGAGAAAGTTAGTTCCTTTTGGATTAGCTATCAGAACGTGAAGGAATTTGTTTTGCGGATTAAGGCAATTTCGCTTATAGTTCCAAAAGCCAGAAGTTTGACTATTAACATAAAGCCTGGTGCATGTTGTAGCTTAAAACCTTTGATGTTGTGTTGCTATATAATTTAGTTTGCTCAAATGCTATGGCTAATATGCAATGATATCAAGTTTACTTTCTAATTTCTAAATTCAGGTCAGTTAACCTAAACAATTTAGCAAATCTAGTGACTATGCTGATTTATTTTTATTTTTATTTCTTTAAAAGAGAGAATCATCTTAAACCAGTCTGTCTGTCTGCTAAAATAATATACTAAAATAATATAATGTTTGCACAGAAGAAAGTTAGTCATGCAGGTGTTGCACAGTATAATTCAGATTTTTTTGTTTGAACACAGTAAAACAATTTCAACTCGTATCAATATTTAATGTCCGTATATTTGTGAAGTAGCTATATAATAAGCAGAATAATGTAAAGTCAGACAGTCATTATTGTGAAATGAATCCTTTAGAGGATTTCTCGTCAGGGTCGTAATCTTGATATATTTTGTGATAATGACCTGCTGACGTAACATTTGTCACAATTTTATTTTTATTTATTTTTTAAAACACATACACATACTCCAATACACAGGGAGTAGATAAACAATTTCCCCCAAATTTCAGGAAAATGTCAAATTGTCAATATTTTAATCAAAACTGTGAAACTAATTCCACCCCCCAAGTTGAAATGCGATCTACGCTCCTGCCAGAACATAAACCGTCTCGCTCTTTTGCCTGGCATGCTGTTTAATTGCCCTGATTCCTTTTTTTATAGGTTTAATTGCTGTTTGTGTGCTTGTGTTTGCATCTGTGCAGAGGGTAAACGCGACTGTATGATGCGAACGGCACATAAAATATAATGACCACGCCAGGCTTTTGAATTAGTCAGAGCTTATATTAAAACGTTTAGACGATTGATGTCATAAAAGTTAGCATCTTGTGATTGCAGGGATTCGTACTGCAATTAAAAAGCCATTTGTCTGCAATGACTGTTTTTGCAATGAGGACAACACGAAATCATGAGGGGTTCAATTGGCATATTGAAGAGCCGGTTTGGAAGGTTGATAAATCGCAGAGTGCACTCTGTTCTATCTCGCTGTCTC
>FLSR01004875.1:19797220-19807401 GCA_900092035.1 Leuciscus waleckii
CATTTTGAAATGCTGAAAAAGATGTTTTGCTAAAAAAAGCCCTTTGCCAGCAGTTCTGTCACTCTAGCGGGCGGCTGGCATGTTTTGGCCGGTTTAGGCGGCCTGTAATAATTCAGACAGGCTGGATTAGTAGCTGTGTGTGAGATCTCTTTGTTCTGACAGACTTGCAGTTAGGGTGTGAAGCGTATGAAGGCAGTTTGATTCATTTTCCCCCCGCTGAGTTCATCACAGGCTAAAAGACTGTCTGTATCGCTCAGTTCGTGTCCTGCTTTTGTGTGCGTCCAAAATAGCCCTATTAAGCATCAACTTGAGCTGGAGGGAAAATAGAAAGCAAAAAAGAGAGAGAAAATGTATCTACCTCTTCGCACCTTTTATCTTTAAGCTTTATCTGGGGAAGAAAACAATCGCACAAGCAAACTAAAATTTTACACACTTTGCCGTCAGTGAGAGAGAAATACCACATGCAAAGTCCAAAGCCGCACAGTCCCTCTGTTAATCGACGGGTCACACTTCTCTGAAATTATGAGGTGGAGACTTCATGTGTTCCATCTTGGTCACATTTAGCACTGTATTGACTTCCTGACCCGCTCTTCACCACACATAACTGGATCCTTAGCTCACAGTCCACACTCTATCAGAGAGGTCGCGTTCCCTGCGCTAAGCGCTAATTGTTGCATTAAATTTCACCCTGTTGCCTGCCATGGCTTCTGCCATTTTAATTTTCAGCTAACTGTATAGCTCCCAAATGTGATTCCAAGAGCTAATTGGGGATTTGCAATCCATTGGCACTTTTAATGGCATCTCCGATTTTCTACCTTATTTATTGACATGCCTTCCTCTTTATGTGGTTATTGTCCAATCACATTACCCAGCTGCTCAGTTTGCCCACCACACATCTACCGGGGTTAGCAGAGCTGGAGTTCTTTTGTAGATCTGTCAATGTTTCAGTAGAATAATAAGGTTCAAGTGCAGATGTTTAAAAGAGGGTTGACGATCGAGTTGCATGAAACGATGCAAAGTAAAATGTACTTTTTATTCAACACGGATTTGAAAAAATGTAGGGCGGGGACTTGGGTCTGTCCTTCGGTTGTTGATTGGATGGAGGAAGATCTAAATGTGAGCTTTCAGTCGATTTTTTTTTTTTTTTAAATGGGCTGGGTTTAAGCAGAAAAAAATATGGGAAAAGTCACCAGAGAGAAGTCTGTCGTTTCACCTGAAGGTCGGGTTATGACACTCACAAAAAATTGCGAGGTCAAAACAAATAATTTACATGGATGAACTGTTCATTAGGGGATCAAAACTATGAATAAAAAAAAATCATTATATATATATATATATATATATATTTTTTTTTTTATGCCAACTTTAAGCAAAAAGAAACTAGGAAGCAACTAAAATGAATGCTACTAACTTATGAACATTTATCGGTAGCGTGATGGTAGTATTAGTGGTGAAATGCAAACAATGGCTTTATTGATGTTAATATAACATTATAAAACAGTTTATTTTGGTCCTTTAATCTGATTGGCTAAGAGTTTCAAGGGCAGATTCTTTGTATTAGCAATATTCAAAAGTCTTATTCTTTGATTGTGAGGTTATTACACAAACACATCAGTGATGCATTTGATTTGCTGTGACATTTTTTGATTTGTTACAAAGGTTGAAGGACAGGAAGAATAGAAACGGAGCATTTGGGAGGAAGAAAACAACAATAAAAAAATTAGATGTACGATATGAGACGTTATGAATCTTCTTTAATTAAAGCTGTTCGGAGTCAAACAGGACAGTTGTGAAGGAGGACTCCTCTTTCTGAGCTTTCTCTTTTGAGTGTTGATGCCTATCAGAATCATTCATCCATTTCCAATTCAAATTGGGCCTATCTCTCCAACATCAGAACCATTGATATTCCAATAATTTGTCTGGCCGGAGGATCTGCTCTATTTTGCTTGTGTAGAAGGATGTGGGTTTCGTGTGTGGGGTTTACATCAGTGTGTGTGTGTGTGTGTGTGTGTGTGTGTGTCTGCTGTAGATCTCACGTTATTAGTATTCAGGGCAGGGACAGAAAAATTCAGGGTCCACAGCTCCTTTCTTCATTTATATGTTCAGCCTGGCCCTGTTTTGTCTTCCTGTGTATTTCTTATAGAGTTTTCTATTCGTCTGGATTAAGTTAGGTGATACTTGCCACTCTGTAATGTTTGTCTTCATTTCTTGTGCGTTTGTTCTTTTCGAATTCTGCAATACCTTTTCATTGTATTACTTTAGAAAACACTTTGTCAGTTAAAGGTGAATCTGTTACTAAGGCTAAAAGGAAGGTTTTGCGTTACTGTAAGTACAAGTTAACGGAATATTCCGGGTTCAATGCAAGTTAAGCTCAATCAACAGCATTTGTGGCATAATGTTTATTACCACAAAAACAAAAACAAAAATTTAAGAGAATGGGGCCATTTTAAAAGCTGAAATGTGACACACAAAAACATGCTTTTCTTTCCTGTGTATAATTTGATAAAATTTCTATTTCAATTTTTACATCCAAATAATGTATGGGTTTTGGCATTACACTGGCAACAAAGGTGCAAAATTGGATATAACTTCATATAGAGAAGTAGAAAGCAATAAAATCATGTTAACACGCATATTGCTTACATCTTGTGGCTATACTTTTGAAACCGTGAAAATGCAGCCTCATCTCACGGCAATTCGTACAAATTCTACGAGGTGGCTAATTAGTACGAATTCATACGACCTCACTCGTACGAATTAGTAAGATTTTTGCTAAATCGTACATATTTTACGAATTGCCCAATTCGTATGAATTCATACGAATGACCTACCCCTGACCCCGCCCCTAAACCTACCCATCACATGGGTTTAGACAAATCGTACAAATTCGTACGAGTGAGGTCGTACGAATTCATACGAATTAGCTACCTTTTTATCACTCGTACGATTCGTACGAATTGGTCGTGAGATCATGTTGGAATATGTTAGTTTTACGGATTGGCCCTATTCACTTCCATTGTAAGTGTTTCACGATAATCCAGATTTTTGCTTTTTTAAAGAAAAGAAGGGACGCGTAGAAACACATTTTTGTGGTTATCAACATTATGCCACAAGTGTTTTTGATTGAGTTTAACTAGTATCAAACTCAGAATATTCCTTTAACAAATAAAAAACATATTTAAAGTAATGCATTCTCAAGAGAAGTCAATTGGGCGACGCATTCTGCAGGATTAAAAGGAAGGTTGAAGGTTGAATCAGAGATGTGAAGCTCATGTCACAGTTGTTTTCGATAGAACTTGAATTGAATGTAGCCCAGAATATTAATTTAAGTTATTCTCATTTCTCATATTTTCGGGAGTTGATGTAGATAATGTGTATTTTTCTCGATTCAAATGCTTTTCCCTTGACAAGCTCCTCTTACAGATGTTCTAGTGTGTCCTCTTCGCGTCGTTGAGCGGTTTCGGGATCTTCGTCCTGAAGAGGTGGCAGATCTATTCATGACCACACAGAGAGTAGCCGATGGAATCGAGAAACACTTCCAGGCATCCTCCCTAACCATCGCCATGCAGGTATGATGGGATTCAGCTAATACAAGTCCATTGTGGTACATTTAGCATTTAGGTGATAGAGTCTTTCAAAAATGTAAACATGTCATTGCATCAAATGCAAAATATCAAACTAAATGGCACCTGCAAATTACCTTCACTTTATGAGACATTAACTAACTGTTGTCAATGTGTTTTTTGATGTCAGTTCTCCTCAATTTCACACAGGTGTCCTAGTAAAGTAACCACAGCTGTAGAGAATCACACTGAACATGTTTCACTAACATTGGACAACCTAAAAAGTGTGCAAACATTTTTTTATTTATTTTATTTTATTTCCTTAACCCTATACGGCCTGCTGTATCATATTTGATATGCACATTAACCACTAACATAAACAAAACTTAAAAAAAAAAGAAAAAAAAAGTGTCCTACACAATCTACTATACATGCCTTCTGTGATCAAATTTTGAAATAATAAAAAAAAATATATATATATATATTTGCCAGAGCAGATGTATAGATACATATTATAATTTTTTTACAACAGAAAATGAATCAACACTGAACTTACGTAAGCTGGACAATGACACTATTTCCTTCTATATCTGCTATCCGAAAAACAACTTTGTTGCATTATTTTCTTGTTATCACTGTAAAGCTGCTTTGAAACAATCTGTATTGTAAAAAGCGCTATAGAAATAAAGATGACTTGACTTTAATTCTACAGTATACATTTATATATAATGAAATTATTATTTAAACAAAATTATTTAAAACATATTTTAAGTTTCTCTTTGCTCAAAAGTATTAACAGACCCAAAGAGGTGGAAAAGAAAAAGAAAGAAAAAAAAAAGAACGTGGTCACGTGAAAGTGCAGCGATCCATCTGAAATTAAAATGCTGCTGAATTATTGACAGAGCTATTCCTGAATTCCCAACTAATTATCTTCTTCTGTTCCCAATAGGACGGACCTGAGGCAGGACAGACGGTGAAGGTAGGGTCTTAATAAGCGCTCCCTCTAAATTTATCATGAGGCTTCTGTGACACTTATCTTGTATTAAATAATAATTGTATTTCATTTACAGTCCTAAACCCTTTGAGCATGTCAATTATGCATGTATCCGGCTTAAAATGCTTTGTCCATATCTTGTGGGCATAGTGGAACTGACTTGCTTTGAGACAGCTGACTGCACATTCGGAAAGTTCTTTGTTACTCTGACTTTGCCTAAAGCTGTGCTAGCGGCCACAGGTGAAGTGAGGGGATCTCATCTGGATTTCCTTGCTCTTTGCTCTTTCTGGCTATTCCTAAGAAATTGCTGGCTACTGAAAAGAAAGTTGTAGTAATTTTGTTGTGTGTTTATTGCAACTAAGGCTCACTGTAAAAAACACAAACAAATTGACTTTGGCAACATTTATGGAAAATGATCACGGCATTCTCAATTGAAATGTCCGGCGAGTGGCGCTAAAGGTTAATGCTCTTGAGTATTAAATAACATACTGCCTATTATATATTCAAATAAAACTTCACATAAAATAAATATAAACATTCTACTTACTACTTTCTCAACTCTCTCTAATTTTTACGTTTTATATTACATATATAAATTCCAACCTCAAATTGACTTTTACGTTCAATATAAAGTTGCAATAAATCAAGTCAATATGTCCTTCCATAACCTGACATCTTTTCTGAGTACAGTATTCAACAATAAAAACTGTAGGATGGGACATTTCTTTTGTTGGGCTGAAAAGGATAGTGATTACACTTTGATGATCAACGATATTACAAAGACAGATTTTTTTAATGAATAATACGCACTGATGAATCATAAGACCAGGGATGTTTATTAAGAACAAAACAAATGACAACAACCTTTATCTGTCCCCACACACCCCGAGCAGCTCAGTCTGTGATTTTGAGCGATTTTTGTGGCCTTTCCACATTTGTCTGTACTACTTTGTGCATATTATCTAATTGAATACATCAGTTACATTTTCTTTCATGTGTGAAGTCATATTTAATTGCATGTGGTAAGTCGTATTAATTATGCGTGTATAGCAGCTTCCATGAGAGCAGCTTGCCTGTGGCCTGAGGTGTGGAGCTGTATTAAAATGGCAGTAGTGTTAATTATGTTAATTGCGGTGGGATTGGTCTGAATTCCAATGCCTCCTGACAGAATTCCAATGCATATCGTTGGATTCTGGAACATGAGCAACCCATTCTACTTTGGACAGTGGAACATGCTACTTTTAGTCAATTAATTAGCTTAAAAATGACAATCAAAGAAAGAAAAATCAAAGTCTCTCCACTGTTATAAACACCTCTTTCAATTTTTCTTTTTAAAAAATAAATAAATGTGTAGTCACTTTAATCACAACTAAAAATGGCTTTTCATTTGAGTGTTATTATAGAGGTTTGAAGAGGTCTTAAAATAAATAAGTGGCATGTTTTCCTCAGTCGCAGCGCCGGCTCTTCAGAAAATGAAAGGCTGTTAGAATTTCGCCTACTTAACAAGCACATTTAAGTAATATCATAGCGTTTCCCTGATAGGCATCCATTTAAAAGCGCAGGCTTGTATTTACGCTGATATTCATCAGTATTTGTTATGTCTGAGAGCTCAGTGATGAGAGGTGAAGTTTTGTGGAACGAGAATGTGACTGAAGGCTATTATCACAGCCTCTATAATCTGCTTTCATTACAGACTGAAAGTTAAAGATTTTATTTACATGAGGACAGATATGCAACTGACCCCCAGAAAAGCCTCTTCAGGTGCTGCCTGGTGGTGTGGATTTCTTTTTAACTTTGGGAAGGGGGATCACACTGCTTGTGAGTCCTAGCAAATGATTGTAGCCTTAAAGGGGTGGTTGATTAGGATTTCTTTTCTAACTTTAGTTAGTGTGTAATGTTGCTGTTTGAGCATAAACAACATCTGCAAAGTTACAGCGTTCAAAGTCCAAAGCAAAGGGAGATATTTTCTTTTAAAGTAGGGACTACACGACATTCCTCCCTGATTAGTGACATCACCCACCATGAATTTACATAAACTCCGCCCCGGAACACGATTTATAGATTTTCAAGATATATATATAATATTGCTAATCAATGACTAGAAGATAGTAACACATAAGCTACATACATTTATCAACTAACCATTCAGAACGTCCTGTTGCTTCTACATGTTGTCACCTCTACTTGAGTTTCTCCATCATTGTTTGAATCCGGTTTGAACATAAAAGGCTAACAGTTTTTGACATTTTCAGTGCACATCTGCTGTTGAAGCTCCGCCCTCTGTGCCGGGAGCAGCAGCTCATTTGCATTTAAAGGAACAGACACAAAACGGTGCGTTTTTGCTCACCCTCAAAAAAATTACACTTTTAACATGCTATTTAAAAATATCTGTGGGGTATTTTGAGCTAAAACTTCACATTCACACTCTGGGGACATCAGAGACTTATTTTACATCTTGTGAAAAGGGCATTATACCACCCCTTTAATCATAGCCTCAAAAAGTCCATTGTCTGTTGTCAGTAGTGTAGCGATGTATGAACACATCTCACACAATACTTTAAAATCTTTTGTTGATCAACGCGGCGTAATTGCATGACCAACTGAACCTGATGTGAAGTCTGTATCTTGCCCTCGCACGAAATTCCTGATTGTGTGGATTCCTATTGAAATGACTGCATTTCACTAGCAAATTTATTTTACCTCCAAGTCTTTCAAAACCTGTATGACTTTCTTTCTTCTATTAAAAATAAAAAGATGTATTCAGTGTCCGAACTGATAGTTCTCACATAGTGAAAGTGGCTTATTATGACTCTTGGATAATAATACCTATTTTTTAAGCAGAAATTTAAGAAAATTGGTAATGCTTTACAATAAGGTTCCAAATAAACTAACAATTAAAAACACATTTTAATTGTTATTTTATTTAAACTTTCATGCATTTAATATTTAAGCATTCATTATTCTTAGTTAATGTTATTTTCATTTACTGATATACATTATTAACATCAAAAGTTGTGTTTGTTAATGTCATTTAATAGACCTGGGCTTAAATGAACTAACAATGAACATTAGCAATGGACATTAACAAAGATGTTACTTGATGCATTAACTTATGTTAACTATTGTTAACCTTATTGTAAAGTGTTACCATATCATCGATTCACTATTGCGTGAAGAAAAATAAACGTAATTTAAAATTGTTACTCAACCGAGTGTATGCATATATATTCTTTACAATTAATTGCAATTGGATTGTAAGTCATATCTTTTACTTAACCGCCTTGAAGATGTTTTTGGTGTTTCGGGCACAGCCTTAAACTGGTTTAAATCTTATTTTACTGACCATTGCCAGTTTATTTCTGTGGGTGGTCAGAGGTCTGAGATCGGTTTGTACTCACTGGTGTTCCTCAGGGCTCAGTATTAGGCCCTTTTCTCTTTAATATCTTTTTATCACCACTTGGGCATCTTTTGTGATCGCTCGGCCTCCACTTACCCTAACCCTTCACAATCTGATATGTTTGCTTTCCTCAAACCCGCTTAAGATCGATATGTGACAGAGATTTTCTTCCTGTGCTCCTATCCTTTGGAATTATCTTCCTCCTGAACTTAGGGAAGCTCAGACTTATGGTATTTTCAAAGCTCAAATTAAGACACATTATTTTAGATTAGCGTTTGCTTGTTGACTTTTGCTCTTTTATTTTATTGCTTGGGTTTTTATTGCCTTTTTTCATTTATGCATTGTTTATCTTGAATGCAGCACTTTGAGAAGATGCTTTTTTATGTCACTATATAAAATAAAATTAATTAGAGTGTCACGTCTTAGTCGATTTTGCTGTGTATTCTGTAAGGAACTAATTATTAATGAGTTATTTCAGGGAAAAACTAAAATGTTTATGGGAAAAGGAAACGGCAACAACCTGATAATTACATTTCCTAGAACTCCTCACTCACCCACATTCATCTGTGGCAAATTGGCATGACTGAAGTCATTATATTAGTTTACTCAAGGTCACATGACTCATCAGGACGGGTTTGTGTAAATAGAATTAGCTACACACTGAGACCCTTGAGACTCAGTAAACATTCCCTCAGAATTAACAGGTTCAAATGAGCATGCAGTTGTCGGTAGAGTAAAGTAGTAGAGTCGGTAGTTGTACTATTAGAGTAAACTATATTTTTTATTTTATTTTATTTTATTGGTAACACTTTACAATAAGGTTCATTAATTAACATTAGTTAACTACATTAGTTAGCATGAACTAATAAACAACTACACTTATACAGCATTTATTAATCTTTGTTAATGTTAATTTCAACATTTACTAATACTTTATTAAAATCGTGTGATCATTAGTTAATGCACTGTGAACTAACATGAACAAACAATGAACTGCTTAATTTTTTTATTAACTAACATTAACAAATACAGTGACAAATGTATTGCTTATTGTTAGTTCATGTTCATTGATACATTAACTAATGTTAACTAATGAGCCTTATTGTAAAGTGTTGCCATTTTATTTTATACATTTATATATACATTTACATATACATTTATACGTTTTCCAATATATTTCTGAATCCATTGGTTTGGAAAGGCTGTATAAACTCACAAAAAAATGTGAATAAAAGAGCAAAAAAAAGATGTTGGGCAGCACCATAAATATTCACTAGTGCTTAATGGATGGGTTTGGAAGCTGTTGGTCGTACTGTCTATTTGTTGGTGTTGTTAATGTTGCTTTTTCCCCTACGTCTCATCTCCCTCATGCTCATTAGCCCCACACAGCACGCTGGGAACATCAATCCTCCCCAGCAGAGAAAAACAGCATCGCTGTCATTCGATTAATGGCAATGCTCGAGTTCCAGCCCGCTGCCAAAGACCCGTTCTAAATCACCACTTCTGCCCACGACGGCATTACAGAATGGAATTCAGGTTCACCCGTTTGGCCAAAGTTTCCAGAGCTCTTGCTTAGTTAAGATTACCTGTAACAGTCGATCCGGGATAAAGGCGGGTAATTCAAAGCAGATAGTCAGGATTTTAATTCAGCGCAGAGGCCAGCTGCCATCTTGCCTGACCAGTTTCTAAATCATGTATAAAATAAGCACCATGAATTATTGATTGCCCCAAAGTCTCGCAGTCAGGACAGTTTACCGAGGGTGATTTGATGTGCTTTGAAAACTGCTCCCAAATAGAGCTTGTGTAAAATGGCGAAAACGATTGCAAGTTGTCCCCATAGAGACTCTTTTAATCTTTATTTTTATTTGCCAATTTAATAGTTCAAGCTATTTTTCAGCCGGTATGTGCTCACAATAAGATGGTGTAGATTGTCAATACAGAAGTGGTAAAAAATAAATGGATTTCATATTTTCCTTTTCACACCCCTTTATATATTATAGAGTACATACATCATTACAAATTATACATATACATTACATGTCAACAGTATATAATTATTCATATTTTTCATGTTTTTGATTTAATCAAAATATATTTAATAAGAAATTACAGTAAAAAGAGTAATACTGTAAAATATTACTACAGTGACTTTAAAATAATGTAAATCATTTAATATGCTAATTTATTATGATTAATTATGACTGGGAATGTTGACAGCAGTTTCTGC
>FLSR01004875.1:19807429-19829004 GCA_900092035.1 Leuciscus waleckii
TATATATATATATATATATATATATATATATATATATATATATATATATATATATATATGTAAAATATAATTGTCTTCATTAATTTAATACATATTTGCTGAATAAAATCATAAATTAGTTATTATTGTTATTATTATTATTATTATTATTATTACTTTAATGTTACTTATCTCAAACATTTGAATAGTAAATCACAGTTTCCAAAATATTAAAGAGCAAAAATGGTTTTGAATATTGATAATAATAAGAAGAAATGTTTCATGAGCAGCACATCAGCATCTTAGAATGATTTATGAAGGATCATGTGACACTAAAGACTGGAGTAATGATTATGAAAATTCAGCTTTGCATCACAGGAATAAATTCAAGTTTAAACATACTAATATAGAACAAAAGTTATTTTAAATTGTAATACTTTGTGTTACACAATAATATTGTGAAGTATTCAGTATTCACAATATTACGATTACTGTTAAAAGTGAATAAGTAGCCTAGTTCCAGTGTAAATAAACACTGCAGGAATAAAGGAAACTGCATAGTGTGTCCAATTTTATTTTTTATTTTTGGGGATTGGATTATGGACAATATATTGTTCAGTGAGTTGTACAACAGTTATTCACTATAAATCATCATGCATTATGGGTATAAAACAGTGAACTAGAAGCTATAGTGAATAAAATTGTTCTTTAAAATTCCGACACCCTATATAACAGACTATATTGGTAGTAGGTAGTAATTTCGGACACAGCTAAAGTCAGTCCTTATCAAAAGCACACTGATTATCTGTGGTCGCACAAAAGGGACACAAACCCACATATGGCAAACATGTTTTCAGTGTTCTTAAACCGACTAGTGCACTTTCCATGATTTATAAACTAATTTCAAACATGGAGTTACTCTAAATTAGAACCCTGCCTAGTTCTTTTATGAATACAGATATCGCTTGCATATAGCACATCTGCTATGCTAAACATTGGGTCCATTTATCACTCACGTTATTGCAATCAGGTGCTCGGTGCCGGGAGTACAAGGAGGACAAAAAAATAGATCTATGATTGAATAAAGGAGCAGCACTCTATAGAAAAGAATACATTTTACTAACCTCTCTGCCTGGAGCTATATGAAGACAGAAGACAGATCTAAGTATTCATATGGTGAAATTGGGTTTCCGTATACTCCATCTAGCAGAAAACTGGGGAGTGACTTAGGAATTCAGTCATTTGTCTTGCTTTGGATGGTTATTTATCTCGCCTGCACTGCGTGATGGTTCGGAGTTAAAAACTCCTGAGCATATTCATCATTACCAGCATAACTGAGTTGTGTTTGGACTCTTCTGAACAACGGCTTGCCATTTGTGATGGATTTAGAACTTGTTCAATCATCATTTATAAGTGAGGACGTCCATGCTCTGAGGGTTTCAGGCTTAGAAGCTTTATTTGCTCTTCTCTTAGTATAGGTCCATTATGATGTTCCAGACAAACAGACAGTTCCGAGACTATTTTTGACCAACCGTGCTGGTTATGTGCTGAGAGATGATACATGTTGTGTTTTTGTTATCATCATTATCTTGTTGTTCTCCGTCCATGAGAAATCGTCCACAAAATGTATCCCATGATTGTGGCTCAGTGGTGAACACTCACCTAGCCAGAGGTCTTGTTGTTATTGAATTTACACGATCAAATAGCCACTCTCCTACAGCCTTACCAAATGCACACCTTTTAGCAAATGGTTTCTGAGACGTAGTGTGCTGGCCAGCATGAAAAAAACAAGAGGAAAAAGGAAAAAAAAATAAACTCTTGTAAGAACAGAATGTTGGCTGCTCTTAGGTTGTTCTTTGCATTCACACTGTCTGTGAGTTTAAATAACTTGGATCAATTAAATATATTTCTTTATTGATCAGGTTAACTTAGTTCATGTCAGCTTATTCTACTAACCCTAACCCTACCACTTGTACTCAACAATCCTCTGTGAGTTAGTTGGCATGCAGCTGTACGTTACTTATAGTAAACAGAATGTCTATAGGGGACCATGAAAGTATTACCAAACTTTTCCACAAAAGTATTAATCATGAAAGCTGTTTTCAACATTGATAATTATGAGAAATGTTTCTTGAGCACAAAGTCAGCATGTTAGAATAAAGACTGAAGTAATGGCTGCTGAAAAATCAGCTTTGCAATGACAGGAATACATTACATTTTAATATGCAGATAGAAAACAGTTATTATAAATTGTAATAATATTGCACGATATTGCACAATATGTTGTACTGTATTTTCAATCAAATAAATGCAATGTTGGTGAAAGTATATAAAGCAAGTATATACAGTCACTCAGTCACTCACTCGCTCGCTGGCTGGCTCACTCCTTTATTTATTTGGACTGAGCTCTTTGCAATGCTTTTTTGAGATTGCCTTATATTTCGGCCAAAAATGAGGTATATTAGAAGGCATCACAATTTTCAGGACCTATCATTTTGAGGTGATATTTGTGTCAAAAGTAAATAAATAAATAAGTTTTGAGCCAATGTAATGCCAGTGGATGACTCAGGGAAAGATGTCTGTTCCTCTAATAGGTAGTTTGGGCTGTGAGCCTCCATTGCTTTTGACCCCCTATGTCTTAATTGGAGGCCAGCTGTTGGTGACAAAATGCATTTGTCTACATGTCTGACTGAATTTAACCTAAACAATATAAATAGCAGTGCGGCCATTTTGCACATTTGTTCATCGTCAAAAGCTAATTAAAAGACATCTGTTTTAATTAGAAGAGCAGGCACTTTACAAACCCTTTACTGCAGTGGAAGTTGGTTGCAGCTTTAGATATTTGCTTTCTCTCTCATTGTGGAAATCAAGTTTGAATAAAGGTATTCTAAGCTTATAAGTTTTTTTTGGAAATTCAAATGAACAATTGTATAAGTTGTGAGATGATAAACACTTCAGAAACTGATACTACAGTGTGAAAAACCTGATGATTAAAAATATATGTTTAGAACCAGTTTGAGTTTATTTGCTCAGCTTCAACCATCATAATACTTTTACCCTCGACTTCTTATGAATGAAGAATGTTTTTATTTCTCAGCCATGCAGAAGCAATACAATTTGAGACTCTGCTATTGTGAACACGAACTGCTAAAGTGTGTTGTTAGCCATTTTCACAGTAGGCTATATATTGGCACATACAGAAAACAAAAACAGAATGTGTTCTGTATGAGTGCTGTGGAGGGATACACACATTAGCTAGAAGTTAGCTGTTACTATGTATTTTAGCACAGCTGGATTGCTATATTGACCATTCAGCATTTGAAACTCTGCATTTTATAATATAGAATTTTATGGAATTTAGAGTCCTGCAGCATTTAAAGGGCATTTTATTTTTAAGTAAATGATGACAGATTTTAAATTGTTATCCTGTTACTTTTATTTGAATGCTTAAACACTTGATAGAACTAGTCTAATAAAATCATGTACAAGGTAATCCACATTCTTTATCATGTATTGAGTAACAATGAATGTCAGACTCTGACCCCAAACTCCCGTCCGTATTTCTCTGCACATTGTCACGTTGCTCTTAAAATCACCCATTTTATCCTTCCAATTTTCTGCACTATTCAGTTGGCGGCCTTTGCCACTCGCTCTGGTCCACTGAGCTTTCCTTCTCCATGCTAAGCGGCCTCTATAAAGTCTTCTTGATGAAATGGCTTTGTGTGTGTGCTGTGTTTCTCCATACTTTCCTCAAGGTAGATGAGTTTAATAATGCAGACATTATGCAAATGCTCTCATTAAATAGAAAATGCATTGCAACAAAGCAGATGCCTCCAAACATGTTATCTTGTTTGTAACATTTATAAATACTTATTCGCCAAGCCTGAGCTGTTTATCACAACAGACTAATGAAAAATGAATTAAAAAGCACTGTAATTAGGTTATTACACCCTGGTAGAGTTCAGCACGGTGTGAAAAGCTCTAAAAAGTTGACGGTTTGGACGGCAGATGATAATATTGTTTATTTTGGTTTTGATTTATGTCAGGCTAAGTATAGTTCTTGCTGATAAGATAAAACAATCAGAACAGGCTTTGTCGTAAAATCATGTTCGTTTAAACTTTACATGACTTATTTCAAGGAGACACCAATCACATCTGTACCTCATCGACTCTGTACCTGCTCTTTTACTTTTCCAGGTTTTTATGTATGCTGTCCACATTATACTGTCATGTCGCTTGTCTTCACGCAGAAAGCTCTGATACATTAATAGCGAATGATCACACATTACAAAACTACTGGGGGAGGATGGTGACAGGCCTCTATTTTACTGTCTTGATGTGTGACTTTGATTTTTTATATATTTTTTTATATATATATATATACATTTAAATATCTTTTAAAGAGAATTTCAAAGAACAGTGACAGTTTTATATCTCTTTTTGTATCTCTTTTTTCCCCACCTTTTGTTAAGCTTTCAACTAGAAATTCCAAAGAAACTTGAACTGTTCCATTTTTGCTCATCAAATGTAACGTTTAAAAACAGGTCAAACATATGGATAATTTATATCCATATTATTCACTAGGGTGAAAGAACACAGTATTTTTCAAGGAACCACACGCAAATATCTCTGTATTATTCAAATATTTGCAAAAGTATACTGTATGAACAAGTGGTGTAACTAAAATATATATTTGTTTTCTTACATCTACAATACACGCGAGTAAACACATCTTCTTAATCCGTTTAAAAATTAAAAATAAATTATAAATGTAAATAGTTCATTAATATCACGTTTTATACATGTAAATAGTTCATTATTATCAAGTTTTTGGAGAGTTTCACCAAATCCTTAACTAAGCTTATCTGATCATTTAACCCTTTCCTCGCCAGCATTTCTTTCTTTTTTTTTTTTTTAAGTTGCCAGCCACTGCCAGTGTTTTTGATCATTTTCACCAAAGTTTCATGGCACCTAGAATATTTTGGTGTATGAATATCTGAACATGTAATATATCAAAAGAAAGAACCGACCTGCTTTAAAAATAAATAAAAAAAATAATAATATATAGGCTATTCTGCTTCTTGTATTCTTTGTTTTAACAACACTGAATGTGGGTAAGTTTCATAAAAAAGGCAACATTTTGCACAACAAGCTAATAAAATCGCATTTTTGTCAAAGACTACATCCGGATCAATTTCAGAATGATAATCAAAACATAGATGGAGTAGATCGAGTCCATCAACAGCCCCAAAACTTCACAGTCCTATAGCTCGTCCTAAGTCGACATTTCATTCTGTAACATTCAGCAGTTTTGATTTATATGCTGTTTAATGTTGATGATCGTGTTATTTTACATATGCAAATGCTTACATATGCTATCACCTGTTCAGAATTGTTTGTCAATGGCAGGGCAAGAGTTAATAGACTTGTTGACCTTGACATACAAGATCTGCAGGGGCCCTTTCATTTCTATAATGCAATTATGATACTTTCTATGATATAATGACTTGACTTTGTTGGTCATACTAAATGTTGACTTTGCTAAATAAATAAATAAATAATAATAATAATAATAATAATAATAATAATAATAATAAGTGTCATTTCATTGCTCTAGATAATGCACCTAGCCCTCCAAACCAAAATGCTAATGTGCAAACAAATATGGGATTGAAAAGATTGCAAATATGTTGGGTTGGCACTTTATACTAAATAGCTAATGCTTTGTTCATTAAAACAGAGCGTGTTCTACTGGGAGTCAAATTACGTTGCTAATGTGCACCCAAGGAAAGCACAATTCTGCAAACTAACTGTGCAGATGGCCAAGTTTGTGACAGCATATTGCAGAAGGGAATTCACTGAGGACATCTGACAAAGTCAATTTAAGTTTTAAAATCCTAAAAGAAGTAGTCTTAAAGGTTTACGGATGCACGCTTGGTGGAATTTACAGTAACTCTTGCATGATTTAAGAGAAGTTAACAGTGAAAAGCTGCCAGAAGACTGTGTTGTAATGAAGGAAGTGATATGGAGGGTGGTTGAGTGTACCTGTCCTTACTTTCTCTGACAGTGACCTCAGCTTTGCTGAATGAGCGAGTTTTCGATTAACCACCACTCGTTTCTTCTTGTATTACAGCATGTCCATGTCCACGTGCTTCCGAGAAAGGCTGGAGACTTCGAGAAGAATGACAGCATCTATGATGAGGTGAGGTTTAACTGTCTTATATGTTCCAGTTCATGTATTACATATTGTCACATACATTCTGTCAGTACATGGAACTTCGTACTGTCATCATGCGAGTATAATTTACATCTAATTTAGTTCTCAAGTTCTTGAAGGGATAGCTCACCACAAAAAGAAAATGATGTAATTCCAAACCTGTATGCATTTCTTTCTTTCTTTTAACACAAAGTAAGTTATTTTGATGAATATCTCGCATTTTTAACAATGAAAGTCAGTAGGTTTCCATCCAAAGTTGTGAATTTGACTGAGGTGCAAACGTGGAATATTGCATAAAACATTTGTGAATGAAGTGCAGTTTCAATCGCCATGAACAAAGAGAGCAAAATTGTCTCTTCCTCGGAAACTGCCACAAAATATCTGTAATAAAACTATTTTTGCAATCGGGGAAGCCACTGTGCTTATTTTTCCTACATCATAAGTGTCTGATGGCTGGTGTTTGGCAACAGAATCGTGTGAGACAGTATTGGGATGAAATAATACCACGTCCTTTTGATTACAGACTTTGGCTCAGGCATTTCAGAATGACCAAGTCAACATTTGAGATAGTGTGCATTTCAAAAGTCCAGTTATCCAATCACAATCTCTGTTAGGGCAAAGTCACATGAGATTTTTTGATGCACACTGTGATAGATTTATTCTGTAAATGTGTTTCCATTAACTAAAGTTTGAAACATGGGATCACGAAGAACGGGACCTTTAAGTACATACAAAAAAAAAATGTATGCACATATTGGCCTTTCCATCCATCGTTCTTTGGTCCCAAAATTTGCATACAAATAGGTGAATAGAAACAGCTAATAAAGTCCAAAAAAACATTGGACCCATTTCATTATGTCAACCATATAATGAAGTCATCCATCCATCCATCCATCCATCCATCCATCCATCCATCCATCCATCCATCCATCCATCCATATGGGATTGGGATTAACCAATCCTTTATACTTTGGAAAACAATTTTTGTACTAGTGTTATTTGAAATTGTACATATGTGCATAATTCATGATGTGAATAGTGTGGCTTAAATTAGGCTATATAAATATATATCTGTATTTTTTAAAGTATAGTACAGTCATATATAGAATGCAATCAATTTTAATCCTTCCGTGTGTTGAAGTATGTTCTTACTAATGCCAGCCTGAATATCAGCAGGTTCATATGAATATTCCACTCAACCTATCTATAAGCCTTGTTTTTTTTTAATTCCCAAAAGCACTTGGAGAGAAATGAAGGGCCTCATCAACAGTGGTCGACCGGTGCATGATAAATTAGCTTGTTTTTAATTTGCATGTGGTCATGAGGGTTATTGTAGAGTTTTGCTGTTTATATTTTCGGTGTCCTGCACGGCAAATGAGAGAGCTGTTTTTGTCTTCCTATAAATAATGACTGAGGGTTGTCCCCCCTTACCTTATGCTGTTAAATGTTTTATAAGTTAAACTAGGCGCATTTACTCTCTCATAAAGCCAATTTAAGAGGCGACAGGGCTTTAGCGTCCCACTGCACTGAAGATTACTGAAGAAATGTTTTTAAGCAGGTACTTGCCATGTGCTTTATGCTGTAGTAATTGTACCTGGCAGGAGAGTGGGAGTAGTGTCACATATCAAGCCAAAGGTTTTTTTTTGTGGAAAATCTATTTTGCACTGGTGTGTGAAAAAAGTAAATACACGAGCTAATCATCTAGAGCATGACACTTTCTCTGGCCATTTATGGATGAATCCAGTCAAGAACATGCCCTGGTCAGATCTCACGACAAAATCAAAATAATGAAGACAGTATGTTCTTGCTCCCAGACACAGAGATTATTTTTATTTTTTATTATTTTATAATTACAAAAAAGAAAATAAACAGTAAAATATCTGGACATTTCATATAAGAGGGATTTTTTTGCAGCTTTCATAATTTTTTTGCTAATTATTAATTAATTAATAAATTAGATAGAGAAAAAGGGACAAAAACATGAGGGAAAGAGAATTAATCTATACATCAGTTACATTGTACAAATTTTGTCATGCTATGTTTAAATTTTCATAAAGAAAAGTCTCATAAGAAATGTTAGGTAATGCAAGGTCCAAAGTTTTAAAGTTGAGACACTCACACGCAGATATATAGGCTAACACATTTTTTAAAAAACTTTTTTTGTACAAAAAAAATGTTCAACCATTATGTTAACAGCATTAATAAGATATTTCTGTCATAAGAACAGCTATTCAGCTGATGGATACCGTGCTGCGTTGTCATGGAAACATCCCAGGTGAAAATAACGAGGAAATTACGTTGTCTTTTGTTGCACCCTTCATCAAGTGTGTTCCAAACGGCTACATAATGGCACACGAGTGCCCTGCTCACTCCAAAGTCCCACTTCAAGGGCTCTGCCGTCTGCCCTTCGAAGGGAACAGGGCATAGGGATGCTCACGAGCTATAACCACATCCCAGCCGGGTTCGTCACTTATTGGGGTCCCCTGGAAACATTTCCATTGTGGTCTGTCTTAGCGCGTTTCTGTATTTGGTTGTGTTGTGAGTATTGGAGCACACACGTGTTGTGAAACTGAGAAGATGTTTTCTTAATTTGCGGGTGTTCTTCTATTTGCATGTGTTTTCTTCAGCGCGTTGAGCTCTCTCGGCCACCGTATGAAACTTCTCGAACAAGAACAAATATAGGCCAGGACTTGATTTTATCCATTGGGAATTGATTGGATAGTTGGATGGTTGTGGTTTGCTATTGGTCGATCTCATTTGAGTGACAGGTTGTCGCGCCCTCACGCCAGTAAACACGTCAACAGAAGAGAAGAGATGTCGCTGCCAGAGGGAGGGGAAGTTATTTTCACTAAAGATTATGAGGGCACATTATGAGGGCACATCCCTTGTTTTTTTGTTTGTTTTTTTTATAAGGATGTGCATTGATAAAAAGTAAATATGGACTAAATAATGCAATATATAAAAAAAGTGAAGAAGAAAAAAAAGTGATGTAGATGTAATGCCATCTGCTATTTTCAACCAATATGCTGAAAAAAAAGTAGTCAATTTCGTTAACATGACTAAAGATAACAAATGTTCTGCTAAACTGCTTTTAGCTTACTCTTATTACCATGTGCAATAAAAAGTCATACATTATCCAGCATACAAAAACAAATTGGAGGTTTTTAGTAATGTTTTAACAAAATATTACATTTGAAGTAAAGAAAATAGATTAATAGATTTACAGAGAATCTCACACAGAATTTGTGAGACTGCAATTTAAAGTTGTTCTGGCAGTTTAAAGACACTATATCCTTCAGTGTAACAAAAAGTTGTGAAAGTGAATACATAAATAAAACTAATTTGCCATAATATGTATTGAGAAAACAATCAAAAAAGAAAACAATCAAAATAGTACAAATTAAATGAAACAAACTGAACAGAAAAACACAAAACCCTCATATCCGCAAATGGGATTTACCCCAATTGAACATTTGTTTATTTAGGGCATCAGTGTTCCTTCACTGCAAACAGAGTTTGCTGTACTATACATATTAATCATATAGTAGACAACAAAGTAGGACCAACATACTAAATTTTGTCCACAAATGGCAAAGCTTCTGCATAAATATAAAGAGCATTAATCCTCATAATGGCTCATACTGCTGTATGTAATGATCTCTTAAAAATGAATTGCTTGTCTTGCAGCATTCCTCATTTTTATAAGCTTTAGGTTAACGTGTCTGCATAAGAAATCAGGGTTTCACTTTATTTTATAGTCCCTTTAACACATTCTGTTGACTATAAGCAACGTTACATGTCTACTAACTCTCATTAGAGCATTAGTAGAGTATTAGTAGACTCGTAGGTTTAGGGTTAGAATAAGTTGACATGTACTTGCAATAAAGAGTTAGCAGATATTAAGCAGACAGTCTACTAATATTCTAATGAGAGTTAGTTGACATGTAGCAAAGTTACTTATAGTCAAGAGAATGTTACCGAAATCAAACTAACCATAGTGCCACTAACCATATTGGCAACACAGGCTCAGTGAAACAACATACCTGTGGCAACATTTTTGCAGAAACTTGAAGAAACCTTACTGCAAAGCTACCTGAACAAATATGTGCAAGTGTGCCTGGACAAAAGCTGTTTTAAACGCAAAGGGTGATCACATACAATATTGATTTGTTAATTGACAATTAAAATCTATTTATGACATTATTTTTGAAAGCATCCTTACTTTACAGCATTTTAACACAAGTGCCTTAAACTTTACACAGTACTGTAGCTTTGGAGGTAGGCGAGTCCATAATTATTATGCAAGTCGATTCTCTGATCATATTTCTTTTTCAAGAACATTTTACCAATTCCAAACCATAAGTCTTCATAACTACTTTTTGTTTTGTCTGTTTTGTATGTAATCATTTAATCAAGTGATATATAATTGTAAACGAGGACTGGAAGTGAATAATGCCTCATATTCAGATGTGCATAATTATTAAGGAATTTTCCTAAAGGTAAAAAGGACCAAGAAAGAGATTTAACTCACACAGAAAGTCAAAAATGATTAAATGCCCTTGAGAGAGATGCAAGTCTAATGCAATACTAGAACTCCCTGTCTGACTTGAACTGGGCTGGTATGTGGCCACGCCAGAGCAATAAACTGCAATGTACGTAATGTAGGACGCCTTAAACAGTGCTACAGGGAGACAAAAGGACAGCTGATCCATGTGTGTAACCATGTGTCCCCCCAGATACAGTATGTCCTTGGTGGAAAAGTGGAGTAACATCGTTTTATTCACTAATAAGAAATGACTTGGAATCATTCGTTTGTGAATCAGACTAAAGTTGCTTTAGACTACAAGAACAACTCAATAGAAATACGCTTCTTGCTAATATTCTGTGTAAAAAAATCCAGTCCGGACTGCGCAGAACTATATGTTTATCCAACCAATGGAAGACATGGAGATATTCACGAAAAGAGCAATTATTTTAGCAATTCAGTAGAAATTGCACACTTTAACATCCATACTTTGAAGAAACTATACAAGTGCCATTTGATGAAGATTTTAGTTCAGCCCTTTTATCTTTTAAGTCCTTTTATCTTCGCTCTCCTTCAATTCTGAACAGGCCTCATCCAAAGCACAGGGCCCAGAACTCCAGGCATCACAGTTAGGGTGTTTATCCAGCACGGTTAACAATGGGACTCCAGCGTGGGCTTTTATTTGTCACTTTATTGAGACAATGTGACATGCTACAGTAGACTCCCGCAGCGTGGTCATAAAGAGCCTGACAGCTCCTGTGTGAAAGATTCAGTCTTCAGCACAGCTTTTGTGCTCCTGCTCTGTCTGATGTACCTGATGGCATTTCCACTTCCCTTTGCAGTGTCACCTTGCCAAAGAAAAGACTATCGCTGCTTATCATACTTGTGTTGTGGCGATTTTTCTTCCTTCTATTCTTCCCTTTCTCGCTTTTATTTCTTTATCGTCGCCTTTATATTCTTCTTTTTTAATTTTCATGTCAGTCAATCGAATGGTGGTAGAAGGCAGTTTATTCTCCTTTATTTACCCCAAACTAAAAATTCTCTCAATATTTGCTCTCACTCACATTGTTCCAAACCTGTATGGCTTTTTTCTTTGAAATTCTGAAGAGTTTGCTGATCGCTCTTTTTCATGCAGTTACGATGAATGAGGACTGAAGCTTTCAAATTTCCCCCAAAAAACACAAAACACCATTAAACTTTCATAAAAGTAAGTATGACTCATGCTCTACATTCAAAGTCTTCTGAAGTCATCAACTATCTCTACATGTGTGAGAAACAATTTAGGGCCAGATTTACTAAACAGGGCAAATTAGCGTAAGAGTGCAATTACAAAATGGCGCAGATGGGAGTGGAAAGTTCTGCGCTTGATCTATTGACGACGTGCAAAATAAAGAACACAGACGCAGCCGGATCATTTACATAATGACCAACGCAAGCTACCAAGAGCAGCGCAAATTAGCGTCTGGTTTGAGATTTGGCCATCAAATAATGGCACAAATACCATTAAATTGACTAGCGCAAACCATAGTAAATCACCTTGCATGATTCATTTAAATACTCTCCTCCCATACATTTTGCGTCTGAAAGGGAAACAACTACAAATGCATTTGCAATAAGGTCAGCCGCAAAAATAAAAAGAGGGTTTGCGCTGGCGCAAGCTGTTAAATCTGGCCCTTAATATATAAATTGGTATTCTCTAATAATCTTCCTTTCCATTGAGCCAGTCCAGCCAGATCAAGTTCGTGAATCATGAACAATTATTTCAGACCAGTTTTGTGAACTGAATTTGAGTTCTTGAATGAGGCATCGCGTGTCTGTGGATAACGGCTCGAATTGTGGTAATATGGGTTAAGAATATGACGCGAATCCTCTTTGAAACTTAAAAGCAGTTGCATGTGAAAGAGCGACCAATGCAGTTATTCTTTCTGTTGTGTTCCACAGTGTAAATAATGACAGAATTTTGGGGTAAACAAATCCTTTAATAATTCAAGATTCGAGTTTGACCAAAACCTGTCATCACAGCAGAAGCTTTAAATGGGATGTTCTCTTTGGCGCTGGACGGATTCCAAGAACCAGGACTTTATTTGTTTGCTGTTTCTCATTTCTCATCCTAATGTATTAAATGTCCATTTCTAAATGGTGTGTTGAAAGATGCCACCATGCTCGTGGAGAATGGTGTGTTGAAAAATGCCCCCAGGCTCGTGGAAAAAAAAAAAAAAAACACAACTAGAGGTTCTTGGTTTCATGAAGTGCTTTCTAATCTCACCAACTCCATCCTCTCCCTAAAGGTCAGTGATTTTCAGAAATAAGTGTTGTGACCTTTTTTTAATCATGAGAAGGAAAGCAAAAGCGTTGCACTTTAACAGTTGTAAATTTGAAACAGGACCATGAGAGTTTAGCCCTAAAATCATGCAACAGATGACAAAATGTTCATTTTTGACTGAACTATTCCATTTCACAGTGTGCTTTGTGATACTGTTCCTTGTAATATTAAAATTGTAATCCAGTTTTGGAAGTAAGATCTAATCTGATCATTCATTAATCTTTCAAATTCATAACATAATATCCTGTCTGCACTGCAATGCCTCAGAAAAGAAAGCTGTTATAAATCCATACAGTAAAAAAACAGCTTTCTGCATCTAAAGTTTTATTATTATTATTATGTTATATGTGTTTACTTTCTCAACTATTTACGTTCCTTTAAGACATAATTAACTATGTTTACTAGGATTCTCGCCTTTAAGACATAATTAACTATGTTTACTAGGATTATCACAATTTTTTTTTTTTACATCATTTTGTGTGAATGTGTCTGCTCAAGTGCAAGAAGACGTGAAAGAAAGCACACTTATTTGCACGCTGTCTGAGACGTGGATTTCCGGGTGCGCGCTTCAGATGTTTCGATTCTTCTTGAACATTGCCATGGTTTAAACATTTGTGATGATGCAGCGCTGGTAAACTGTCCAGAGCGTCGTTCATGTTTGTTCACGTTCATGCATTGTTAGAATTCATATTAATGTTACTGGCCAACTGACGAGTTTTATACATATACTCGCCAATGCTGATTTTTACTCTCATTTGGCATTTGGTGGGTTTTCATTTTAGGCCCTGCATAGACCTAACCTTAACCCATGTTGGTTACATTATATTACCAGTACTTGGGTAAGTACACTGTAAGTACACGTATGGAAAAAAAAAAGGAAAAAAAAGCTCTTTTGGCTCTGAATATTAAAGGGAAGTTTACCCAAAAAAGAAAATTCTGTCATAATTTACTCACCATCATGTCGTTCCAAACCATAACTTTCATTCATCTTCGGAACACAAATATTTTGTATGAAACCTGAGAGATTTCTGTCCCTACCACTTTGTCGCTTCACAAAGTTCATAAAGAGATCATAAAACAAATCCATATAAATTGAGCGCTTTAGTCCAAATTTTCCGAAAAGACTCGATCACTTTATATGTTGAACAGATGAATTTAGGCTTTTATTCACATATAAACATTCATCAAGGCACACATCAATTATGGCTCAAGCATGTTCGCTTGACATGCGAGAACCAATGAGGTTCATTCTCATGTAATGCAGCACGTTTGAGCTTCCACAAGAAGATATCAAAAATATCTTAATTTCAGTTTTGAAGATGAACGAAAGTCTTGCGGATTTGGAAAGACATGAGGGTGAGTAAAGGATGACAGAATTTTCATTTTTGGCTGTACTAACCCTTTAATGAAGAGATATTAAAAAGACAGAGTGAGGATTATTATCACACTCCTGCCAACCTATCAGCAGGGAAACGTTAAAAATGGTTCTAGGTTGAGAGGACAGTCAGATTCTGCCCAGGGATCTAACTTTAGAAATCAACATTTAATCCTCCCCAGGGATCTACTTTAAGAAACAAAATTTTAACTTTTTTTTTTTTTCAAACTCTAGAAGGGGAAAAAGGAATCTAATTATGAAAAGCAAGATGAACAGAGGCCTGCCACATATGCCAAAATGTGAAATGTGTGTTATGCCCAATAACAACGAAATTGCTAAAATCATGTTTTCAAAAAGGTTTCCCATAGACTTATATGGCAAACAGCCAGTCCTATGCCAAATGAAAGTAAATATGGTTCATATTGAAATCAATATGAAAACTTCGCCTTTTAAAGATCCCTTGAGGTTTATTAAAACTAAGAGAAAATGCCACTGATCTGATGTTTGAATAAAATGCAGTTATATACGCATATACGCATAAGTGTTGGGGAAGCTTGTTCCACATGTTTGTGGGGAGTGACAAACATGACCACAGCAGCATACTGTAACTAATCATGATATTGATTTGTAAAATCACTGTATTATATGTTATAATATATTATTATTTTTTATTATAAATGGCTGTCTAACGGTTTGTGATGTTTGATCTCCTCGTCAGTGCTTTAAAAAACAATGTTGAGGGCGGTGCGTTTTAGGTTCTAGAGAGCATTTGATTGGACAGAAAATCTGTTGAAAAGCAGAATATGATTTTATTAGTGGTTTGTATATTTTGAATGTACATAATGCTAATTACGATTTATTTATTTTTTTGCTAATAAAAATTCAACTTTGATTTCATGAGGACTAACATTTACTAAATTTTGCATTACTTCCGTTGTATAAATCTTGTAGAAAATCATGAGATTATTTTTTTTCTATTGATAGCCTTGCTTTTTACACTAAGAAATAAACAAATTTGCATATAGCTTTGTTAAAATGCAATAATTGTTTTTATATTTTAGCTTTAATACATTGAAAATGCAAAAGTCAGTTATTTGCTGTATTTTACACACCACATGTCATTTTTATAACTCATTCCCTTTTTCCCCATTTAGAATGAATAGGTATTTTTTACATGAAATCATATAGCTGTCTTTATAGGAGGGTCCCATGCAAAGGTGACTTATTTGGGGGTCCTTAGCATTAATTTATTTTTTTGTGAAATGTGTAGTCAAAAGTGTTCATTTAGAGATAATATCATTCCTTTATCCGGTCTAACATGCTCCTCCTCAAAATACTCCATTGAATAAGTCTCACTTATTTATAGCTCTGATTGTCTTTTATCTCACTGATTTTACCCTTCGTTTCATTATCTACACAATCAATACATCGTCCCCAGACTTCTCTCAATTTCAGAGAAATACACTGAGCCGCTTAGAGGCTTTGAAATCAAGTATCTCATACTTTCTTTCTCTTGTACCCTCTTCTTTTTTTCTGCCCTGATGTCGTTTGATAGCTTTGTTCATTAGATCGTTATCGATGGCTCCTTCTCACAGCTATGGCGGAACAGTGACGAGCGATCATATTTGGCGTAGCGGTTGGGGGCGGCAGCGTCTCGGCTGTTATTTGGGGCGTGATTTATCGTCAGGCCCTCCTTCCTCCGCACCAGAGTTTCAGCGGAAAAACAAAGACGGGGGAGAGGGCAACGTAATGAGAAATATCAATGTATTCTCATGTTCCTGCTCTCCCTGACAGCACACAATCCATCTCTCTGACACTCACCTAGTTAACATTTTTATCAGAGGGCCAGGACTCGTCATTTTTTACCCCCTTCCTCTAGACGAGAGTATAAGTCTCCACTAATAGTTTAGATAAAGATGAAGAATCAGAAAAATAGCTGCACTGCTCCTCGTGAGAATGATAAACAATGGAGCCAGCAGTTGGTTTCTTATTTTTACCCCCTCATAGCTCTTTTTACAGCAATCGCTGTACCAACCTTAAGGTTTGTGTTACCAGCATGATCTGCGGTTGTGAGCCATAGCACTCAGTGGGTGCGCCTCCCTCAGGGAATTGGAAGGAAATGGCAAAATTATTTGCAGGCTTTTCTGATGACCGGTTGTGCATGTTGAATATGGTAAATGTGACCCTTCTATAATTGAGAGTGCATGATGGCAGTGTCCACTGTGCAGTGAAGCCAATATCTTTATCTGGATGTGTTGCAATGGTAAAATTATTTGTATCCATACATGTATTCAACCTGAGTGGCAACCTTCCGGTCTCTCTCTTAAAGCCAACACGGAAGTGACTTAAACTGCAATTCATCGACTGGCCGCTAGAGACGGGCTCCAAAAGGGTGTCAATACAGTGTATCCCCCATGTTAAAATGTCCAACTTTACATCAGATTTTTTTTTTTACAGCCTGGTACAAAAATTGGTTTTGGTCTATATAACTAATTTTGCCCTACATGACAACTGTGAGGGGGGAGGTTTTTTTATATATATAACTCATCTGTTTAAATTATATTAAGCCTTAAATTAAGGCTGCAAAATTAAGGGCGTGGCCACTTGAGTGACATTACTGCCGCTGCTGTCACACTAGCTGTTTGTCTGCAGGAAACCAGGCACCTCAGCTCCACCCACGTCCCACCTCTGCCCATTTTCTGTTATCCAGGAGTGGCATGCGTTGACGCCCTGCCAAGATGGCAACGACCCGCTCCGCCCACTTGTAGGCTTCAAAAATGCTATTCAGAAACCCACATGTGACGTCACAGACACTACATCCATATTTTTTTACAGTGTATGATTCAACCAAACCCGAATGTGGGAGGGGCTTAGACTGTACATTTGTCAAAACTATAAGAAAATCCCATTTTAAATGTACTATAATTTTGTTCCCTTCATAATTCATATATAGCAAAAAATCCATTGTATAATTTTTGTATACAATTATTTTTTTCTTAATACAATTTTTTTTTGCAAATCTCTTTTAAAGGTAGGGTAGGCAATTTTCAGAGCGGCTAGCAATAGCAAGTTAGCTTTGAAAGCATGAGATCTCACTCTCCCTTCAGAGCGTCTCTAAAGCCACGCCTCCTTCAAAACACAAAGCGTGTACAGCAGGGAGCGAACAAAAGCGAAATGAGAGATGCCGGTAAACTACCTCATGTCTCAAAGCACATACAATAATAATGAACAACAACTTAAAGGGATAATTCAGGATTTAGCATTAAGCTTTGTATTAGTAGAAAACCTGTAGTATTTTCGAATTACCGTGCTTCCCACACTCATATCCCCCTGAGATGAGAGATTTATGTATTTTTTGTCTGGAAAAAATCCTCCGATGACGCAAAAATCGTCATTTTGCGTCATCGGAGGATTTTTTGGCCAGAGGCAAAAGACTACAGCCAGTAGGAGAATTCATTCCGATTGGTGAATCTGAATGTAGTGTTTACATGAATGCTAAACAAGTGATCGGTTGATGTGTGTTTTAACATTGCTAAGAAAATTCCCGCTCCTCCGTGAGAGATACGAGATCGGTGCGTCTCATGGTGCATTCACACCGGACGCGAATAGCGGGTCAGGCGCGAGTGATTTCAATGTTAAGTCAATGCAAAGACGCGTTATGCGCGTAAAAAATTCCTGCCATCACGCCACCGGCCTCGCGCCGTTCTCCCGCGCCCCTCAGCCTCGTCCTGCTCGCCACAGTAAACATAATGAATGGCAACTGTAGAACGCAAAAGCTGAATCCCGGACATTTTGGGCGATCTCGAAATACCGGGCAAACTCGTCACGGAGTCTCACTAGTAGCCTAGCCTTCTTGTTTTCAACTGCGCTCTCTAACCGGTAGGCGTGGCCTCCTAGGGCAGTGAAGCAAGTGCATTCTGGGAGTTGTTGTCATTCATTCACATAAGCCAAAAATACATTGTCTGGCTTTTCTCAGTCTAGAAAGCTCCAAATTCAAAAATAATTTCACATTTCTTCTACATAAATGACCTAATTTTAATACACCTTCATCTTTCCAGAGGTGAAGTATCCCTTTTAAGAGCACTGACCTGTATCACCTGACTGCTGCGGATTCATTCGGCGTCGATGTTGTTGACATTGAAATGCATAAATTCGAGTCACAAACCGCTCCAAGTATCGTCACAGGTTTTCATCTCTTCCAAATTACAGTAGTAATGGCATAAACTCAGCATAAGCCTGTTGTTTTGGTTCAGGAGAAACTGTAAATGGTGGCTGTTGTTTCGGTTGTGCTGCTCAGTGACTGATGTCTGTCTAACTCTGCATAGCATGAAACGCGCTGATGACATGTATGTCTGCGTACAGGTGGTGGAGGTTTAGAAATACATATGTTGACAGGCAGGTAGGACATCGTATTACTGCATTTGGACTGAATGCAATGATTGGACGAACATTTTATGGTCCTACCACAGATGACGTGTACATATAAATACAATTAGACCATAAAGCTTCATGATTGCAATCCGGATGTGAATAGACTTTCAACCAGCATAACAAAAAAATGTTTCTGGAACAAATCGCCTACCCTGCCTTTAATTAAAACAATAATGGTAAATGAAATGAAAAAGTTCTTTAGAGGAGGTTTAATTTGTGTGTGGGACGGCTGTGGAAGGTTCCCAACACTTTTTGTCAAAACCACCACTTTTTGACAGGAAATGTATCTGGTTACTGTGACAACTTCACACATTTGGTGTTGCACATCAGAAATGTCAACGCGGTTATTAGATCACACAGCACTTATTTTTATTTATAGAAGATACACTCAGTCACCAAACACTCACTTTTGCATTGTAATTATTTAGCATTATTAAATATTGATCACCTGTTATCCAGCAAAAACATGGAGTGACTGCATCAATATATATATATATGTATATATTTTTTTTAGTATTGAAATTAGTATTAAAGTTATTTATCCGTGCCTTTCCAAATAAGGTATCCAGCTTTGGGCACATCACTAGTGTCGCATGTACCAGCCAAACAATTGTCATTTTAAAATGTTTACATTTAGAGTGCTTTCACACAGGGCTCGTTTGTTGCGGTCTGAGCGCGATTGTTCCCGGCGAACTCAGACCACCTCCTCCAGGTAGTCTCGGGTTCGGTACCCCAGTGCGCACCCGGGTCCCCAAGACAGCGTTCACATTAGCGATTTTTCATGCAAACCGTGCCCTGTTCCAAACTAAACTGCCAGTGTGAAAGCACCCTAATGTCTAAAAATCTAATCAATGGAGAATGTCATGTGGTTCCATCAAATAAATAAAAAAAAAGTGTAAAAGTGCATTTTCGTTCTATACACATCTTAATCATTTTTGTAGATTCATATTTTTTTTTAAACGAATAAAACTAAAAAATATAATATAATATAATATAATAACATATATGATAAGTATTCAAGCAGCAAAACAAGCTGTTTCACACAGCAATAAAAGGAAGCCTTGCACATTCAAGTTACAAATGGCCATGTCAGCTCTTACGTTAAATATTAGGTTTATATACAGTATGAATTGCTTACTATTCATGGCATTGATCCTCAATCCCATACCCCGTCAGTTCCTCATCATTTACTGTCCTTCCTGTAATGTCTTTGTAAACATAAAAAAGGAGAATGGCTTTATTTTTAAAACATACAAATTGCTGGTAGCAACTTGCTCTGATATCTGGCACTATACTAAATATATTTACTTTCTTCTAAGTTGTATTTATAAGTCAGTCAAGGATGCTAAAATTATTTTAGAAAAATGTAATAATCCCTTACATATAAGCAAAGAAGCGGGCGTGAAAAAACATTATATCCAGAGGAAGCAATTCAGAGACTCCATTTCTTTTGAGCAGCAAACAGACATTTATAATGCAGGATGAGTTTTATTCATAAGTAATCACACAGATGGCGGCAGCCTTGTTTCCTTAGCGCTGTCTTTCCCAGTGCCAGGTGTTGATCTAAGAGAATAGAGAACTGTGTCTGGCAGAACAGAGGATATTAGTAACAAATATCTGTCTGTCAAATCTGACTTTCCTCTTGGTCGCTACACCGCAAACTTTTACTTTTAAACCCTCCCACCTTGGAAAATGACCTCTTTGGTGTTTGCCCTGTCCTAGCCAGATAAATGAAACAAAGATACTGTCAATATCCATAATGGTTTACCTGCTGTAACACTTGACCTTTCGTGTTTTTTTGCACCCTTTCCTACAAAAGAAGAAACAAACAAAAACAAACCATTCTCTAAAATGCTTCTGACCGAGTATCTGTCATTTTGAGCTGTCTAGCGTAAGAGCAAAGTTCTATATATTGATTTTAGCATTTGCGTTTTTTCTTTACCGCTCTCTGCCCTTTTGTCCGGGTACTTTCCTCTACGGTCTTTCTTCTTTGAGTCTTCCATCTGTCTCAGTCTGCAGAGGACACAGAGACATTGTGTCTTTTATAAGGGTTTGAGCATGTTTTGATGATGCAGATAATTATGCCGGAAACTGCAGAATAGATTCAGCTACTGTAAAAGTACATGAAAAAGGCATTAAAGTTGCTTTTATGTTTTTTTCTTTTTCTTTTTATAAGTTTCACATTGTAAATCAGGGTGCAGTGTGGAAAACTAGTTAATTGGCCAGTGAGAGGTTTTGCATATGCATATTTATGCATGACTACACGTGTTCACAGTTTTGCAAGTTAAGTGTGTGTGCATTAGCATGTGTTCATCATGTGACCTATGCACTCGCCAGTAGCATGTAACATACTAATTAGCTAAACACTGTTTATTTAAGCTAATTTGCATATTATTTTAATTCTGAATGTGCAGTGCTCACATAGAAACCGATTAAACATATTTTCATGTATGGAAATGCCCAGCTGAAAATAAAAAGCTTTCACAAGTATAGAATTAAAATTAGTAAATCAGTGTTAGGCTCAGTCTCAGACATCACACCTGTGGCTGAACCTCTGATGCATAAGGCACACAAAATGGGAAACACTTCGGAAGTTTCAAAGTCATCATCTGATTGGTTGAATTCTACAGGATGTCCTGAAGACGTGTAGCCTGGTTAAAACCAGACCCTTCTCAGTTGAAACTGAGTATAGGGTCTGGCGAAGCTATGTAGACAAATCATTTCC
>FLSR01004875.1:19829058-19842114 GCA_900092035.1 Leuciscus waleckii
TGGAGAGAGAATTAAAATTCGCCGGAAGTAGTCTGGGTTTTCCCAGGCTAGAAGACGTGTGTTGCGTTCTTTAATGTTTCGATTGGAAACAAGCCGCCTAATGCACAGTTTACAACTGTGACAATGAGTGCATATCAGGATAAACTAAATGCTGGATTTTCAAAAGTATGTGAAGTTTGCACTGCCATTGTTTCAGTACACTTGCACAACATTCTTGAATAAATCATTTATTAGATGCAAGCTGGTCTGTTGTTGTAGGGACATCAACTTTTTGTCATGATGTGGAACAGAAAGAACTGATTGGTTGCTTGTCCTTGGCCAGTGAAACCTGGAGTCCAAACCTTCTGCTGTCAGTCTGAAAGTCTGGGTACGTGAGATTAAATCGGTATTGACATGCTCAGTTGCGGCTCCTGGCCATAAATGTAAGTAGGGCAGATTTTGGGTCTTTGTGCTATTTCATTATAAACATTTTGTAAGCTTTATATTCTACTCGCTGAACACATCAGACACACTTTTGGCAGAATTCTAATGTCCTTGCGTTATTCTGCCTGAGGGTTGCGCTTGACAGACTTTAGTACACACGACAAACGCATAGAATGTCATCCTAAAAATTTCTTAATGTAGTATTTATTGCCTCTGCATGTTGTTTTAGAAAATTACAAGTTGTGGAGGAATTCCAGTGAGGAAAAGTCATGTCAATTCGTAGAATGAACATAAAACAAACACAACAGAATTACTGTATATAAAGGCTATTATGAGCATGTTTAAACTAAAGGATTTATACTTTCATTAATTTGATACGCTGCTACACATAGGACAGACATGCCAACTAGTTACTCACCTTACAAACTAATACACATAGCTGAAGCAGACTGATATTGTCTTGGTCTGGAGCGAGGTTTACATAACATGAAAATAAGCGGGGCAGCCTGAAATCTGCCCATTGATTCTCAATTTGGATGTTTAATGTTAAGTTGTATGTCTTTCACTGCGTTTTACTGAACTCAGCCCAGAGCCTTTAAAGCCAACCAACCCTGTGACGTCACATGTTAGAATACTGCACAATGGTGGCGCCCTGGCCGCGAAAGATATAACGGTTTTTCTTTTTTCTTTTATTTGTCATGTTTCTTATACAATTGTTGATTATAGTGGAAATCCATTTTGTAAATCATGTAAACTTGATTGACTGCTTCATTTCCCCTTTAAGCATATTAAAAACAGTACATGGACATATATAAACAACATTAAAAGCTTGATTTTCTACCCAGTATAGGGGGCAAAATAAAAAAAAAAAAAAAGATGAGTAAGTCATGGATTATTTTTTCAAACAGTTAATTTAAAGAAGCCAATTCATTCAAGAACTAATCAAGTGACTGGCTGCATCTGAATATGCGTACTTTTGTACTATATAGTAGATGAAAAACAGTATGTTAAATTGAGTATGTCCGAATTCGTTGTATTCATAAAGTAGCAGATGAAAACTAGCCTTATGACATATTACTTCCACCAAGTGTGCATCCACTTTACCGTCTTATGAGGGTTATTGTGAATGGCAGTGAAGCAACAAAACTAATAGGTTGGAATAGGAATAGGTCACATGACAAAACCAACATGTTGGATGTAGTACATCCAGATTTCATTCATACTACATACATTTAATATAGAACATACTGTTTTAACGGTCACAAAGTTAATTTTTCAAATCAAATGTAGTAACTACTTAGTATTAGATTTCTGACGTACAATCTGTCAATGGGCGAGTCATTGAATTATTCACTCAACCAATTCATTAAAAATGCAATTTTTTTTTTTTTTTTACTGTTTTCATTGGTGGAGACAGAACAGACAATGTAACTAGCAATTAATAACACAATAGTAACTTTTGTTACCCGAGATTTTGTATAAAAGCAATCATGCTAGTTCAAGAACACTGTGCTGAATGAAGTGGATCTTTACCTACAAACAATTGAAACAAACAGCTACTTTTTTGAGAAGTAATTTTAAGAAACTTCAGCTAGTGCTGTGTCGTGTGAATAAAGAGCCAGCTAAAATGTCCCAACCTTTTCTCACAAGAAAACTTAACTGCGTTACAAGGCAATGATTTCGTATGAATTTGTACGATGTGAATCATACAAACATGTATGATTATTAGAAAAAAGTAAGCATGAAGGTCTACCCCTAAAGATATAAAAACATATGAATGAGATTGTATGCATTAGTCACCAATTTACCAGAACATAAACTAGCTATGAATTTCCATGATTTGTGTTGAATGTTCTCCGGGGCGAATATGCAGTACAGTTTTCTTGGTCAGACAGTTTTCTGTTTACGAAATCCTGCTAGCACCCATGTTTGTGTTATATTGTTTAAATAACTTGATTCTATATCGTTTGGCTTGATGAAGAGATTCAGATATAATTATTTCTCCCTCCTATTTTACTCCACCACCATTTAATCCCAATAGCTAATACTTAAAGGTACACTGTGTAGTTTTTTTAAGTATTTTATTAGCTAAAATCAGTGTCTTTATTCATAAATATGTCCTCATTGGTGTAAAATTACCGCTGCCAATGATCTGACTTATCCTCGTAAGCGAAGAATTTATTATCTTTATTTACATTGGACGGGTAAGTCCAAGGAGGCTTCCATGTTGTTCCACCATTTTGAAAAACTATAATAGCAGAGAGGGACAAAAAGCACTAGCCTACCTCATTGCATTTCCACAACGCGTTTTCGTTCAGAGCCAGCGTCACGTGACTGAAACCAGCTGAAACGGACAATGAGATCAGTGAGAGGCGCTTGTCACTGCCCCGGCAAATTTTAAATGCTGCACTGCACGGTACTTCATAATGCAGGATCAACTTATGTCAGCCACAGGAGAAGGAATCCTCGTCGCCAAAAAAGCAAAAAAAATGAATTTAAAAGGAAACGTGACCGGCGAATTCAAAACACAAGGGTAAATATCGGGACTTCTCGACAGGTAAGTCAATGTTACGGTCTAAATTACAAGCTTTTTTTCATTGCTTGGTTGTGTAATTCATCATATAGGCAGCATAACAGTAGAACATGTATAGTTAAACTCGCTGAAGTGCTATTGGAAGACATGTTGTCATAGCTTCTTGGTACATAACGGCTACCGTAGTTGCAACACGCATTTGAAAAAGCGAGGCGCTAGAGAGCACTATTCGTTTGAATGCAAATTACAATTTCACCGCTAAATGGGAGAAATTCTTACACAGTGTACCATTAAGATTAATTGCACTATAAGGACCTTACCCCCAACATAATTGCCTGTTAAATTCATGAATATGTTAATGTATAAATTCTGAATATGATAAAGGAGAGAAATGGTATGGTTCCACTTTTAAACAGTCTTGGAGCTGATTTCGATTTATTTAAATGAGGCGGAGAATGCTTACAAAAACGAGCAGCATAATCCTCCCCCACAAAAGCACCTGCGGTGGACAGGAGGAAGTATTCTAATCACCTGACTTTTGACATCCCTTCTGCCAAGCGCAGCACTTCTCCGGCTTGGCTTTGTTCTGGGATGATGGCTCCGGCTCTGAGGCATTTATAAACCTGTGGGTCACTTGTGTAAGCGCACAGTAATAGCTTTGAAGATGTGAGACGGAATCCAGAGGAAAACTCTTGCCAAGCATTATTATCAATGAGTAAAAAAGACACTTTTTTCCCCCCCTTTATACAAATAAGGAAAATAATGAATCTCCTAGCCTGGACTGTTAGATGTATTACTCCCATACTAATTTTCCTCCTGAAATGGTGTAATTAAAGACTATTAAGTGTTTAAACCTGCGTGGCAGGAGAGCCGAAGGTCTGGCCGCTTAAGGAGAGTTTTAAGTGCTATGCGCAGAGAGGCATGAAGTGCTGGACTGTTATCAGATCGGCTGCCTAATCGCACCGCTCACATGCAGCCAACCTGCAATTAGAGCTTCATAATGGAGAAGGTGTTATCTCTGCCAAAAGTGCTTCATTTAAGGGCACATTTAGATAAAAGTTTTGCAAAGAATGGAGGAGATTTTCGTCAAATCATTCTATCAGCCCGCCTATTGTGCTGCTAAAGTATTGTGGTGGTACCATAGTACATTGGTGCTATCAGATGGTAATGCCATGGGACTTTGAGATGTGGGTAAGTGTCAGGAAACTGCTACTTTTCTAATATGTGTGTCTTAGTACTATATTAATATCATTGATTGGATACTAAATATAGTTAACAAGCAGTGCAAATTATCTTCTTCTTTTTAAAATAAAAGGCAGTTTGCTTTTCCCCATTTATCAACATCAAATATTTTAATTGGTCACATATAGTAAAAACAAAATTAATTCCTGCCTAAATGTTGTTTGAAATGAAAATATGCTTTAACTAAAATATGTAGTAGATCTTTCATGATGGATATTTTTTATGTTTATACTGTCAAGCTCAATTAAACTTAATTATGAACACAAGCAAACATTTTTGCCAAAACATTTTATTTAGCTGTTGTTTGCCTTTTTTGCAAAATAATTTTGTCAGATAAATACATTAACCAAGTGTTATGTTCTTCACTCATATATGAAATATATATATTTTTAAAATTACATATTTTCCTCATATTTTGATGGTTTAATTGAACTTGTAGGGTCCTTAAAAACAAATATCACTTATTTCTTGAATGTTCAGTAATACAGTGCAACAGTCGGGTTCCGGAAGTAAAATCACATTAAGTTTATCCGTAGGGCAATTGATTTTTAACGATTGATTTTAAAGAAGACAGACCTACCATGAGCTGCTCGGTTGTTAATCAATGATAAGTTTTTGTTGGAGACATCAACCTGTATTATTTCCAAAAAATATTTTTTAAATGATCCAGTTGAACAGCAGAATTCCTAGTGAAAAACTACTTTACCATGATTTGTAATGAAATAGGCACATATCAGAGAATCAAAACCGCAAATTGTGCCAAAAGAACACGGTAGGTCTGTCTTTAAGGACCCTACAAGTGATACTCCTGTGAAGCAGGGGCGACTTCGGCCTAATGTCTGATGTCGGGTTACACAAAGCAACTCATCTACACAATTATTTCGTTTTCTTAATTAATGACGACAATTTAGTTGTAATAATGATTTTGCCATAAGGCATATTCAAGGTGTATCTCTCTCCTGTTTGAAAAACGTGGACCAGTGATTCTGCTTTGCGAATCGCAAATCAAGCAGTGATTGACAGCGCTCTGATCCAATCGCGTTGGGCATTGTCATGTTGACAGTAAATCTAGCCCAATGATGTTGGGGGGGGGCACCAGGGGTGAGCACAAGCAAATGTTGCTCCCCCCCCCGCTGTGCAGCACTGTGAATGAATTAATTACGATATCAATTTGAACTTGTACCTTTGTCTTTTTGTCTTATTTTTCATTTTGTTTTTAAAGACAAACACACACACACAAACACACACACACACAATGGTTATACATTTATATACTGTACAATTTACATACTTCAGTGTTATTACCATAGTATGTGTCCAGACTGACCCATAAAACAATTGATGATTCTATGATACTTTTTGGAACAATTTCATTTTAGATGTACCTGCACATTCAGTTTGATGTCAAGTTGGGCAGTCATGCATTGAGACAAATTATATAAAATTAAATGTTATATTTTGACAGGAGCACAGAGAACTTGTAATGGGTGCGGGCCACCGTGTCATTCCCCTCCGCCCCCCTTATAGTGTCCTCACCGAAGCTTGATCCCTGCTGAGTGATATCTCTTCCCAGCCCTAACCGTTTCCGACACCTGCCCTGACATGCCTTTAGTGCCAGCGTGGTGCCTGTCAGCATCATCCTGCCCACCCTGGCCGCCACCCCAGAGCCAGGCATGTTAATCTGGGCATCGACTGATGCCAATTAACTCCCCTACCGCCCCCTCTGGTCTTCTTAGCAGAAATAGCAGCATCTCTTCCTGCCCAAGGCCAGTCCGGCACAACCCTGGCTGATGATTTCACAGTGGGGATGCGGTGCAAAGCCCTGCCCTCGCCAAAGGCACCGCTGGCTTTTTATTTTGTTCATTCCCTGACTAAAGAGTTCTGCTTTGTTCTGGGCATTCATCCCATGTGTGTATTTCAACCCCGATTCTGTTTTTATTCATTTAACACCTCATTTTTGGCAAAAAAAAATACAATAAAAAAAATTGTGTGTGTGAGTTGCATATCTTTCTTTTTGTTGTTTTTTGCTTTGTTTTTTCCTTTGCCCTTTTCAGAGGATCAAAGATGAGCATCATCATTCAATTCACTCCCCAAGCTTTGCTATATGAATAAAAGAGGATTGTTGTTTTGCAGTGTACACTATAAGATTCCAAGTGCTCAAATTGAACTAACAATTAATTTCAACATTTACAAATAAAATTGTTTCTGTTAATATTGTTTCATGGACGAGCTAAAATTAATTAAAAATGAACAACTAACATTGAACAAATGTTAACAAAGGTAAATAAATATTTTGACAAATGCATTGCTCTTTGCTAGTTAAGGGTGCAGTAAGTGTTTTGGTAAGTAGGTAGGTATATGGATGGATGGATGGATGGATGGATAGATAGATGCTACCATTTTCACTTTTTTTTTTACGGTCCAACGATTATTTGGTAAGTAAATGCGACGGAAGCCTATTGTTGTAGTAATGAATGCAACTTTAATTATGCAGAAGGGGCTGTTCACAAAGAACACATTTTTTTCCATTCCGTAACGCTACTGTTCCATTGTTTTTCAACGACCATTATGCTTGAGTCTTGCATCCATAGTTTTACAGTGTCTCGTGCATGACGCGACGTTCTAACACTACGGCGCTCAAGTTAAAATGAGTTCAACTTTTTAAAAAAACATCTCTTTGACAGTCCCTTTGACCGCAAAATCAAGTTCTGTGTGAATGACCCCTAACTGATTGACAGATAAACAGTGCATGTTATTCAGTGTTTTTTAAGCAGAGTGTTTGCCTTGTACATTTCAGTTTAACAGCAATGACAGCAAGCCAAAGAGGACAAGGTTTCAACTGAACTATGCATATGCATTTTATACTCTTACAGTGTTCTTGCTCTGTCCATGCAATAAATGCACGTTCTTAAATGAGCTTGGTTTTCTAGCAAGTTTCAACTACTCATGATATGATCCACTTTGGTGGCGGCCAAATAACACTTTAAAATCAATCAGAGCTATAGAAATGTATTAATATATATAAAGGTATTTACAACTCCCTGTAATTCGCACCTTTAGCAAAGAAATATTTCTGCCCGTTTTGGCATAAGTGATTGTCAGCCTCTGCTGTTCTGCTACACACTGAAGCGTGTGAATCTATAACTCGGCTCACCGTTACATTCGAAAAATAAAAATAAGTCTACTGCAATTAACTGGTGTTATTTTAGTTTTTATTGTTTGGGTATTCTACAGCCCTTCATCAAACTTCTCAACACACAGCCCACCTCAGATTGTTTTTAATCAATGAATAGATAACAAAAGAAAAACAGATTAACACTATCTTTGGCTAAATTCAGATTGGGTGGGCAAGGCAGACATTTGGGTGGGCTCAGCCCATGCCTAAATTCTGCCCTGTGGCTGAGAGATATTACAAAAGAGAAAAGGTCAGAGGAATATCACCGGGGAAAGAAGGGTTATGATCAGGCAAGAGCTTTAGGAACTGCATTAATATTAGAAATACTTTCCAGCGTGGAGAGACCTATGCGGGAAGGCCTGAAAACAGACATTGTTATATTGGTAGCATTGTTTCTACTCCATCCGCGAGTAAAATTGGTTCTGAGTGTGTATAAGCTGCTGGTGATTCATGACTTGCTTGTATATACTCATGTACCTGTATTCTATTTTTGTTGTTGTTTGTTCATCATCTTCACTTTATTTTTCACAAAGCTTTAATTTGCTTCGCTTCTGCAAAGACATCCACTCTTGCACTGCGTGTTTGTGCATTTTGGGGTGGACAATGAAGGGAGGGGTGTGTTTGTTTGGGTTGATTTCAAATATCAACAATGTTTAACAATGATTCTCAGAAATCACTTCCTGCTACTTTAATGTTAACTAATTTTCACTAATAAAACCTTATTGTAAAGTGTTACCTTTATTTTTTCACTATGCAATAATCAGCTACGACAGAGGTTGAATTGATTCAGCTGAGAGTGTGTCATTTACATGCCATGTATGATTGAAAATGAAGCTTAAAATATACTATTCAGTAGCCAAAAAACCCAAACAACAAAATGAAATGACTGAGCTGTGACGGACACATTGAATTGATTGGTGTGAAAACTGGCTGACAATGTGAGGAGAGGAGAAGTGAGGATGCTGAACTCTCGGCTAGTGTGTCTCTCTGGCAGGTGTATTGAACAGGTGATAGCACCACAAACCAACTCTATCCCTTAGTCAATACAGTCCCATGAATTAGCATGCTAATTAGCTGCTATCAGATTGCATGTCGCTATCACAAACTGACAGAATAAATCAGCTAATACAAATGTATTCTGATGGTGGAGGCAAGGGTGTAGTTTTGGTTTGAATATGGGGTGAAATGTGAACCATTTTAGTCAGGTTTTTCTAATATCAGTCATCATAAGAAGTAGAACAGAACACATTTTAGCCATGGGGAAGCCCGATTGTTTGGTCAATATTGCAAGAAGGTCCAGACTTTAAAGCTCTTGATTCTATGTTATACTTTCCCTTATGAAAAAGTACCATTGTTGTTACAATAAGGCTATAATTTCACATAAGACCAGTGATGGCTCCTCATTACCATGCTTATGAATATGTTGACTTTTTTTCTTCTATTTTTATTTTTATTTTTTTATCTATAGCATTTGTCATGGAAAATATTAACCTACACATTTAGAAACAATAGCTACAACTTGCCACAGTAGTAATATAATTTATAGTAAAAAATCTGTTCCCTTTCAGTTCGACGTTACGTCAGAACGACTGACGAATTGGGATATCACCTTAGAGTGTAACAAACGATCCATATTGTGCGAGATTTGCATTGCGCACCCCGCCCCTCCAAGTGGGAATATAAGGAAGAGCACATGCACATTCAAGCTTTCGCTTCGGAGCTGTTTGGTTGTTGTTCTTTTCTACAATCATCAATGAGTGTGCTACGAGTTGAGAGACACTCTTCATTCGGTGTTGGTGTGATGGCGCTGCAGCAGTGGTCGCGATCTAAAAGTGCATTTCCTGCTGTTTCTACCGTTTCTAAAATAGCCCTTTTGCACACTGCAGGCTGTTATAGTTCCTGATGCAGGAACTGCGCATGTTGACTGACCATGATCAATTCGTAGTACAGACTCTCGTGTATGTACTATGATGTCCACCTCTGTGGTCCAGAACCGCTATTTCTGGCTAAACCTTGCAGAGGTGCAAGATCTCGACAATTGCGTTTCCTCTATACTCTCATCTCCAAGATGGCCTCTTCAGCTACGCTGTCTAGCGCTGAACCCAGCAGTTCTCGGCAGTCCTGCAGCAGGCCGAGGCAGTCAAGAGCCTGCCCTGACACCACCAGTCTATTCAGTGCAGCCCCTCTGTCTGCTCAGCACCAAGGGCGTCTGTTCCCCTGCAAAAAAAAGTGCCCTGATGCGGCCAGCTCAGCCATGACGTCGAGGCCCTCCCGCAGGGAGACAGTGCCACCCGTCTCAGCCACCGCTAAGTCCTCCAAGCAGTTGGCGAAACACCATTCTTGAGACGGGCGACCCAGAGATGGAGGGAGCTATTCTTCCCCCGAGGAGGGCCAGGTGCAGAATCTACTTTCAAAAAGAATTCAGAGTTTCAGTAAAAGTGCAGTCTCCTCTATCTCTGGGTCCCAAGAGGGCACGGGTGGCATTGTGCGACGCTATGCCTTGCTACCCTCATTCCTCCTCTTCTAATGCCAACCGGCGGCCTGGTGCTGTTCGAGGAAGAAATGCCTTTAAACACATCCTCTGCCGAACCTTTGAGCCAGGCGAGTATTGCACCGCACACTCAGGCCCGACTCCAGGATGTAGCCTTCTGGGTCAGGTCCCTGTGCTCCACTTCGCTGCTCAACTTCACTGCCCCACTGTGTATACGTCTGTGGTCCCTCTGACCCTGCTTGTACGGTCTCTGGAGCCCTGGCTAGCGCATCCCAGTACGTCTCGCTGGCTCATTCGGACCATCAGATGTGATTCAGTTCGCCCTGTGCCCTCCCAAGTTCAGGGACATTCAGATTACCTCTTTACTGGACCAGGATGCTCCTGTCCTGTGGGCAGAAATCGCAGTCCTACTAGTCCTTTCTAGAGTCGGTCCCTCCAACTGATATGAAATCAGGGTCCTACAGCCGCTACTTCATTGTACCCAAGAAAGGTGGTGGGTTACGACCAATCATGGATCTACGTGTTTTGAATTGGGCCCTTCACAAGCTCCCGTTCTAAATACTAAATACAGAAACGCATTTTCAAATGCATCTGCCCCTGAGATTGGTTTGCAGCAATCGACCTAAAGGATGCATACTTTGATGTCTCAATTGTCCCTCAACACAGACTGTTCCTACACATTGCGTTCATGGGTTGAGCATATCAGTACAAAGTCCTCCCCTTCGTGCTGTCCCTGTCCCCTCGTGTCTTCACGAAAGTAAGGGAGGCAGCCCTTTTCTCTCTGAGGGAGCACGGCATTCACATTCTCAACTACCTCGAAGACTGGCTCATCCTGGCCCACTCGCACAAGCAATTGAGCGAACACAGGGACATGGGGCTCAGGCATCTCAGCCATCTGGAGATTTGGTTCAACTGTACAACTTGCCCTGGGCTGCTTCAAATTGCTGCTACAGGGCAAGCATGTACTGGTCTGAACAGACAACACTGCAGCCGTTGCGTCATCAAGGTGGTCTACACTCCCGTAGCATTTCACAACTCACCCACCATCTCCTCCTCCGGAGTCAGAAGCATCTGATGTCGCTTCGTGCTTCATTCATGTTCCAGGCGAGCTCAATCATTCAGCCGACGAGCTCTCATGACTGCCCATGCTCCCGTGAGAATGGAGACTCCATCCAGGCGGTCCAGCTGATCTGGAGACGCTTCGGGCCCACACAGGTGGACCTGTTTGCCTCTCCGGACACGTCCCGCTGCCAGTTGCGTATGCGCTGGCACACAGCTGGCTCCGGGGCCTACACAATTATGCGTTTCCTCCAGTGAGCCTACTCGCACAGACACTGTGCTAAGTCAGGGAGGATAAAACCCCAGCCTGTATATGTGCCCAGACCAGCTCTTTGTCTACTATGGAGGCCAGCAGAAGGGAAAGGCTGTCTCTAAGTAGAGGTTGGTCCACTGGATTGTTGATGTTTTCGTCTTGGCGTACCAGACCCAAGGTGAGCCGTGCCCTCTTGGGGTGAGAGCTCCCTCTACCAGGAGTGTTGCTTCTTCCTCGGCTTGCTGGCAGACATCTGTAGAGCTGCGGGCTGGGCGACACCTTACATGTTTGTGAGATTGTATAATCTCAGTGTGGAGCCAGTGTCTTCCTGTGTAGCAGTAGCAAGTAGTGGGGAGGGCCCTGCTCTGTCTCTCGCTTGCTGCGCCATTCCCCTGCTAAGGACCAGATATGTGCGCTTATCTTGCTCCTCGGTTGAGTTCCCCAGGCACCCTACAACAGTCAGATGTGGTGGAGAGGTCCGACGCCAGGCCTAACACTTGTAAGTACGCCCAGTGGTCAGCCCCTGTGCCAGGCTAGGTGGTCATATGTTATGATTCCTACGGCAATCCCATATGTGTATTCTTCCACGGCACGGCTCCCCTGTCGGCGAGCCTTTGTCTTTCCCTGGCAGAGCCCCTCTGCTGTCTCTGCTCGGTATTGACTTCACCCTAGCTAGGCTGAATCTACCACAGAGACCTTCCATATGTAGTACTCCCCGTTTGGCCAGTCCATATGTGTAATTCCACATGTAACCTCCCTACGGGCAGGGTGTTGTATCCGTAGCGTCCCGTAGCAGCAATAGTAGCGCTTTGGTTGGGATCCCAATTCATCAGTTGTTCTGACGTAACGTCGAACGTGACTGACTGAAAGGGAACATCTAGGACTTTTGCAACCCCCCTTCCCTGAATGTTGCATATACAGATATGCATACAACAAAATATTCTGGGGGCCATGAAACTTTTGTGAAAATTATCAAAAATGCTGTGGGGTGGCTGGCAACTTTTTTTCAAAAAAACTTGCAGGGAAAGAGTTAATAAATAACGTAATCATGCATTAGAATATCTGACTGCTTTCTCTCCTCAGTTAATGGGGTCCTGATAAGGTTGTTTTGTGTGTGAATATACTCCGCAAAGTGAAATGGAAAGAAAAACTGACCATGGCCTTATACCAAAGTCAATCAGTGAGATGAGTTTGAGGCAGGGAATACCTGTTTGTCTCAATAGTGTTAGACTGGGTGAGGTATTTATGTTTATCTGTTTGGATTTGATGCAGGTTTAACTGCTGTGGATGACCAACACATTTATATTCTATGCATGTTTTGCTGTTTCCGTAGATTCCTGCTTTGTTAGACTTTAACTAAGCTGCTAAATGTATGAGAATATGTGTTTTGGAGATATAATAACTCCTCACATAAGACATTGAGATAAGATTGAGCATAATATCAAAGCCTTTATCTCAAGTGGAGATCCAGCAGAGATCATGCAGCTCAGAGAGAGGCTGAGGTTGGAGGATCGTGATCCACAACCTCCCTCAAGGTTTATTGATACACCTCACTCTCTGTTAAAAAAAGCAAAGAAAACTGCTGAGTGACAGAAAGCATATAGATTTTTGTGATAGATGTTTTCTTTGTTGGTTGGTGGGTCATTATTAGGAAAGACTTTTGGTTCTCTACCACTTTCTAATCGAGAATAAATTAGAGAAAAATGTATAGGTATTATAAACATTCCCATGGAGAAATAACATTGTATTATTTGTATGACTTTTCCAGCTCTACAGAGTGGGGAACCTGATTCAATAATAATATTAATAAAAAATAAAAAAATTATATTTAAGTCAACTTGAGGCTCCCCTTGGAAGTTTTCTTGGCCCTCAGGATAATA
>FLSR01004875.1:19844258-19878181 GCA_900092035.1 Leuciscus waleckii
AATTTTTTCCCGGGGGAAAAATCTTTTTTTTTTTTTTTTTTTTTTTTTTTTTTTACTTGATATTTATCAAAGTCACAAAGTAAAATGTTCTTTTGTATTTCCTGAAACTAGTGATCTCAACAGTCACTCTCATTTGAATGATCAAAACAGAATAACTTCAAAAGTGAGAGAACACTACCAAAATCATTGCAGCCCCCCTGCAATTTTTTAAAGGAAGAATTTCAGGTATCACTTTCGACTTTAGACATTCTACTAACTATAAGTACATTTTCAACTACATGTCAACTAGCAGTCATTAAGAGTGTTAGTAGACTGTCTGCTTAACATCTGCTAACACTTTATTTTGATGCTCCCAACGACATTCTACTGACTAGAAGTAACTTTGCCAATATTCCACTAACCGTAACCCTAACCTTACAGTCTCTAATACTCTAATGACAGTTAGTTGACATGTAGCTGCAAAGTTACTTACAGTTAGTAGAATGTCTAAAGTGGACTATTGAAATAAAGTGTAACTGAAATTTGGGTCACACTCCTCTGTTCTAATCTCGCACACTTTTTAGTGCACTAAATTGGTGTGTGAAATCCAAGTCAAGTAATGAAAAGTTGTTATAACAACTAAATTACTCAGGCAGCAGTGTTCAGACAGTCCCCAATACCGTGTGATTGCACTGTTGACAGATTTCCTCATGATGTTTAATTTAGAAATGTCAGTCTCCTTTATATTTATGAGCTGTAGCCAGTGAGAGCAGTGCAGGTACCGGCTGGTTTATTGCGAGCGCTGCCACATGACCTTTCTGACTCCATCACTCGACACAGCGTTACATGTTTACTGCTGCAAGGCATGATGGGAATCCTGAGTAAGCATTGCGAGCTTAGGGGGTAAGAGGTGCACGTGCATTGTGCATACATCATTTTAACTCTTTCCACCCCAGCATTTTTTCCCCCTGAAGTTTCCTGAAACAAGTTTCCTGCTAGCGGCAGCATTTTTAATCATTTTTAGAAAACTTTTATGGCCCTCAGAATATTTTGTTGTATAATAGTTTCATAAAAAAGCAACATTTTGAACAAAAAGCTGAGAAAATTGTGTATTTGTCAAATACTACGTCCAGATTGGATTCAGAACGATGATCAAAACATAGATGGAGTAGATCGAGTCCATCAACACCCCCAAAGCTTCACAGTCCTGTACCTCGTCATTGGTTCGGTATTTCATTCAGTAAAATTAGGCAGTTTTGATTTATATGCTGTTTAATTTTTGATGATCGCGTTAGTTTACATGTGCGTAAGCAAAGCTTCTATTGCTTGTCTCAGCTTCTTCTTCACTTGTTTTGATCTGGAGATTCTGTACTATTTCAGAAGATGCGTAATAGCGCCCCTACCAGTGAAAACATGGATTGTCGGAAAATTCTGTCAATGACAGGGAAGTGTTGTCATAAATGACGAAAATTCCGTCAATGGCGGGGAAAGAGTTAACTTTATCACCATATGGAAGATCTTTATGCAAACACATCTCCTGAATATCCATGCTGAACAAATATATTTCTGCTTTTTTAAATTTGTTGCTCCATATTCTTCTCCCTGTAATTATCAGCTCTTGCCAAACGACATCCATGGCCCGTAATAATCTATAATACTGCGCTTTTGCACTTCCCTTGCGTTCCGATACACGTCATGGGAGTCCGATATAATTTGATTTCTCACATGAGTGAGTGCTGAGGGTTTGTTTTCCATGATTTTCTCTCTTATCGACAGCTTTTGAGGCTCTTGAGTCTCTATTCCAGCACTGTGATTAAAGGCCTTCTGTTGCTACTCAAACCCCCCTTAAAGATCTGCTCTCCTCTCCTGTAGCATCAATTAAATCCAAAGTGTTTGTCTCTCTCTCTCTCTCTCTCTCTCTCTCTCTCTCTCTCTCTCTCTCTCTCTCTCTCTCTCTGTGCTCTCTCGCTCTCTCTCTCTCTCTCTCTCTCTCTCTCTCTCTCTCTCTGTGTGTGTGTGTGTGTGTGTGTGTGTGTGTGTGTGTGTGGGAGAGCACTTCAATCCATGGATATTCTGTGATCCCTTCCCAAGGTTTCTCATCTGTCCGGACATCTGGTGTTTATCCTGAGGCGTCTATCATAACGGCTATTCAGGCATGTTATTAGAAAATTAACGCCCAACTCAAATGTCACTCCTAATAGTGCTGCTTAGTTTTCCTCATAATCATCGTAATTCATGCCAATCTTGGGATTTCGCTCGATTAGAAACAAATTATCGGTAATTCAAGTGTAGCTGGCAAGGGTACGACTGTTTGGATTAGCGCTCGAGAACGATGTGTCTGCCAATGGCGGGACTCGTATATGGTCTGTCATTGACGAAACTGTGTGTCCGATGTCCTTTCGTGGCTTTTAAATGCCGCTGAAAAGGTTAATGGAAGCAGTTTGCTCCCTACGACACTCCAGTGACGATGGCATAAGATACCTTCATCAACACTGCATTCATTTCATGTTGAAGATGTTGAGTAGAGAGCTTGTTCCTTTGCTAAATGATGCTCAGTACATAACTAATAGTACTGTTTGAAATTCAAATAGGCTATATATATATATGTATATATATATATATATACTGTATATGAAGATAGCTATTTAAGGTATTTAAGTTGGAGGGGCCTCATTTGCGATCACAAAAGTGAAATAGCAAATAAATAAGCATTGAAAATGTATTGTCAATTTATGTTTTATTGCAAAATTGTGTTGGACTAGGCAAATTAAATTCCTCTGTTGTGTACTGGAAAATCATGACTTTCTTTCATTCCAATTGCAAAAAAATAATTCACACTCAGGAATTGTCGATTTATAACTACTAAATATTGCCCAGTCGTGTCATGCAGGCTAAAGAAATCAGCAGTGTTGAATTGACAGTCAAATTGAAGAGAAGAGACAAATGAAACCTGCTGTCATTAAACACTTTTTCCCTCCTTCTGTGAGTCTTTGTCCAGTGGAGGTGTTTGGTGCGTTCTGGGAGAAAGGGAAGATGAGAGAAAGGCAGGAGACATGTTGTCATGCTGAGTAATTAGTCTCCGTTGGGCAAGAAAGCGTCTGGATGTTGTGACACACACCAGATTGTCCTCTAGTCCATTGAGATACCCTGTCATCAGCCTGTGGGCCTGTCCAGGGATGATACACACTCACACTCACACTCACACACACACACACACACTTTGTTTTCTTTAAACCTTAGAAGGCTTGGCTGCCATCCAGCGCACAGCAAACACCAAGGTGAAAATCCTTGATTTAAAAGTACAGTACAGTACACTTTACCCAGAAATGAAAAATCTGTTATCATTCAATCATCCCCTTCTCATTATAATTAGATTTTTACAATTTATTTATTATTATTTATTTTTTGATTGCACAGAAGGAGAAGTTGGTAACACTTTATTTTGATGGTCAATTTTGACTATAGGTAACTTGCAACTACATGTCAACTTAGTGTAACCCTAGCTCTACCAGTCCACTAATACTAATACTAATACAGTACTCTAATGAGAGTTAGTAGACATGTAGGTGCAATGTTACTTATAGTCAACAGAGTGTGTTAAAGGGACCATCAAAATAAAGTGAAACCGAGAATAGTACTTAATGATATATTCCATGGGGACTGTGGCTTTCAAGCTTCAAAATGCAACCTAAAAGTATACAAGTAATCTATATGACTTATGCATATTCCAGTTTTTCTTAATAACTTAAAGGAATAGCTCACCCAGAAATGATTCCTGATAATTCCTGATTATTTACTTATGTATTTACAACCTGTATTGACTTTCTTTTCTCATTGAAGAGAAATTAAGGTTTTGGGCTTTTCTCCATCTAATACAAGTGAATGATGCCCAAGATAGACCATTTTTGATGGTCCAAAATCCATATTTAGGCAGCTTCAAAGAGCTCCACATGACCACAGCCGACAAATGAGGGTCCTCTCTAGTGAAACGATCAGTCATTTTCAGAAAAAATAAAATATACTTTTGAACTACAAATGCTTGCCTTTGTCCAGCTCTGTGAAGCACGTTGGATATTGATGCTTTTTTTTGGAAACACAGCCCTGAATGAACTCATAACTCGTGAATGAGTCATTCAAAGTTTTGTGAATTGGATCAACCCATTCATAAAAAGTTTGGAATGATAACGAACATCAGTATGACAACATTTAAAAATTTTTGTAAATCATTCAGTAATCATTAAAATATGCAGTCTGAGAAATGGCTACATTTCTTTATCTGTCCATCAGCAGTTGTCAAGAAACACATTTTTAAAAGCTTTCGACTGTTTTGACAAGGAGGATTTCAACCCTTTAATTACAAATATTCTTTTAATTACCTGCTATCGGCAAACAACCAGTGATGCCGATAATGAGATGAGACGTGTTAAGTCGAAAACCAACACTCGTGGTGAGAAGCAGCCCTGAGGGGCCAAATGAGGTAAACTGTCTGTCATATAATCCAGTCCCTCTGATAGGTGGCTTTACTGTGAAGGGAAATAGCACTTTGAGACAGTGTTGTGAGAAGGAAATCGTTACTGTTACACAAGAAAAGAAGAGAAAGAAAATGAGGGCGAGAGACAGAGAGCTTCTGAAGGCTAAAGGTTACTCAAGAGAGGAAGAAAGCTAATAAGAAATGAGAAATGGGATGCATGAAAAGGAAGGTCAGTTTTCTGATAAAGGTTCAGCCTCGTCACTTTGTCAGCGCCAAGCCTGTGGATTTGTAATCCAGAAGCTACCTTAATCCGAAAGCTTGGACGCACATGTCAAAGTCATCCTCGCACATTAAAACACCCTTGTTATTTCACGTTAACAGAACAGTTTGATTCTGACATTTGTATGGGGAAGAAAATCATCAAATTTCCCCTCATATTTGCTTATTCTCTAATGTGTTCTTTCTCAGGTATTATAGGTGATTGCTAAATAGTTTTGAGTGAACATCTTTCCCAGTATTTGCTAATCTGTTGCTAAGGTGTACTGAGCATTTACTTTGCCATTGCTAGGGTATCCTTGATGTTTGCTAGGGTACTACTAAGCATTTGTTAAGGTGTTCTGAGGGGTCGCCAGGGTGTTACTAAGTGATATTCTTTGAGAACATATTTCCCAGTATTTGCTAATATATTGCTAAGATGTGCCAAGTGGTTTCTTCGGCATTTCTGCAGTATTCTGGTTGGCTGCTAGGATGTTGCTAAGCAGTTGCTGATGTGGTTGCTAGGGTGTTACCGGGTGATTTCTGAATTGTTTTGAGTGAACGTTTTTCCCAAGATTTGCTATTGTGTTCTGAGTTTTTACTTGGATGTTGCTATGTTGTTCTATATGGTTGCTAGTCAGTTGCCATGATGTCACTAAGATTTTTATTGGTGATTGATGGGTTGTTTAGAATGAACATCTTTATTAACATATCTTTCTTGCTAAGTTTTCTGTGTAGTTACTTTGGCATTGCTAGGGTATTATGGGTGGTTGCTAGAGTGTTGCAAACAGTTCCTGAGGTGATCTGAGGGGTTTCTGGTGTATTACTATCCAAATGCAAAGTAGTTTTGAGTGAACATGATTTCCAGCATTTGCTAATGTGTTCTGAGCAGTTTCTTGGATGTTAGGGTATTCTGGATAGTTGCTAGGCAGTTGCTAAGTAGTAACAAAGATGTTCTGAGCAGTGACTACAGTATTAATACATGATTGTGAAGTACTTTAGTGGAGTAATTTTGGTGTTCTCATGGTGTTCTTGGTTGTTTCTCAGATGTTGGATTATGGTTGGTTGCTAGGTTGTTGCTAGCTGGCCCAAGTTTACTGTCCTGAGCCTTTATGATATTCTCTCTTGATATAACCCAGTTATTCCTTTAATATAAGTAAATTGTATCCCTTTTCCCACCTGCTTAGCAGGTGAAAATTAAAAGCCCTGTTGCTTAGCAATAGCATGTGCAACATCAACATTTAGTATGAGCAATTTTATTAGTGATGATTGCCTTAGCAAGTTTAACAGAAGCAAGCTAGTAAAAGCTGTGCATGTAAGCCTCACTACCCTGGCCTCAAGAGGCGCACTAGCGACTGACGCTAGAAGCTGCGGTTTTTTGGCGTCCTTGTTAGCGCGCCCACCTCCCATGCCAGAGACGCCGGTTCGAATCCTGCTCGGAGCCGGTCGAGTAGGACCAGTTACATTTGGTGCCGTGACCCGGATGGGAGTGAGGTTTAGGGGGGTGAGTGTAATGAAATAAAGCTGGTAAAAGCGCTGTGCATGTAAACCTCACTTCCCTGGCCTCAAGAGGCGCACTAGCGGCTGACGCTAGGGACTCGGTCCTTACCGTCCTTGTTAGCGCCCGCCTCCCATGCCGGAGACGCCGGTTCGAATCCTGCTCGGAGCGGGTTGAATAGGACCGGTTACACAAGCAGCATTAATTAATTAGTTCCTAGATTCTTTCCCAAGAGATCTTAAAATGGGTTAGAACAACATAATTACAATATGCAGCAGTTTTCTCCAGACCCCAAATAAATTATTACTCTTAAAACAAGGGTGACTGGAGATGTGCAGAAAAGCCCTCCAACTCAATGCATTGATTTGCATGTGTGAGAATGTAATTAATCTTGATGGGGCCTTAAGGCTCAGCTCGCTTCAATTCAGGTCAATTACTGCACTGACATATAAGTATTGACTTCGGCACACACTCAAATAAAGCCACACTCATGAAGCATGATAGACCTTTATACATCACCACGCAACAATCACTTTGTCTGCATGTGGGCCTGCATGGCCCTGAATAATCATACTATTATATTTTGGCCCAAGATAGCGGAGTTTCTTTTAACCCACATTGTGCAGTTGCAAGAATATCACAGTGTCACCGCGAAATGGCTTACGTAGCTGAAATGTTGATAATAGTCATCTGTTACTCTGTGTCAAAGGGGCCACGCCAGTTCAGTTATTCATCCTTTATGGCAAGATGTTTTTAATTCATCTGGATTCTTCCTTTCATCAAAAAGGAGAATCCCGAAACGGATATGAATTGGTAAAGAAGATTTTTGAGATTCTGTTTGATGGCCCTTAATTAAGATTAAAAGTTCACCATATATTCCCTCCTATAATCACATGATTTTCGTTACAATCATGGCTGGTATTTGAATGATCTATTTTATTAAGACACATATACTACATAGTTATGGCTGTATAGATCATATTAGATTAGGTTTTTTCATAAAATAGTCATCTCAACTTTTCAGACATGGACTCCCTGAGATGTGCTATCATAAATTCTCTTTTGTCAGAGATTATTGTCTGCGGCGCTGTCATCATTATTCAGTGTTTACCTTGGAATAACGAAGGAGAAATAATGAGAGAATAAAGGAACGAGGAAAAACAACTGTTGTGAAATGTTAATGATGCATCCTTGGCTGTGTTTGTTTTTTGTTGCCGGTGATGAGCTCTTTAGAGCCTGTTACATTCCCTCAGAACAGAGACTTCCACATACTGACTCGTGTGTAATTGAAAGTGGCGCTGTCTGCATTTCAAACCTGCCTCGTCAAAGTTATCTACCTCAAACAGAGGCATTCTCTCACAACTACATTAGAAAACGAATTTAACTCCTTGGTTTTTTTTGAAGATTACTTTGTCTTTTCAAACTGAAGTGATAATAAGTCTCTTACAACTACATCAGAAATCAAAACTTCATCTGATTTTTGAAGGTTATTTCATGTTTTTTTATCGATAGGCAGACTTTTACACCTACTTTAGAAAATTAAATTGAAAGATTGCCGATTTGACGAATCGCCCATTTATTGAAGGTTACTTTGCTGATTACTTTTCATACTGATATGATGTCCATCCTGATGTTCAAATATTTATTTTATGACTTTTCACACCAAAAAAATAGGTAGCCTACCACTCTTATGACAATTCTATGATATTTTACGACTTGCAAAAAGATACATCTTTTATAGATTAGTTAAATTATGGCTAGGGTTAGAGACTGAGTAAAGAGTAGGAATTTATGGTAGCATTAATTAGGGGTGTCGCAATATACCGGTGTTGACGATAATCGTGATATTCAAAGCATGAAATATCGACATCGTGTTAATTTAGAGTGTGACAATATACCGGTATTGGCGATAACCACAATGTTTAAAATGAATAGGACTCTTATGATAACATGACACGTAAATACTCCAGCACCAGTACCTGGTTGACCTCTCAGGTGGCAGTATTGCACCCGCTGACACCTGTCAAATAAGAAGACGACGCAGCGCTCGTCCGCGCAGCTAGAGTAGAACACTCTGTCCACACCCGAAAAAAGTAAGCTCGCCAGAATTAAGAACAGAGTTCTTCGGCTTCAAAGAAAACAGCACTTTAAAGGTGGTCGCACACCGGACGAGAAGCGCAGCGCCACGTCTTTAAAATTCGAACACATTCTCTATGAGTGTAACTTACAAACACCGGCGGCTGCGACGCCCAGCAACGGCTCAGGACCATTTACATGTTCAAAATCCTGCCGCGCACAGAGCGTCATTTACATCGTTTTATATTAAATTTACATTATATTTGTCTCAAATCACGTAAATGATGTCACCCTGTGCTGCAATATACATTTAATTTTACATTAATTTACAGAAATCCGCTGCTTGAATGATAATTGCTGATGTTATCGGATTTTCAGGTGATATTCTCAATTCATTCAGTTAACGGACGCTCTGAGGTAAAGTGTTCAGATCACAGACTCAGCAACTATTTTTTTAATTGTACAGTGTAATCATAACATAGTACAGATATTATCTCAATTCCATAATGTCCTTAAACAATGATATTGCTGGCCATAAACTGAGACGCGCGTGCATGTGAGATACCTCGAGTTGTCATAGACGCGACGCGGCTATTATTTTACCAGTCATGGAATGGGAAACGTGACATTAACTGTTAACAGGGGGTTTCTGTGTTCATATATTAATAAAGGGTGATTATTAAAATTAAGAACCCCGTTTTCTTTACTCATCTTATTTTTGTATTTGTATTTGCACTTGATTTTTTTATTCAAATCTGCTATCTGCATGACTTTATTGGCGCCGGTGCAACAATAGGTTTAAGAGCTTTTCAGTTCTTCATGAAACCTTCAGACAGTGTTTTGCTTCAGTTTGAAACCAGATAAACTTCACATGCTTGTCTTCCTTCACAAGAATTTGCCATAGATTGAGTACGCAAGAAGTAAAAAATGCATGTGCCTTGTCTATCAGTATCCTTATGTTTGTTGGGTAAAAAAGAAAAACTATATAAACAAAGTAAAAATGAATTTGACTGATAACTACCCGAAATAGATTCTATATCGCGATATATCGATATCGTGAATTATTTTGGCCACAATAAACGTGGTGTGAAAAATCTAACATCGTGACAGCCCTAGATTGAGTATGACCCAAATTGTATGATTTATTTTTATTTTTATGTATGTATGTATGAATTACGACTTATCATGAGACTTTTGAATTGTCTGATTTCCGAAGGTTACTTTGTGACTTTAAAGTTAATGACACTTAATTGATGGGCAGCTTCATACAGTTTACATTAGAAATTGAAGCTTTATCTTGTAAACGTCTGATTTTTGATCTGATTTTGGTCTGATCTTCAAACTAAAGCAATAGACATCTTCTTACAACTAAATTAGAAAACAAAATTGCATTTAACTAATTGTAAGAGTTTTTTATTTTTATTTTTATTTCTTTTTATTGTGTGTCCTTAAGTGATAAGCACTTTTAAACCTACTTTAGAAAAATTACTTTCAAAATTACAGATTTGAAGCATTGTCAGTTTCACAAAATGTATGTTTTGTCTTTTCTTACTCATACGACAATCATGCTCTTAGAACATTCAATTAGAGAAGAAAAAAAAAAACAGAAAAAAACTTTTTTATAGATTATGGAATTGAGTAAGGGCCTAGACTTTTGTGTTTGGGTTATATGTTTTTGTACAACCCAAATCCTACAGGTTCTAATTAATTTGTTATCACATATGAATTGTGATGACTTGTAATGAGAGCAGGTTGGACAGCTTTTGCTGCTGCATTAGAATACAAAACTTCACAATCGTATATTTAAAGAATTGCTTGTTTTTCTTAAGGTTATTTGTGACTTTACACCAAATTCATTGTCAGAAAATAAAGTATTGTATGGGCAAGTTATGCATTGAAGTAAGCGTGTTCCTGATGTTGACTAACTGAATACAGTGTTTTTCTAAGGGGCTATTCAATAAACCCCAAGAGATATGACTAATGCCTCCTTGTAAATGCATACCAGGCCTGGTATCAGAAGTGTAAGGACAAGAGAAGGGCATGATTTCAAAATCGTCCAACGGAGTGGCCAATGTGGCTGCAGATGTTTGTTTGCTTTTCAAATCGTTCACCTTCACGGCTGAGGAAAGTACTGAGGATTATGAGACAGTGCTCGTAAAATTCGATGAGTATTTTCTTGCCGAAAAAGAATGTGATACATGAATGGGCTTGTTTCCACCGGAGAGTGCAGAAACTCGGGTAAAATGCAGAATGCTACATCAAGCCCTCTACGAACTCGGTGAGATCTGTGAATTTGGTGTAAGTCAAAACTAACATATAGAGACAGACTTGTTGTCGGTATTCGGGATAAAGAGTTGTATAGGAGGATGCAGCTAATGTCAAAGAGAGAGCTTTTTTCTTGGTGCGGTGAGTAATAAAAATGAGTCTGAAAAAGCTTAATGGACTGTGTCGCTTAAGATAGGTGATACCCCCATTAGTTTTAAGATAGATATGGAGCTGATAGGGAGATATGGAGCTGATGTAATTGTATTGAACACTGTGACATTAGCCCAGGTGGATCACTAAAATACATCGGACATTTTACTACAGAAGCGGAGCATAAATGTAGAGATTACACCCTTACCGTGTATGTGGTAGCGGGATGAACTGTCAGTAACCTTCAAAGCTGACGGACAGCTGCTGAGATGGTGCCAGTCAAAAGAATAGAGCAGATAAGCAGAGTTTTTGAAGGGAGTGGTACAATGAAAATGAAGGTGAAGAGCCATATGCGGTGGGTATAAAGCAGAACTGTGGAGAATGGAGGAACAAGGTAACATGGAAAGAGTTGCACAGCCTACAGATTGGTGTGCACCCATGGTACCTGTCATGAAGCCTAATGGCATGGTCAGAACTGGTATTGAATTAAATAATCTGAATAAAATAAACAAGATTCTAGCTGAAGCGTCCTTGCATCATTAGACAAACATCAGGATTTATACCCGGAAATCTTCCAAAGAAAACTGAATGAGCTTCTAGTGGACATGGAAGGAGTTTCTGTGTACAAGGATGAAATAGTTGTGTAAAGAAAGGGCGGGGCCGAGCATGACAATCACCTGAAAAGAGTGCTGGAAGGGATGGAAAGTGTGGGCCTTATATTAAATAAAGATAAGTGTGTATTCAGGAAAGCAGAGTTGAGTTTCCTGGGACATGGTGGATGTGCAAGTTATCAGAGCAGACCCTGGAAAGGTACGTGTTATTGGTGATTTGCAAGAGCTGAACAATGTAAATGAGTTGAGGAGGGCATTGGCCTCATAAACTAGATGAGTAAATACATTCCGGACTTTGCAATAAAAGGGGGTCTTTTGAATGAGCTGCTCAAGAAAGGAAAAGCATGGACATGGGATCCATGGTATCTTCGGATTCTAGCAGCTACAGTATTGGTGGCATTTTATTGCAAATCCATGATGACAGCTGGAATCCTATCGCGTACTGTTGTAGAAGACTGACAGATTCTGAACCGAGATACGCCCAGATATAAAAGAAATGCCTTGCAAGCGTATGGGCATGTGCAAGGTTCCAGAAATACTTGGTGGGAATGGACACATTTAAATTGATCACTGATCACAAGCCATTATTAGCTCTGAAACTTGGACAGTGTGCCAGTGAGATGTCAGAGACATCACTGCTGTTTAATGCAAAAGCGGAGTATGCACCTGGCAAAAGCTTGGTTGTTACAGATACATTGTCGCATAGCCCATTGAGCACTCTGGAGAACTTCATGACAGCAGATGTGAGTTGTTACGTGAATGCAATCATCGGATGTCTGCCGGTGTCACAGCATATGTTGAAAGAAATATGAATGGAGACACAAAAGCATGAGCAGCTACTAACAGTGGATAGATTTCTAATGGGACAATGGCCAGAATCTGCTAAAAGCCTTCCTAACAGTGTACAGAGTTTTACAGAAAGACTCTTTGTCAGTGAATGATGGACCGATTGTGCTGGGGAATCGCATAATAGTTCCAAAAGTGATGGGACATGAGATGCTTAGCAGAATTCACGACGGACACCAAGGTATGTCAAAATGCAGGACACAGGATCAAGAGACTGTGTGGTGGCCACAAATTTCTGAGGATCATAGATGAAACATAGAGACATGTATTTTTTGCGTAGAAAATAAACATGTACAGCGCAAGGAAACCTCCATAATCAAAACCGTTCCCGGAAAGGCCATGGTAGTGAATAGCTACATACTTGTTTCTGCATAAAAGGAAACAATGGTGAATCCTGGAGAAGCTTTTGTGGTGTGTACGATATTCAGCACATTCAACAAGTCCACACAATCCACAAGGTAAAGAGCATGCAGAACGCCAGATCAGACGCAAAGCACAATATGAAACAGGATGAACCGTTGATAGCACTCATGTGTTTTCGAACTACCCCTACCACTTCTACCAGGGTCAGCCGAGTGATATTGCTTATGGGAAGGAGAATCCGCACTACTCTACCCACATTATTAAAAACCTGAGACCAAAGTGGTCAAACAAATCAAGTGTAAAAAAGAAAGACAAAGCAGAAAAAGAAAAGCAAGCATACTACTTTAACAAATGACATGGTGTGAAGGACTTACCTGTTCTTTGACCGGGCAATTTAGGCTTGTTAAAGCTGGATGGAAAGGACCTTGCTACGTTGCTTGTAGAGATCACTACTCAAAGGTGATATGAGGTTATCAATGAAAAGGAGGGAGAGAAAAGGAGAAATCACAGGCATCTTTAATTTCTGCCTGACGGAGTTCCAGGAATTACTTTAAAGACAGGGGCGAGTCCAGAACAGTCACCAAAGAAATCGTCTCGGTTACTGATGTAACCCTCGTTCCCTGAAGGAGGGAACGGGAGACGTTACATCGACGTGACAGCGTAATTGAGATCACTTCAGGGTGCCCTATCAACTTCGAGTGTCTACAGAACGAGCCAATGACTGTTGGCGTGTGTGAATCGCGTCACGCAGCGCGGGTATAAACAGGAAGCGGGCGCACAAACACATTGTTTTCCGCTGAGGAGCCAAGATCGTGACGGCCGTACAGCGATGGTCAGCAACGGTGGCGATGGGACGTTATGTATCCCGTTCCCTCCTTCAGGGAACGAGGGTTACATCAGTAACCGAGACGTTCCCTTTCAGCCACTCACATTCGACATAACTTGATGATGTAATTGGGATCCCATGGAAAACGCCACGGTTGCTGCCACATCTAGTGCCCTGCGCAAGACCCCCAATTAGGTGGGGTGGAAGGAAATCTTGTATCCCACACAGGAACTCTTGTATTACACTGGGAAAGCGTGCCTTTCAAGGGAGAGGGATGCTGCGGAGCCACATCCTGCCCGAAGGGAGGTAACATGTGGAGATAAACATATGGACTGGCGGGAGGGGCAGTGTGACATATGAAATGTCACTGGGGTGGCTCCAGTCTAAGAAGGGGGAGGCAACACCAGACAGTGACGGCAGAGCGGACTCTGCCAAGGGAAAGACACGGGCTCACCGCAGGGAGCTGATCGTGGAAGAATATGCATATGGGATCGCCGCAGGGATCACCACATATGGAACCCAGCCTAGCACAAGTTACACAAGAATACAAGCACTAGGCCTGGCGTCGAGCACGACGCTCCACAACGTCCGACTGCCGAAGGGGTGCGGAGGAACTTACAGGCTTCGCCTGAGTGGGGAACTCGACTGGAGCAAAAAGCACACGTATCTGTTCCAGTGGAAGGGAATGGCGCAGCAAGCCGACACTGGAGCAGGAACTTCGGTGTTACCGGTTGGTTGAAGCGGGTACACAGGAAGAAACCGCCTCAACACGTAGGCTATAAAACCTAGCGAACGTGTTAGGTGTCGCCCAGTCTGCAGTTCTACAGATGTCCGTCAGCGGCCACTACACTCCTAGTGGAGTGGGCTTTCAACCCAGGCGGGCAGGGCACGCCTTGGGCTTCGTAAGCCAAGGCGATGGCATCCACTATCCAGTGGGCCATCCTCTGCTTGGAGACAGCCTTTCCCTTTTGCTGGCCTCCGCAACAGACGAAGAGCTGATCTGAGGTCCTAAGGCTTTGCATTCTGTCCACGTACAGACGCAGAGTGCAAATGGGACATAGAAAAGCCAGGGCTGGGTCTGCCTCCCCCGAAGGCAGTGGTTGCAGGTTCACCACCTGGTCCCGAAAGGGAGTGTTAGGAACCTTGGGCACGTATCCGGGCCGGGTCTCAGGATCACGTGAGAGCTATCCGGGCTGAATTCTAGGCACGATTCGTCGACCGAAAAAGCATGCATGTCCCCTACCTTCTCGATGGAGGCCAATGCAACCAGGAGAACTGTCTTACAGGACGGATTTTCAACTCAGCTGATTGCGAGGGCGCAAAGGGTGTTCTCTGAAGTGCGAAAGGACCAGAGACAAGTCCCAAGAGGGTATAGAGAGCGGGCGAGGCGGATTTAGTCTCCTCGCCACCCTCAGGAACCTGACGATCAGGTCGTGCTTTCCCAACCACTTAACTTCAACTGCATCGTGATGTGCAGCAATAGTGGCAACATACACTTTAAGGGTGGAAGGAGACAGCCTTCGCTCCAACCCTTCTCGCAGGAAGGAAAGCACGGCTCTGATCGAGCAGAGAAGAACACCAGTCAACGAACACGTTCCACTTCAACACATAGAGGCGCCTCGTAGAGAACTACCGCCTGGGGTAGGTCTCCTAGAACCTCTGTGTCCCGTCCAGGGACCAGACATGGAGTTTCCAGAGGTCTGGACGTGGGTGCCTCAGGGTGCTCCGTCTCTGAGAGAGCAGGTCCCGGGGGCTAGTGGCGGAACAGAAATAAAAGGAAACAAAAGATTCTCTACGTGGCCCTCCCCCGGGGGAAGGAGCGGCGCCTTCGCCATTTCCTGAAGAGCAGTCCGATCCACCTCTGGGTCGCCCGTCTCAGGGTTGTTTGCACTTGCGCTTGCCTCCTGGTTTGGCCAGAACCAGCACGGCCCGCCCCGAGAAACCAATCATCCAACCGAGAAGGTTCGGGACATGATGGAGGGTCCCACGGAGATTGTCTCGGCGGGGAAGCCCTCACGGTGATCCTCAGATCACCCTGTCTAAGCACCGAAGTAGGCCTATTCTGTGGGTCAGAATAGACGCTAGATCGGGACATAGGCGAGGGGACTGCACCTCCCATGAGGTAAGCGAGTCTTGATCTTAACGCGGTCATAGTCATATTCCCGCAATGGAAACATGAACTATTCACAAAAGCTGCCTCAGCATGCTTAATGCCCAAACATGTGAGGCAACTATTGTGGCCGTCTGCTGGCGCCAGGGAACGACCACACCCAGAAATTACGGGGCGCATGACGTGATTCACGCACGCCAAAGTCATTGGCTCGTTCTGTAGACACTCGAAGTTGATCCCTGAAGTGATCCCATTACGTCGTCACGTCGAACGTAAGTGACTGAAAGTGAACTCAACCTTGTATGGACTCTGATCTACCGGTAGAGACTATTGCAAGGAAATAATTGTGAAGAATTGAGAAACTGTAATGTGACAGCAATGAAAAAACAAAATAAAAAAAATCCTGATATGCAAGTTCTAGAGTTAAATACATAGACGTTGTTAGGTAAGGTTACTGGTATGGGGGGAAACATGTAAATTATGTTGTAATCGTATAACAGAAATGTAACCTGAAGTATTAGACTAAAAGGGGAAGGTGTCAAGGTATCAAGTAATACCTGAGCGTAAGTGTGTTTGTGATGTAGACTAACTGAATACAATGTTGTTCTAAGGGGCTCTTCAATAAACCTCAAGTGATATGACTAATGCCTCCTTGTAAATGCATACCAGAAAGTTACTTTCTTTTAAGCTTTTTTTGATGAACGCTTGGCTGCTTATTATAATTTATTTTTGAAAATTAAACTTTATTATTGTAGATTTTAAGGAACTGTTAATATTTTTTTATGTGATATTTGAAAAGCTGCTTTAGCACCATTGATCTCCAGCTATCGAAGGGACTGTTCAGTTAGCTTTCAGCCTGAGATCAGTGCTAAACACAGGCATGTTCTCTACTTCAGGGGGTCATGATCTTTCAATGTGGTTTGACACAGAGTCACCAAGAGAAGAAAATGGGGTTACATTGGGTTAATCATGTCCAATTTCTCTCATTGTAAGATATTCTTTCTCTGACCTGACATTAGAAAAGGACTTTCCAATAGATCCTATTTTAATAGTGGGCTGTTAAAATGCTTGTTTTTGATTATAAATATGGTGACAGGTGAGCACAGTCATTTACGTCATTACATTAATGTCACTAACTGACTCTGACTTGCCAGATTTTTGTAGTACATACAGTATAGTGTTTTTTGTGTGCAATGAGTTGTGAGTGCATTCTTGTTTCTCTTCACAGCCTACAAAGTGACTCACCACTCACGCTGATTCTGAATGAATGTTTCACAACACATTCAGGTCGACGGTTTGATTACTTTGTCATTCACTAATCTTTAATGGAAGTATTCTGCGTGTTGTTATATAAAGATAAATGTTGGTCACTTTATAGAAATGCATTCTTTTAGATATCCTCATCAAAGTGAGCAATACTTCATGACAGTTAATAAGGCCTAATCACACCAAATGCAAATATTTCATTAAATTTTAATAGTTAATAATAATAAAATCCCCTCACAGCCTCATTTTAATCCACAAAAAAATTCAATATGACGAAAAATGTATCTACCCTAAAATCCACGAGTCATAAGAAACCCAATAGGCTTATTCCCCAAGCTACCCCAGTTACCACCCCCTGTCTTGAATTTATAAATGTATTATTGACTGATTGAATTAAGATATTGACTTAGTGAAATGCAGTATTGTTTAGTTGGACTCTGACTTAAGTTTGACTTGGCCCCTTTTGAACTCAGACTTGACTCGGACTCGAGTGGGTAAAGACTCATACTCGACTTGGACTCGACTAAGGTGGACTCAAACCCAACACTAGTGAATAAGCCAGTCAGACTGCTCGATTTCCTTCTTGTATTTCTCTGGCTTCGTCGGTATTGCTGAGAAAACAGATATGCTTTGACAAGTTTTCAGCCAAGGGACATTTTCCTGACAATCTGGGGAATATAATTTCTGCCTGGTAATTACAACACCAGCTGTTGAGAAGTATTTACATGTCATTAAAATAGTTTCTATCGGAAGTCACACAGAATGTGTGGCAGAAGTCTGTATGCTGTCTCTTTTTTTTACTTCGTATCCCTGTGTGTCTGCTCTGCACAGTCAGAGATGTCAGTGTGCAGTGACCATATGAGAAAGAGCTGGTGTCCAAGGGGCTGTGAAGAGCGTCCAATGTCGCACTCTCTCTGAAAAGAAAGAAGGCACATTTGTGAAGTACCTTCCTGCCTTTTGCTCACTACAACTGTCAATGTGTCAGCTCTATTAAGAAAGGTCTGGTAAAAATAGATGGTCTAACTTGTCTATCTTTGTTTGCCTGTTATGAATTACACACCTTCCAGCTGAACATTTCTCTGCTGATTATAGATGGTGAAAAAATATTAACTATATATGCACTTTTCATACCCTGCACTTTTCTGGTCTCTGAACGCTGATAATTATGACATCAAACATGTAACAAGTTCAGGGGTCCACAATTCATTTCACAAATGACAACACTTTTATAACTTTTCAAAGAAAGATTGCATCAAAGGAGAAAACAGCTTCATATCACTTTCATTGAGCCCTTGTAACATGGTTGTCATCTTTTCAGCTGTCAATGCCTTGAATATTTTTATTTTATTTTATTTTATTTTTTTTACATTTAATAACATTATTCGTTATCCAAAAATTGCAGCCAGCTGCACACAAAAATAATCTTGAAAGTTCAAGAAATACTTTACCCCAAAGTTAAATAAAAAAGTTGAGAATTATATTAAATAAAGAAAATATAATTTTTACAACCAATATGATTGATTGATTGAGAATTGCAGCATTATTTTAATTTTAAATAAGCACCCTCATTGCAAGTTTCCATTACCAACAAATTAAGCATATTATTTATTATATTGATGCAATGTAAATGATACAACTTTAAAAATAAAATGAACTTGAGCACATATCTGAAATTTTACAGTGAATGAATGAATAGATACATACATACATACATACATGTATTTTCCTGACATTTGCATACATGCAAACATAAAATATTTATTCTTAATACTAATATTTGTTTTATTACTCTTAATTAAAAATACACTGTACAAAATTAAAGCATTTGCATGCTTTATGGTACTATTTTGGGAAAATATTTCTTAATTGTCATAAAATGTATGTCATAATGCAAAATAAATAAATACATTAAAAAAATCTCAATGATCATAAAATTAGGCTTCATTTTCCTAATTATTATTTTTTCTTATTCTTTGAAGTTGGACTGAAATATGACCTGCAATGATTTTTGACACCCTACTACATTTCTTTGTTCATTTTCTTGTCTCGCATAATATGTTGATAACTTCCCGACTTGCCAAAAATTCCTCAAATGTGCTCAGATAAGCACATTTCGTGTAATCAATTATTCAATTTCCCCCTCTTCCTGAACAGAGAACAAAAGATTGTCCTCTGAATTTCTTTTTGTTCTGTTGTAATTATGCGATGACCTTCTGTGTCACGTTCATAAGCCGCTGAATGCGACTCAAGGTCCCAATGTCAAGAGGCAGCCAGATAGTCAAGATGTTCCCCCTTTATTGCTACGCTGTGTTAAATGTCAAGAAGAGGCCGCAAAACCTATTATGTTCCCCATTCTGCATTAATGTGTGTCTTTTAATGAGCACATAAATTCATACATTAGCATGAGCCTAAGGGAAAGCCTCAACGTGTGCCATATGCTTCTTTCCACTAGGTGGCGAACTTCATGTTTTCGTAGAAAGGCCCCTCCTGCTCCTTAAGTGTAGTTGGATGTGGTCGTGGGGATTTGTCCCCCCGGCTGGAAGCTTTGTTGAGGAGCTTCGCATATGCCTTTAGGGTAAATTGGAAAGATGTTGTTTAGACATCTATACAGCTGTTGGTGTGAAGCCATGCTGATGTAGCTCGTCCCTGCCGAGAGCAAACCGCTGTATTCACACGGGCTCAAGAACATGCTGGGTCTGCTGAAGAGCTGAAAGGCCTTACAGATTTGCCATATGGAGCCGCTTATGGAAAAACAATGTATGCTGGAGGTCTTAAAGAAACAGATGTACAGTATGTCTACATAGAAGACAACAACAACAAAATAAAAGAGACTTTATTTGTGGTATATTTCTTTTTTTAACATAATAATTCATATAATCATATTATATATTATAATATTATATAATTCATATAAAAAATGTTGCAGCATATAATCAAATTCAAAGTGATATTTCTTTTCTAATCCTTTTCATTCTTGGAATCTTTGATCAAAAGGTTTTTGAAAATTGGCTAATCTACGATGAAGGCATTTCTTATTTGCATGTTCTAGACTGCCATTTACCACATTACTTCACAAAAAATATTAATATGAATGGCTTTAAAGGTGAAATATGGAATGTTTTCGATGTAAAATAAAACAGTATGATGCCATAAATCATGTAACATATTGAGAGTTGTGCTATTGCATTTTAAGCGATTGGATTTATCAACAATAACAATAATAAGAGTGACCCACAGGAACTTGCACTGAAGGCCAGATCTAGGGAGCAGAATGCATAGAGACTGAAATGTGTTTGTGTTGTTTTTTTAGTTTTTTTTTTACTTGGGGCATTAACTAGGAAGGCCTTCGTAAATACCCAGAAAACCCATCAGAACACATTAGCAACTGCATTGAAACACCCTGGCAACCATCTACAGCACCTCAAAGTATTGAGTGAATGTAAACATTTTTGCATCTGTGTTTGGTGCCATAAGCAGTGCCACTTTTAGGGGGGTATTTTTAGGCGAAGCTGTTATGGTGCAATTTCTTATTCGACCATCCTCAGGCAGTCGGTTCGACTCCAGCTCTGATTTCTAAGTATCTCCACGGAGCCCCCGCTTCAAGCTGCATGCCCGGTGAACATTCCTCTTTTGCTAGTCTGATGTAGTGGTGCATGTCATCGAACATTTGAGTGGATGCCTCCAGTGATGGCGGAGTTACAGAGCTGTGTCAGAAAGTAGAGAATCCAGACAGCGGGCCATCCACAGTGCTCATGTGACAAATTAAGATGGCAATCCTGGAATTTGCTGCCTTTTCAATGTCTGTCTCCCTGTGGAGATTGGACATGATGGAATAATTTTGTTCCATGTTTCTGGATTTCAGCTGAGGGCTATTATGCCATATTTCAAGACCCCATGAAATGGCTCAAGAGGAAGCTGGAGCAGTACAAATCATATAGTTTTGCACTGATTAGTGTAATGAATTAAATTGTAATTCATTACAATAAGATTCAATTAGTTAACATTAGTTAATGCATTAGATACTATAAATTAACAAGAAACATTTACAAAATATTTATTAATCTAGGTTAATGTTAATATATTATTATACTTTGTTTATTGTTAATGCATGTTGACTCTGAAACCCTCCACCTCCCCAGCTCCACCTGTCCGCTACAGGATTTACATGTCTGTTCATGCAGCAGCAGCATATCTTACATGCTCATTGGATGTCTGTGTATCTAATGGCAGTTGCAAGTCCATACTTCTAGTCCTCTAAGACCAAATACATTAACATTGTCATATTCATTAACATACCAAAAACTACTTTGAGAGCTGTCATGATTGAAATACAGTCTATAACTGAAGCGCAAGATAGGACCAGCAGCGTCTGGCTCTACAAGATAGAGTGATATGAGAGACATGAAAGAAGCACCTCAAGTACCCGTATGAGCGGTCATTATACATAATGTCGCCGGTCATTATTTGGGGAACAACTGACCTCGGAATGTCGCAAGTGACTAATCAGAATCAAGCATTTCAGAGAGACATGTAATAAGTATAATTAACATATAACCTCGCTAATTAATATTACAATGTGAAGAATTTAATTTAAATTGAATTGAATTGAATTTGTCAGCCTGGCTAAGCTGCCGTTTAGTTGGTCGACCAAAACCCCTCTGAAATTAGCATACTACATGTACTGTATATGCATAAGTATGTAAATGAGTTATATTTTAAGGCAGTGGTTTAAAATGTTGCAAAGTAATGCCATTTGTGAAATAAATGCACTTCTAAACAGATCCTTACATGTGTTACATGATCTACTCTGAATTTCCTGCTCACAGCAGCTGTGCTCTTTTCCAGGAATGCTCTTCCCCTCTGTTCTCTGCTCTCGGCAAAAATGTGATACTGACGAGCATCTACTCTTGAAGTGTCGCTCCGAATCACTCAGATCTGAGGAACGGTTTTCCATTTAGTTTTACAAGCTCTGGAAACAAATAGGAAACTACATTCCACCCCCACCCAAAACACTTCTCCACCCCAAAGTTCATCTTAAGGATGGATTGAGATGGCCTCAAGGGGAACGCGGTACGCTATGATGCCGTCTGATAGAATGAAGGGGGGAAAAAAACAGCTTCTTAGCTCGCACTGTTTGTCTTTAAGATAGAGTACAAATGCAGACAAGCAGAGAGCATCCAGATGATAAGTAACTCTGACACACTCAGCTGCAACACAGTTTTGTTTGTCTTTTCAAACAAGGCCTATGGCAGCTTAACCATATATTACAATGTTGGGGGTTTTTCCCCACAAAACCGTGAGAATAAAAAAAAAAAAATAAAAAAAATAAAAAAAAACTCTCAATGCAGCTTTTATTTCAATTGGCATCTAGTTCAAATGTTTTATTGCTGGATAGATTATTGGTAAATGTGATTTTTGTTTTAATACCAACATGCTGCAACCTTTAACAGTCAGTGATGACATGTAATATAGTGTGACTATGTGACAGTCAAATTTAATCACTTATTTCTGTAGTGCTGTCACACCAGATATCTGTATGAATCCAACGAGAACTTTGTCTAAATGGCTTTTCACTGACTTTTTTCATACGCATTTCCTTTAAAGCTGAATTTTAATGTGTGTGTGTATATAGGGGAGTGTGGGGCACAACCTAACGCGGGGTTAAATGTAACACGGACCTTTTACATAGATAGTCTGGGTCAAGCAGGTTGTGTTTCCGCTCTTTTTCTCTTGCTGCCAGAAGACGGTCTCCCGCGGATTTGTGGAAAGGTTTGATAAGATTTCGAGAAGAGACTGGACAAAGAGTGTTTTGACACCATGCAAGTAAATTTTTTCATCATACATTTTTTTCCGGTTTCTGAGTTGGGTGTGTATGTCACCAAATCTAACTTTATATTACCTTAATCACTGTCTTGTTGACTAAAACATAGCACCATTTTGAAACATATCAGCAACTCCTAGCAACTGTTAGCTAGGCTTAAACAATTTTTTACACAGCGGGGTTAGTTGTAGCAGAGTGTTACAACTAAGCCGGCAAGTGTACAATGATAATGAAGTGAAAACAGGGAGCCACACAACTTTTCAGGTTTAGTATTTATTTACAGTGGGGAGAACAAGTATTTGATACACTGCCATTTTGCAGGTTTTCCCACTTACTAAGCATGTACTGTAGAAGTCTGTAATTTTTATCATAGGTACTCTTCAACTGTGAGTGACGGAATCTAAAACAAAAATGCAGAAAATCACATTGTATGATTTTTAAGTAATTAATTTGCATTTTATTGCATGACATGAGTATTTGATACATCAGAAAAGCAGAACTTAATATCTAGTACAGAAACCTTTGTTTGCAATTACAGAGATCAGACGTTTCCTGTAGTTCTTGACCAGGTTTGCACACACTGCAGCAGGGATTTTGGCCCACTCCTCCATACAGACCTTCTCTAGATCCTTCAGATTTCGGGGCTGTCGCTGGGAAATACAGACTTTCAGCTCCCTCCAAAGATTTTCTATTGGGTTCAGGTCTGGAGACTGGCTAGGCCACTCCAGGACCTTGAGATGCTTCTTACTGAGCCACTCCTTAGTTGCCCTGGCTGTGTGTTTCGGGTCGTTGTCATGCTGGAAGACCCAGCCACGGGGGTCAAGATCTCGCAATACATGGCCCCATCCATCCTCCCCTCAATACGGTGCAGTCGTCCTGTCCCCTTTGCAGAAAAGCATCTCCAAAGAATGATGTTTCCACCTCCATGCTTCACGGTTGGGATGGTGTTCTTGGGGTTGTACTCATCCTTCTTCTTCCTCCAAACACGGCGAGTGGAGTTTAGACCAAAAAGCTCTATGTTTGTCTCATCAGACCACATGACCTTCTCCCATTCCTCGTCTGGATCATCCAGATGGTCATTGGCAAACTTCAGACGGGCCTGGACATGCGCTGGCTTGAGCAGGGGGACCTTGCGTGCGCTGCAGGATTTTAATCCATGATGGCGTAGTGTGTTACTAATGGTTTTCTTTGAGACTGTGGTCCCAGCTCTCTTCAGGTCATTGACCAGGTCCTGCCGTGTAGTTCTGGGCTGATCCCTCACCTTCCTCATGATCATTGATGCCCCACGAGTGAGATCTTGCATGGTGCCCCAGACCGAGGGAGATTGACCGTCTCTTGAACGTCTTCAATTTTCTAATAATTGTGCCAACAGTTGTTGTCTTCTCACCAAGCTGCTTGCCTATTGTCCTGTAGCCCATCCCAGCCTTGTGCAGGTCTACAATTTTATCCCTGATGTCCTTAGACAGCTTTCTGGTCTTGGCCATTGTGGATAGGTTGGAGTCTGTTTGAGTGTGTGGACAGGTGTCTTTTATACAGGTAACAAGTTCAAACAGATGCAGTTAATACAGGTAATGAGTGAAGAACAGGAGGGCTTCTTAAAGAAAAACTAAAAGGTCTGTGAGAGCCGGAATTCCTGCTGTACGGCCAAGGCGGATGTACGGTACAGCAGATTCTTACTGGTTGGTAGGTGATCAAATAATTATGTCCTGCAATAAAATACAAATTAATTATTTAAAAATCATACAATGTGATTTTCTGGATTTTTGTTGTTGAAGTGTACCTATGATAAAAATTACAGACTTATACATGCTTTGTAAGTAGGAAAACCTACAAAATCGGCAGTGTATCAAATACTTGTTCTCCCCACTGTATATTTATTTTGCCACATTTAACCATGGTCTCAGATTTGGAGGTGCTGATTCTCATCCCAGCCGCTTCACACTCAGCTGCAAACCATCCCAGTGCATGCTGAAGGTCCAAACACGACAACATCATCCGCAAAAAGCAGAGAGACGAAATCGTGTGGTCCCCAAACCTGACACCCTCCGGCCCCTGGCTGCGCCTAGAAATTCTGTCCATAAAAATTATGAACAGAACCGGTGACAAAGGGCAGCCCTGCCGGAGTCCAACATGCACCTGGAACAAGTCTGACTCACTGCCAGCAATGCGAACCAAGCTCCTGCTCCGGTCGTACAGGGACCGGACAGCCCTTAGCAAAGGGGAATAGGGGTTCACAAAGCAGTGTTTTGAAAGCACCAATCACTACTTTCTATGGCTGTTATGTTGGTGCACTCTGTTGTATTTAATTGCGTTTGGTTTTGCAGCTTTTGAGTTAAAAAGATTATCCCTCTTTTTTATTAATAATCGCTCGTCTCTGAGTTCAACCTCGTAACAGTAATAACAGCAGTAATATATTACAGTGATTCTTTGTTAACTCTTTCCAATTTCCTTTCAACGCTTCCCAGCCATTGATGGAAATTTCTGGCTTTCTATGTTTTCACTGTTATACGGTAGGGGGCGCTAGGACACATCTTCTGGAAGAGTACTGAACATCCAGATCAAATGATACAGTTGTGGTCAGAATTAATGGCACCCCTGGTAAATATGATGAAAATTGGCTGTAAAAAATAAATCTGCATTGTTAATCCTTTTGATCTTTCATTAAAAAAAATCGCAAAAATGTAACACATTTGAATCACATATGAAATAAATGCTTTTCTCCAAAACACGCTGGCCATAATTATTGGCTCACTGTTATTAAATACTTTTTCTAATCTCCTTTTGCCAAGATAACAGCTCTGAGTCTTCTTCTAATGCCTGATGAGTTTGGAGAATAACTGACAAGAGATCAGAGACCATTCCTCCATACAGAATCTCTCCAGATCCTTCAGATTCCCAGATCCATGTTGGGGCTTCTTCTCTTCAGTTCACCCCACTCATTTTCTATATGGTTCAGTTTAGGGGACTGGGACGGTCATGGCAGAAGTAATGGGAATATACTTCAGAGATATTTTACTCTCACACAATTCTAGGGGTGCCAATAATTGTGGCCAACATTTTTTTTAGAAAAACATGTATTTCATAATGTGATCCCCCCCCCATAATTTGTTTTTATTTTATTTATTTATTTTTTAAATATGAAACTTACCCACATTCAAGTTTTGATAAAAAATTAAATAAAATAAAAAAGAATGCATGAAGGTAGAATAAAACATTGGGTTTTTTTTAAGCAGAGGGTCTGTTCTTTCTTTTGATATATTGTATGTTCAGATATTCATACGACAAAATATTTGCAACACTTTACAATAAGGTTCATTAGTTAGTTAACTTGAACTAAGAATGAACAATACTTTTTCAGCATTTATTAATCTTAGTTATAATTAATGTCAGCATTTACTAATACATTATTCAAATCAAAGGTTGTATTTGTTAGCATTATTGAATGCACTGTGAACTAACATGAACAAACAATGAACAGCTGTATTTTAACTAACATTTACAAAGATGAATAAATACTGTAACAAATACATATTGCTCATTGTTAGTTCATGTTAGTTAATACATGAACTAATGTTAATTAATGAACCTTATAGTAAAGTGTTACCAAAATATTCTGGGGGCCATGACATTTTTGTGAAAATGATCAAAAATGCTGGTGGCTGGCAACTTTTTTTCAAAATGCTGGCAGGAAAAGAGTTAATAAATGTATATAAACTAAAGAGAGACAATACAAATGATAGTATTTCAGTATGCAAATGATGTATGCAAATGATGACTGATGATTACTTGCATCAATGTACGTCAAAGGGAGATTTTCATATTTTAATCTTATTTAATTTAAAGAAAAAAAGAGGCTGAAATGATCTAGAAAATACAATTTCAATGGAGATTTAATATGTTAAACAGTTAGGGCTGCATTGCAGAATGTTAAATACTTGAGGTCAGAAACACTAACCTGAATGTTTGAGGAATATTAATACAGTGCTGCCTGACAAGAACTTTAATAGCTATGGGGCGTTGAAATTTGGGGTTCTCACAGGAAGTGCTAATGATTGGTTTTATATTTTCAGCTCCAAAAACATGACCGGGAAAGTGAGGATGTTTCTTCCAAATGGAGATCAGAAGAGGAGATGGCCAGAGAGGCGACAGAACTACACAGCCTCTTCAACTAGCTTTTTTAGGTAATGATGTTACGTTATGAAGAGGACGACCAATATTGGATTTTGTAATTACTATTACCAAAGGTGGGAGGGGATAAAAGACAATGTCTGGTTCTAGGCTGCAGTTTGTTGTGCAACCAAATATTCCAATAATAATACAATAAAATAAAAGATTAAGTGCATAACGTCAGAATTTGACTGTGAACAAGCCCTCGATACAAAAGGGACATACTTCTTTTTATTCTTTTTATATTCACCAGATGGGTTTTTAAAAATAATTATTCACCAGATGTCAGATGAAGTTGAATATGCGTTGTATGTGGTGGTCTGATGTGGCATGCTTCCATATTCTCATCTTTTCCTTGGCATGTGTTCACTTCAATTTAGGACACTTAATTGTCTCATCAAAATAGCATGATATGCATTAAAGTCAGGATTAAATTAAAATGTATTGTGAGTGATGACACATTTAGTCTCTAAAAAGAGAGACTATGTTTAGTCTCTAACATTTAGTCTCTGCCGATGGAAAAACATATATCAACATTTGCTTTTGTCAAAATCCAATAAAATGTCCTACCATATGTAATTTTCTCTGTAACAAATCTCTCTAAGTTAAATATCTTTCATCGCTTTTTTTGTTTTTGTTTTTTTTCAACAGGAGAATTTCATCTTTTGTGACCCTTTATTCAAATTAAAATTTAAGTTCAATTTCTGATTGTGTGTAATTTTTTTGAAAACATGTCTGAAAGCAATTTGGTTAAAGTGTTCACTTAGTTGTCACAAATTTCTGTGTGATAACAAACTGTTGTGATATTTTTTGGTGTGTATCAAAAATATTTGACTGAACATCAAGTACATATCAGCCATTATGAGTCTTTATGTAAATGGGCTGAAATAAGATTTTACACAAAGGTCAAGCTGCAATATAGGAAACACTGTGTGCCATTATATTAAGTAAATTTAAACCAGTTTGGTGCGTGTAAGGATAATGGTTTGGTAAACTAAAAGCAGTGAACTGCTCCACTTGCATGAGTTCCGTGCTTTTACTGATGCCTGAATTGCAGAAACTTGTTTTAATGAAATCTCTTCATGCACATATTGAAAAATGACACTGCAAGCTATAGTAGCCTTAATAGAGAATCTAGAATAATCAGATTAAATAAACAGAGATGTTGCGTTTGCGACAAATAAGCCTTTATTGTCAGAGTGTAGTTACCTTACCCGCAGTCCCAGTGCTGGAAAGTATTATGAGTTTTATCATTTTATCAATGTGGAAATAAAATGGTCTTGTCTGGCCCCTTACTCATCTGGAAAAAGGAAATACAATTCTGACAGGGTAATGTGTACCAGCCCATAGCCCTTTCAGAGTAATCAAGTTGTAAAAAAGGCCCATGAATTTTAAACAATATCATTATCCACAAGGGATTCCTTTAAGAAACAAGTATAACAGTTTGAACGGAGAAGGAATCTGTCACAACTTTCAAAACAGAAATAAAATACACCTAGCTTAACTCCAATAGGACAGGCACACATTACCCATGTAGTTTGTTGTCTTTATTTCAGTGTAAAAGGCCCAATTTCCTTCTGAAAATGCAGGTAAAGCTGGTCTCTCAGCCTGGTCAAGTTGATATTTGGTTGGCCAGCTGGTCTCCCGACCTGACCTGTTGACAAGTGCCCAATCCGTTCAAAATCAAACCACATCAAAATGACCAGCTAAAACCTGAGCCTCCGAAACACCCAAATGTCTCTAAATGTACAGGAAACAAAGTTGTGGAAACTATAAAGGTGTATAAAAGATAAGATTAAGATTAAGCTATAGCTAACCTAGCTAATATATGAACTCTGGTAAATATGAAACATAACATTATGTCCTTATTGGATTATACTTATAGTTTAAAAGGGCAGCATGGACTTCAAATCAAAATTCCAATCTAGATTGCATATAGTAGCTTTCAATAGGTTGTTATTAACTCATTTGTCTTTTTAATTGAGTTTGAAGATCTAAAAGTCCATGTGTCATGCAACTGATTATGTCAGAATGTTCTGACATTGTGTGAATCATGCAGAACCTGATTTCACTCCTGAATATCAACATGTTTGTTGATCCTGGAACAACATTTCAATCAACCATCAGATTTGTCAAGTTTAGGCTTACAACCAGGGTTAGGTGCCTTCTACATAAGTGTTATTGACAAATCATATCCCTCTGATTTTAGGGATAACTTATGGGTAGGGTTATGTTTAGGGTTAGGGATATGGTTATGATTAAATTTTCAAACATGAATTTTTTTCGAGGATCAGCAAAATAGGCTGACCCAGCAACGCGTCTAACTCTGCAAAATTAGAATGTGTGTGAATCATAGTTTGTACCTCTTTAGAGTTTATGGATGCTGTATTGTTATACACAACAATTACATTCTGACCATTTTCCAATATTATTTGTTATGACGCTATTAGTCGATTGTGCTCTATTAGTCGAGTGAAAATATACAGCAGTTTTATTTTACTTGTGGTTCATGTTAAAATTCAGTTGCTTTATAATGCCATTGATAATTAAAGGATGGAAGAATGTTACAGGAAGCATTTCAGCTCAAGTCCTCAGACATGAAAGAGTCTTATCGCTTCAAGAGACTGCTCTGTGATCCTTTTACAAGGTTTTGCAGGCCTTTACCCGCAGTCCCAAACAGAATGAGAATGAGAACGTTTTCTTCACCAGTTTCCTCCAAAATCTATCCCTTTTGAATCCCCTTCCCATCATTCAATCATCCAGCCTCTGAAAGTGTGAAAGAGGGACCGGCTTGACATGGACAGAGGTTGGGTTTGAGGCTAAAAGGAGGCACGGAGCAGAAGGCTTTTTTGGAGCTGTCCTCTAGTGCTTAGCACACCTTGCTAACCACTAAGCTAGTGAGAGACATGCTGGTTTCATTTCAGTCTGTGTCTGTCTATGATTTCATACTAGCCGAAAGAGGTCTAGATGGTCAACCAAGTGTGTTTTGTAACATGGTCAACAAAATCAACCTAAAATAGCTGGTTGCTTCAACCAGTCTAAGATGGTATGTTGGTCTTATTTGGTTTAAACAGGCTAGCTACGCTAGTTTTCAGCTGGTCAGCAAGGAAGTATAAACTGACCAGCTAACAAGTGTTCACAACTCCTCTAAAATCATTAAACCCACTTGACCAGCTATCTAAGACTAGGTTTTTTTCCCTTTCTTTTCTTTAGTAGTCGAATTCTAACCTAGTTGATCCCACTATCTTGTAATCCAGTGGTTCAACCACCCAGAACAGATTCGGCCAGTTGGAACAGTGTCTGGAACTTGCTCTTAGAGCAATACAGTACATTTGTGAAATATGTATTAAAGAAAAACACATTTACTCTGTTCAGTGAGGTGTTCTGTACAACTTTCTATAATTAGCTGTAAATAATTGCTTAGTCTTGTTTAGCTTGGCAATTTGGTTATCTGAAAATAAAATAAAAATAAGACTAAGCTAAAAATGCGTTTTGAAAATTAGGTGTTTATTTTACATGTTAAATGAGTCAAAAGACCTAAACAAGTGCACACTATTAAAAGGCACAGTTTATTGCACAATTAAACCCTGATTTTATTCAACACGCACAATGCAATCATGAAATAACCAAGTTAGCTGTTACACTGTACTGTGTTATGCCTTTAATGAATAAAAGGCCAAGGATATGGCCTCTTTTTGATATGAAAGGGGGTTAAATTTTGCATGAGTTTCACCTGTGATATATCAGCATCACCTAAGGTTCATTTGTGCAATCTGCATTGAGATAATAAAGCTCATTTTGTGTGTGGTCAGGAATATATTACCAACATCATTTGCTGCTAATGGACTCTCAGCAGAGCCTCTCGCTGGTTTAGGTAAATGGATGGTGTGTGTCGTTATTTGTGCATTGGGAGGAGTGGAGAGGATCAGGGGGTGATGTTCCCTCCTCTGCGCCCCCTGTTTTAATCATTAGCGTCGTCATTTTGCAGATGGGAATGTAATGGGTTGGAGGTGGCGGGTTAGAGGAACACATACCCATTAATGCCCTTTTCGAACAAGTGGTCGTCTTAGCAAGCTAGTTAAAGTGCTTCATACCATCAGTGCCATAATAAAGAAGGTCTTAGGGCAGAGATGATGTCATTTTACAATGGGAAAATTGTCTGGAAAGCACAGGTTGCTGCACGATCCTTAGTTTTCTTTTTGTCATCATTCAATTTGTTCATTTTTTCTTTGTCAGACATAAGAAGGGACACTTGGAATGTCTTTTTTATTAACGTGGACTCAGTTTAGAGGGCATTTAAGGATTCTGTACTTGACTTTGGTGCTAGGGTAGTATCATGTATGTAATAATTAAATAGTATGCTTTAGTATTACTGTCTGTGATTTAGTGTGTTGTGTGGAAAAGAGTGTATTCACACATTTTGATTTCCAAATTCTGACTAGCACGTACACTACCAGCTTGTAGTTTGTTTTTGTTTTCTGAAAGAAAGAAATAAATTAATCATTTTTATTCAGCAAGGTCACATTAAATTTAACAAAAGTGACAGTAAACATGTTTATAATGTTACAAAAGATTTGTATTAAAAATACTTTCTATTCATCAAAGAATGCAAAAACACAATAATAATAAGCAGAAAAATTGTTGATTGATAATTGAACATTGATAATGATAATAAGAAATTTTTCAGCTTATTATAATGATTTCTGAAGGATTCTAAATGGTTCCTGACAATGCAGGTGTCATTGTTACAGAATAATTATACAGTACTGAGAAATAATAATCAACTACATGTACTGCTATAGGGTCAGGGTAGGATTAGGATTTGGTTGAGGTTAGTTGCATGTAATTATATTGTTATTACTATGGTAAATACATGTAACATATGTAACAAGGACACTGCAAAATAAAGTGTTACCATTAATTACACTTACAAGGTTATGTTGTGAAATATAACAATTTAATCATATTATGTGAGTTTGTGTACATAAAAGCAGTATCACACGGTAGCCGTACAATATCGTTCCATGTCAGCAAGGCAAACGAATAAAAAACAGCAACGGAGTGTCTTTAAAAAAAATAAAACTCCTTTCATCCGCCACGGATTCAAATCTCAGATTGAAAGTTTAACAGCTGAGTCCAAGCCTCCGTTAATATTTCTAAAATGTCACATTAGAACTAACAACGAAGGAACGTTGAGTCGCCTCATTGAAGCTTATTGTATTATGTAGAGTAGTAGAGTATTATGAGAGAGAGATCGGCTAAGCTGTGTCCGCCGGCACTTTGACAGTCAAAAATAGTCGATCTCCGAATGCGAATGAACTGACTCTGAATTTTAGTATTGTTTCTTATATGAGCATCCTTTTTCAAATACAAGGTCAATATCGATTTTCACTAATGATTTTCACAACAAATAATCCATGAATTTATATGGAACTAAGCTTTAGGAGATTTCCATCTTTACTCTCCTCCCTGTTGCGTTGCATTCGGAGATCGACTATTTTTGACTGACAAAATGACGAAAACACAATGTAAACCCTGTGTACACAAACAATGTTTTCACTGCTGGAGTTCATGTGTAGAGCCCCTGGTGATACTTCCAGCAAAGTTTCATGTTGTGTCGAGCCTCCTTAGTGTTATAAAAATAGCAATTTTTGATGCTATCATAGAAGTGACCCAAGCACTCCCATTCAAAAGGCAATTTGACCGAAAACAAAAATACGGTCAAACTTAAAAGTGGCATTTCCATTCTAATTATGCTTTTAAACTAAAGTTGCCTCGGGTAGATTAAGAAAAAGACCCTAGGTTCATTTTGACGAGAGTTACCCTTTAATCAGCAGTGTAAAATTACTTTGAAAATTGGGTAACACTTAACTTTTTTTTTTTCATCCATACAATGAAAGTTAATGGGGTCCAATGTTTTTTTGTTTTTGTTTTTTACCCCAATGACATTCAAAATGAGCTTCAAGTAGATGTGAGGTAGAGATTTCCCTCCTTTTTTTTTTCTTTTTTTTCTAGTAAGAATCCCGTGAACTTGAATGTTTTGTTCATTACACTTTAGAGTTCACTTTATGGTGCTTTCCCTGACTCTTACATAAACATATCTCTGTGCTAAAACAGAATGTTGCTACTTGAAGTGCCATTTCATACGATTGCACATAAGATAAAATTACACTCCCATTATATTTTGGATGTGAATGTACTGGATAGCTATCAAGCTTACTCCTTCTCTCTCCCTTTGTGTTTATTCTGAACAATAAAAGTTGCAATTTGCAGGCGTCTTGATGATTACGAATTACACTCTCCTGAGAAGCATGGTGCGGTTTGTTGATATCTATAATCTTAGACTGGTTTAAAAGAATATTTCTGAATCCAATTAAAAGCACATTATGCTAACGGAGGTGGGGTGGGCCCAGAGAGGGTTTAGCATGGGCTTAGCTTGTGGCTAATGAAATGAAATGATTATACAAGGCGTCTCAGAGAAGCCCAGAGCATATAAACCTCCCTGAGTGGAGGCGCCCGTGAGAAATGATGTCAGTAACATGTCAACCTTTACGCCCGTGGGTTATACGCTAGGTTAGCATTGTTGAAATATGCAGGGAAAAGCTGTTCGGTTTAAAGTAGACCAGGTTCAGACTGCCGCACAGCAGAGAGAACTGGGGAAAACAGCTAATGCACATTCATGATGAAGACAAACACATGTGCAGTCGACTGGCATTTATTCCCTGTAGCAACTGAAAAATAATTAGCGTGTCATTAGCGTCTTTTTTCTCCTCGTTCAGTAAACAGTGCAATAGAACACATGAACACTCAGTGAGTTGCCTCTTTTACTCAAGATTATGAAACGAATTTAGAGTGATAGATGAAGATATGTTTCAGGAATAAACTGCAGACCAGAAGTAAATGATCTGAAGAAGTTTCTTGCCCTCACGCTCATTGATTCAAGACAATAAAAGGTCAAAACCAGGTAAGGTGAGGAGATCTGATTCAACCTTTAGAGGTAGAGATATTTAAAATGGTAATGTTTGTTAAAGGATTTGTTCACCCAGAAATTAAAAGTCTGTCAATTATTACCTTTATGTAATTACAATGTTTTTAATAACAACTCTTACAACAACCTTCCCTACTATCAATCCAGCATTGTATGTATAAATCAAAAGTGAATTATGTCATTCTGGAAGTCCACAAAAGTGTCAGTTTTTAATTAAAATTACAGATCGGA
>FLSR01004875.1:19896261-19953898 GCA_900092035.1 Leuciscus waleckii
TATATAAAATACTGGTCAATTATATAGTGGGGATTGTACAACATTATTTGCTTGCAGAATGCTGTGACCAATCAGAATCATTCCAGCGTGTTGTGTCATTAATATTTTTAATCTTAATTTTTTTTTATAATTTAAACTGCATAAAAGATAGAACATTAGTTATGTGGTCTTTTCTTTAGTAGAGTATCTTTTCACATTTTGTCTGGAAGCGCTTGGTTTGAATAACCGAAAGTATAAATGAGATTTGAGGTGTAATTTTCACTTTTTCAAAACTAAAGTTTCACCCATACTAAACTATAAAATTGCTTTTGAAAATTTTGTTTCCGTTATATAGACTATACATTTATGTACTTTTCTTGAGGTTTACAGCTCCTAGTCATTTGTCTGCTTTAGTTGTACAGTAAAGAGCAGAACAAACATTCTGCACAAATCTCCTTTTGTGTTCCAGGGAAGAGAAAAAGTCGTACAGCTTTGGAGTGACATGAGGGTGACAGAATTTTCATTTGTGGTTGAATTGTTCACCGAAAACAATGACAACTTTATTCACAGCTAGAGCGACAGCTGTCTTATTTCAGTGTTACCTGAACCCCACCTGTCTGGTCCTGTTCTGACAAGAAGCAGACAAAAAGTGACTTTCTCTCTCTAGGGGACATACCTCCAGGGAGAGATTTTTATTTGTATTTGTTTAACTTAATACTTTGATTCTTTCTGTTAAAACTGATTATTTTGAGGGCAATTAATCAAACTTCAGACAGAATGAAAACATGGGCCTAGAAAAAAAAAAAACAACAACAAAAAAAACAATTTGCTGATTATATTTTAATCATGTTTTAATTATTTCTGTTTTGCCTTAATTGGTCTCATTTAAAGAATTACTCTGCTCTGCTAATGTAAATTGAGTCACATTTATTCCCTCTGCTTATGAAACGTTCCTCAGTTGTCAGTTATTAAGTCCAATCCAGTGTGTTCGCATTAGACACCACTGTTGTGGCAGCACATTCCCACTCCTAACTCGTCACGTATGGACGCTTGGTCAGGGCCCCTTGCACTGGGGACTCCTTTAGCATCATTTTTCAATGTGCAGGGTAGTCCAACAGACTTATTTTTTTAGGGGTCAAAAACTGAAGCATTGTCAAGCACTAGCACTTCATCACTGTAAAACATAACTGAAATTAGTTAATTTCACTCAAATATTTACGAAAGTTCATTGTAATCAATAGAACAAAAGTTACATGAACACAGAATAACTGAATAACTGATTGTATTATGCTGAACCTAAACTCACTAAGTTGCAACTGTAAACGAGATTTGAGTTAATGTGATGTTTATGCATTTAAGTTGGATGAGTTAGAGTCAATATTTCGGTCAATATATCAAAATTAACTAAAGGCCCATACTGTCAGGGTTCTGTCACTTCTGTCTAGTCTATTTCTTGGTTTCGTGACAGAGCCCTGACACTCCTGTTTTGTCTTGTCTGTGTGCCTTGTTTCATATGTGGGGCATGGTGTTTGGATCCCGGCACGTCGGTCTAGTTTGGTTTCGGGATTCAGACGGTGTTTGGTGTTTTTAACACCCAGCTCCTGGGTTGTTAAATTTGAGTATTGTTTCTGGCAGTCCTGTTTTGGCTGGTGCTGAATCCGAGTCTGTAGTTGTGTCGTCATCTACACATTTTGACGTGGCTAAAAATATTGCTATAGCTCCACCTTTTCATGAAAGGAAATTTGAGGCATATTTTCAAGCATTTGAACGAATCGCGAGTGCTTTAAAATGGCCAACTGAAGTATGGGCATTAATGTTACAGTGTAAATTAGTCGGTAAGGCGCAAGAAGTGTGTGCATCTCTTTCGTTGGAAGAAAGTGTTCAGTACAATGCTGTGAAAATTGCGATTCTTCGAGCGTATGAATTGGTTCCTGAGCATTATAGACAGCGGTTTCATACTACGAAAAAACCTGTGTCTCAAACCTATGTTGAGTTTGCTTGTGAGAAAGACATATTGTTTGATTGATGGATTAAAGCGTGCAAAATGCAAAGGATTAAAATTCTTTGCGTGAGCTCATGTTGATTGAAGAGTTTAAGAACTGTGTTCCAGAGCGTACTGCTCTGTATTTAATCGAACAAAAAGTTAGTGCAGTGCAACAGGCTGTGGTGTTAGCAGACGAGTAGCCTATGTTAGTGCTGAGAATAGTTTTTCCACTATTACCTAGGTAAGCTTTAGCCATAGCCGTATCACTGGTTATAACTCTGTTTACGTTAACTGTAAATCTTAGGTGTTGTGAATTTGTAATATAAGGTATAACACATCGCAGTGAATATGTCGTGTGTATGTTTAAGTGAGATGGCATGAGATTAACATAACAACCAGTAATTTGGTGAAGCTGTACTAGATAAATGTGAAATGTTACTGACATTGTCTTGTAAAGTTGTGTATTTCTATGTGAGATAACACGTAATGTTTTCTTGTTGCATGCGGTTATAGTATCAAATATACTCCAGGGACAGGTAGTAGTGAGAGGTAGATGCTTCAGGTCAATGAGAAAGAGCGAGGAGCCTCACAAACTGGAGGTTTGACTATAGACAGAATAGTTGGCAAAAGTTCAAAAAGTTGCCCGTTCTTGCGTGTTCACTCTTCTTGCTGCGGTTGCGGCACTTTCTTCACTTACTGTTATTTTACTGAACGTAGGGTGACCAGACGTCCTCTTTTTCCCGGACATGTCCTCTTTTTTGATACCTATATAATAAAATAACATTGAACATACATGAAATGTAATCATATTTGCATTATGTACGCAGCTCTGCACACCCATTACTCTCGATGAAATATCTCACAAACTCACTACACTCCTCTTTTTTTACCAACTCATAGCGGTATAGACTGATGTTTGAAGGTTCTGTCATATACTATCTCCCTTCTCAAAGTAGCAGTAAAGTTGTTCCAAGGGAATAGGCTCGGGACAACACCACTCTTCAGGCGACGAACGACGCAGCCACCACTGTAATCATCCGGAGCAAAGTGCCGGCTGCAGACATAGGTGCTACCTGTTTTTACATTAAAACTATGCTCTTCCTCTGTTCGGATTGCCTGTATCCATTTGGGTTTCAGGTTTAGATCCACAGGAAAAGAATGAAATGAAAGGTAGGGCTGTTTTTGGTTGGAAGACGAACAGCCTGGAACACAACAGAAACTCGACTCCTGACTGCTCATTCAGATAAGACAATATATTGATTTAAAATTTCTAAGACGTGTTTTGTGTGAGAAAGCCATATGCGAAGAGGCGTGATCATCTCATTAATATGTAAGCTTTTAACGCCTGAGAAAGAGAAAGACTCTCCCCTAACTGCCCTATTAGGAGCGATCAGGCCCTGTCATTCAGAGCAACCTTGCACAAAGAATGAGGAGATTTAAAAAAGAATGTCTTTTAGATTGTTTGGATTTATTTACAACACAACATAATCCAAAGATACACAACAAATGACAAAAGAGCATATTGAAAACAATGATCCAAAGAGAGAGACCTTTGAGCCATTGCTAAAAACATTGTACATACCTTTCATTTCCAAGGTGTTTGATTTTCACTTTACCATGTTCATGTACAGAGACTCATGTGAATGTTGAAGTCAGCAGGACTCAGTTGCATCTGGTCCCTGAAAGAAAAAAAAAAGAAAAAAACTGGGAACATACTGATATCAAAAAAAATTATAGGGCTGCCCGTTTTTGGGAATAGATTTTAGATTTTTCTGGTTAAAATTTCTTTTTAAAATTCACAGAATACACACACACGTTTCCAACAATATATAATGAACACCAGGTTTGTTGGGCCTTGTAGGCATAGTCTACGCAGTGCTGCATAAAATAATAATAACAATAAATTAAATCTTCCAAAAGATTTCAAGAACAACTATGCTAGAGAAAAATATATTGATTATCTTATGTTACTTCAAATGTTTCCATTCGTTATGATGATATGAAATGAGATAATAGTAATAACATAAAGCCTAATGTTTGGTGCATTTTTCCTTTCAAACGCGATCGCGCTCCAAAATATGATACATTCAAACGCCATCGTGCTCCAAAATATTAAACATTATGGTTATACATATCTATGTTTGAGCAGATATCCACAAACAGTATTTAACAGTAAACACGGATCTAATTAGTATATTATTCACCATATATCTAGCAACAGTTCAACTGCAATGTGAAGTTTATGTAACAATACCATAAACTAATAAGTAAGAATTTGTTACCTTACATCTTTCTTGTCTTCAAATCGCGTTCTTCTTCTTCTGAGTTAAATCCAATGTAAGCTCACAGCGCGTCTTCCAAACTAGACGAAAAGCAGAGACTTTTGAAGTGTTTTGGTGTTTTGTGTTTGAGGTAACGAGGGCGTTCGCGTTGCATGTGGAGATTTGCATGTGAATCTCTTTTGCGCGAGTGGGCGTGGTCGAATTAAAAGTAATTAGCAAGCGTTTGAGATACTGGACATCCTGTTGGTTTTATACAAATTACTTAAACAGAGAGTATTTGTTTTCAGTTTGAATCCGATCATTTATAAGTACACACTTAAATGTGTATAAAGGTATATGGCTCATAAATGTGTGAAGTATTCGCTGCGTTTTGTTTCAGTTTATAGACGTGCTCAAGAAAAATAAGTTCACCGCGACGGAGGGGCAGAACGCGCACCCTGTTTATTTTCTTTATTTTACAAAAGTACAATGTTTTGATTTGATTGTAAGTGGACACATACAAAAGTAGAAATATCACAGATTGTTTTTTTATATTTCTTTTTTCTGTATAACCATAAATGACGGAGTAATTTAAGGTTATGTTGCTGCTATGTGAAACAAATCCAGCAAAACGCGTCGGCGCGTTTCTCGACCTCAGAGGGTTAAAGTACAATATTATGTTAGTCCACAGCCCCCCACTTGGGGGTGCTGATGCTATGACGAGGGGGCTGCAGCTACTTCCCACGCTACTGACTCTGCCATTTTTCGTATCTGCCGCTATGATAACAGGAAGTTCTAATACACTTCATTTACGTATTTCCGGTCGAAAAATGCGGAAGTGCGTAAAAGGTCTATTGTGGTGCCCCTAAAATTTCGACAACATGTTTTGAGTTTGGCCCATGACCATTCTTGGTCTGGACACCTTGGGATAAATAAGACTTATGACCGGGTACTCCCAAAAAATTTCTGGCCAGGGTTAAAAACTGATGTCTCAGAGTACTGTAAAACATGCCACATCTGTCAGGTGGGTGGAAAACCCTAACCAGCTCCTGCCACCTGCTCCTCTTTGTCCTATACCTGCAGTAGGTGAACCGTTTGACCGTGTTCTCGTGGATTGTGTGGGTCCACTTCCTCGCACGAGATAAGTATTTACTGACGATAATGTGCGTAGCTACTCGGTATCCAGAAGCTATTCCGTTAAGGAGTATAACTGCTAAAACTGTGACAAAAGCTCTTACGAAATTCTTTACGACTTTTGGCTTACCGAAAACGGTCCAAACAGGCCAGGGATCTAACTTTTTATCTTGTGTATTTCGTAATTTGTTAAAGGCTCTCAGAGTTTCTCATGTAGTGTCAAGTGCTTATCACCCCCAAACTCAAGGAGCTTTGGAGCGCTGGCATCAGACGTTAAAATCTTCACTGCGTAAGTACTATGTCGAGCTAGAACGAGTGGAATGAAGGAGTTCCTTTAGTTTTATTCGCGGTGCGTGAGGTGCGACAGGATTCGCTTGGATTTAGCCCTTCAGAGTTGGTGTTCTGCCATAATGTTCGGGGACCTTTAAAAATGCTGAAGGAAGAATTTCTCTGTTCTGGTCCTTCTGAGAAGACCAACGTTCCTGATTTTATCTCTCACTCTCGTGAACATTTACGAAATGCCTGTGATGTAGCAAAAGAAGCTCTTTTCCTTTCGCAGGAGAAAATGAAATGCTGTTTTGATAAGAAGGCAGTTGTGCATAATTTTCTACCAGGGGAAAAAGTCCTAGTATTGATTCCTACCCCTGGATCTGCTCTTTCTGTGCATTTTTCAGGTCTTTATCTAGTTAAAAATAAGGTGAGTGACAGACTGCATAATACATACTGCAGAATGGAGGCGAAAAACTCGCTTATGTCACGTAAACATGCTGAAGCCATATTTATGTTGTGATCATAAAGACGACATCGTTAATGTTCCTGAAACAGTGGCGGAGTTAGAAGAGTGAGTTTCGTTGCTTACTTATACTTTGCCTACCGATAATGTGGACGATGGATTAAAGATATCTATGGAGGTCTTAAATGGGGGTTGTTTGCAAAACTCTGAGGTGTTATCAACTCTTTCCTCTCAACTGTCTTATTTGTCTTACGAACAGCTGAAGGATAAGGAAACTGTTAGACAGTTTCCCAAATCTTTTCAGTGATGTCCCTCCTGGTACTTCTGTCATTCAACATGACATTGATGTCGGTAGTGCACTAGCCCTAAAGCAGCATGCATATTGCTGCCCGGTGAGTAAAAGAGAAGCAATTAAACTTGAAGTGGTGTATCTACTGAAAAACAGTTTTGCTGTCCCGAGTGTTAGCCCATGGAGCTCGCCATGTATTTTAGTACCAAAAGCTGATGCATCTTCTCGTTTTAGTACTGATTTTAGGAAAGTTAATTCTGTTACTGTACCTGACGCTTTTCCTCTACCACGTATTGATGACTGTATGACCTCTTGGGGCAGCGAAATATATTACGAAGCTAGATCTGCTGAAAGGTTACTAGGCGTTACTCAAGGCTCGATTCTTGCGCCACTCCTGTTCAACCTGCATATGCTCACAATGAGCCAAATAATGAGGAAGAACCAAATTGCTTACCACAGCTATGCAGACGACACACAGATCTACTTAGCCCTATCGCCTAACGATTACAGCCCCCATTGACTCCCTGTGCCAATGCACTGATGAAGTCAACAGTTGGATGTGCCAAAACTTTCTTCTGCAATAGATTGAAAGAATGAGAGGCTTTGTTTCCAGACAAGACTTAGTGAAACTGGTGCATGCTTTCATCACGAGCAGGGTGGATTATTGTAATGGACTCCTCACTGGCCTTCCCAAAAAGACGATAAGACAGTTGCAGCTCATACAGAACGCTGCCGCCAGGATTCTGAGCAGAACTAGAAAATATGAACATATCACACCAGTCTTCAGGTCTTTACACTGGCTCCCAGTTAGATTTAGGATTGATTTTAAAGTATTATTACTGGTATATAAATCATTCAATGGCCTAGGACCTCAATACATTGCAGATATGCTCACTGAATTTAAACCCAACAGATCACTCAGATCATTAGGATCATTTCAGCTAGAAATACCAGGTTCACTCTAAGCATGGCGAGTCGGCTTTTAGCTATTATGCTGGAACCAGCTTCCAGAAGAGATCAGATGTTCTTCTACAGTAGTCACATTCAAATCCAGACTCAAAACACATCTGTTTAGCTATGCATTTACTGAATGAGCACTGTGCCACTGTTCATCCGACTGTTTGTACTGTACTGTACTGTACTGTATTTTCTGTACTTCTAAGATTTCTGTGTTTGTAACCACCGATTCTTTTCTTCAATATACGCAAATGGCATTTGGCCTCCGGAACGCACCAGCGACGTTTCAGAGGTTGATGTCCATGGTTTTAGGTGATGTTTCTAACTGTAATGTCTATTTGGATGATGTAGTCATTTACTCGTGTACATGGGCTGAACATCTGTTGACGCTATATGATGTTTTGCCATTTAGCTGCTGTGTCTTTAACATTGAATTTGAAATAATGTGAATTCGCTAAGGCATCTGTCACATACCTGGGAAAGCAGGTAGGGAACGGTCATGTGCGGACATTAGGGGGAAAAGTGTCTGTTGTACTGGAATATCCAGTACCTACTACAAGGCGAGAGCTGCGTAGATTTCTTGGAATGGTAGGGTACTAGCGGTGTTTTTGTAAGAATTTTTCGAGTGGAGTAGCTCCCTTAACTCGTTTATGTAGTCCTAAAGTTGGACTAATGAGTGCCAACAGGTAGGGGTGTGACGAGATCTCGTGTTGCGAGATCTCGCGAGATTAAAACGCGACGAGATTTCTCGTCGAGGTGAAACTTTGTCTCGTGAGTTGTTGTGATTTCAGTGATGGAGCGTGAGGGTGAAATTAGTATTGAAGATGCCCCTGCCACTTTTAAATCATTTGTGTGCCGCGGGCCAATCACACACACACTCTGCGCGCACACACACACACACACACACACACACGTGTCCCTCGCTCACACACTCGCGCACACACGCACACTCACTGTTGCTCGCACTCTCACTCACTCGCGCTCGCACTCAACTCGTCGTGGAGGACCGTTAAAATTAAATGCTATTCTTTCTGTCGTGATTTCCTGAAGCATCGCAGACGCGTAGGTTATCGCCCACTATGACACACTATACGAAATGAAACGATCGAATCTTGCGTCCCGACGCCCGTTGTCCGAATCTCCACGAAACGGATCGTGCCAAAATCGTGCTAAAATAGTGTAATCTGAACCAGGCAGGTAATAAACATTTGACCTATCACGCAAAGAACCTATTAAAGCACTAAGACATGGGAACAGTATAGCTAACATTCACATATCACAAGGCATATCGACATCGCAATATTAAACAATGTTATCGCACATCGCAGCTTTTCCTCATATCGTGCAGCCCTGCCCAAACGTCTCAACTGCTGCCAGAAATCGTCGACATGCTTATATTCTTGAAAAAGAACATGACCATAATCTTAGGCTGTTCTGTGTATAGTTAATTTATCTCTTTTTCATGCTTTAAGAACATTTTTTTAGTTAATTTATCTCTTTTTCATGCTTGAAGAAAAAATGTGTTTCTGTTTGAACTTGTAGTTTTGAGAGAGCAGTACTTTGATTATGGATACACACTTACTGTTTGCATTTAAAGTGTTATTTCAGTTATTTATATTTATTTTATTTATACGGTTTTATTTTTTTATGTTCGATTTGTGGAAAGGAGTTAGATTTCTAATGTGAAATCGTACAGGGGAGAAGCCAGACGGTAGAGTTTATAGCAAAACATTTGCATTTTGTGATTTTCAGTTGAATAAAAGACTATTTTCCTTTCATATTCATCATTGAGGATTTCTTAAAAATGTTGTAAAAATCTCGTCTTGTCTCGTTCTCGTGAACCCAATCTCGTGTCTCGTCTCGTCTCGTGGAGTAAGCGTCTCGTCACACCCCTACCAACAGGCATTTTTGTCTGCAAATTGTCTGCAATTGTCCTGTTATTGTTTATACGGACCATAACCCGTAAATTTTCTTGAGTAAGATGTATAATCACAATCAACGTATGATGCGGTGGGCATTAATGGTGCAACCATATAACTTAGAGATCCGTTATAAGAACGGATCTGATAATGTAGTGGCTTGTGTTGTCGGGGGTTTAGGTTTATTTTCTTCTCTGTTGATGGCTTTCAGAATCAGTTTTTCACATTTTTCTCAGTAGGAGGAAAGGGAAAAACGAAAAAAACTTTTTCTGTTTTCATGGGGGAAGTGTTACGGCCTGAGCCTTATGTTTATTTGTGTGTACTTCTATTTCTTTGGTTGATCTGGTTCTCTCTCTCTTTTGAACTAGGCTCCGCCCCTGCGCACCTGCAGCCTGTTCAGTGATGTTCTGGGCTGGATATATAATGAGAGAGTGGAGAGAGAAGGGCGCGGAGGTTGACCAACTACAATTTGTTTCCACAGCGGCGTGATCGCTTCGATCACTGTTTCAGCTCTGTCAAGAGCTTGGCGAGCACTGAGGGAGAAGGGCTGGAGAGGAGTGACGAAAGAGCCCTGTGTGCGTCATGATGTTTCCGCCAGCCGCTGATAAGCTGTGTTTAAATGCAGGGCCGTTTCAAGATATTTGGGGGCCCTAGGCAAAAGAGTGAAGTGAAGTCCTCCCTCAGGAATTTTTTTTAAATTCAGATGGGATTTCTTGAATTCTGGTGCATTTTAAGAGTCATGAATTACTCTGTAGTACACTACACACAGTGTTTAAGAAATTTAAGCAAAGCACCTAATAAAGCAACAAAAAAAAAAGAAAGAAAAAAGAAAAGTGAATAGCCATACGTTTATTGTTATTCTCATAGCATATCATGAAAGTGAAGTGTGGAGGATTCGATATTTACTTTACAGGAAAAGAACTTCACTTCCAATAATGCCACAGACGACAGTAACGTCATACGCAAAACTACCTGTTGTGTACAGTATAGCCTACAAAGTGTTGAGATGTGTTGATGGAAAAGAATAAAAGGACAAACGAGAAGGAAAAAGGGCATTTTTCTCCAGATGGAATAGAAACATCACCAACGGAAATTGATAGCCTGCGTACACCTAAAATGTAACCGGACTTGATGGATTATTTTGTTTGGACCTAACTGCATGGGATGGGAGTCATAGGACCAGCTCATTTTGTTTGGAATTGACAAAGTTTTTACCGGTGACCGCAACCGCGGGCAGACAGCCGTCAAGAGTAAGTTACAACACTTCTCTAGCTTTTGCCTTTATACATGGCAAAAAATCTCATGCGATCGTAATCTGGGCTCGTGCATCAAGAGGATTTGGCTCAAAGGAAGTTTTCGAACGCTGTAGCTACAACAGTGAAGGGGCGAGAAGTTGTCTAGTGTGTATTTTATGCTTAAATTCTGCAAACAGAACAAAGTTGTGTATGACTATTAGTTGAACTTTTTCACCCTCTAACAACGCTCACATACCGTTGTGTTTGGTCACTGATGTCAAGGTTCATGTTCTCAGAGATGTGACAACACGTCAGACAGTTGTATTTGGAGATAATAATGGTTTACTTGCCGCTGTGTCTTTGGCGTTTTTCTTCTTTCTTTCTGTCTTTTGGAAAATCCTGAAGGGTATGAGCGCTTCATGATGACATTTTTAAATTTAAATGCCCGCGTAGCGCTGTTACTGACAGCTAGTGGGGGACCTGATGGGGGGTGCGTGACGGTGGATGTCACTTCAACATTACAGTGATTAGGGCACTCATAGTGTTTGTCGTTGCATAGGAGGAATCCCTCTAGTTTGGGGGGGCCCTCTCACGGAGCAGTACTGGAGAGTGATTGCGCTGTCTCACTGTGATGGTTTGTTTACAGTGGTTGATACTGTTTGACGAGGGCAGATACACAACCTAAACGACCGTGCGGCCATCGGGGGCCCCCTTCAGCTGGGGGCCCTAGGCAGCTGCCTACCTTGCCTACCCCATTGCGACGGCTCTGGTTATCTATGAGTGCTGAGTGATGTAATATCCCTTTCAAGTAGGGATGTCCCGATCTGATCCACGTCATCGGTATCGTGCCGATACTGGCCCAGAACGCTAGATCGGAGATCAGAGGGGAGAAAAAAATATGATCCGATACCTATCCAACACAAACCATGGGGAAATCTGGCTTAAACCATCGGCTAAATGCTTGAATATTAGTGTGGCGAGCAGGCCGAGGGCCGTGAGAGAGCGGCACGAGGCCGGTGGAGTGATTACTGATGAGCGACTCCTGCGCGACGCACCGGTCTCGTATCTCTCACAGAGGAGCGGAAGCATAAAGGAGGAGCGACGACAGTGAAGAGCGAGAGAAGACAGCCCTGGAGTTATGTTGTTTCCTTCCTTCCTTCCTTCCTTCCTTCCTTCCTTCCTTCCTTCCTTCCTTCCTTCCTTCTCTCTTGCTCTGATATAAAGGCCAGTTTTAATATTGCCACTTTAAGAAGCCGACTATATTAATTTTAGAAGGTGCGTGTGTGTATGATTGGCTAATTCAGTGCCTCCAATGAGTGCTAGCCCTCATTCTGCTCCAGCTTGTTCTCTTTTAATCGCTTTTTCTTTCTTTTTTAATTTTACACAAGAGATGCTCAAACAGTCTCCTCAGCATTTTGCCTTCCTCCTCAACCTATCATTTCTACCTGCTTAATTCCCCTCTAACGGGCCGCACCAAAGTCGTTAGCTGATTAAGGCTCTTAATTGGACTCAGAAGAAAAGGGTGAAGACAGGGCTGAAGTTTAGAAAAACAACCATTTTCTTTTAGTCGTTTTTTAAGGGTCCACATTTTTAGATGGGCCGTAATGTGATGTTACTAAAAACGTAAGGAAATATATTTTAACGTTTTTAATAATGGTAAATAAAATTGTTCATAACTTTTTTTTTTTAACAACTTAAACATCATTACATTATATAATGCTTAGATCAAATTCAAATAGTTATGAATGTGATTAAAGTTTATTCACAAATTTTTATTTAATATGCATTCATGTTTGAATGTACATGAACTAATAATCTCCTAGGAATAACATAATGATCACTAATGACTTGTTAATGAAAGTTATTAGGGGAGTTCAGTAAAAGTGGAAAATCAGGTAAAGTGTGACAAATATGTTTAATGATTGATTGCTCTTTAAATATCAGGAGACAATCAAATGTAACAGTCATTAGTAATTATCACACGGGTCTTTGTCATTATGAAAATGTTTTAATTTGCCTGACATCTTTGTCACAAGTATATGTGATCATGCTTCATCTTCTAATCAGCACCTGGAAAACCCAGCAACAAAAGAAAATGCTCTTCATGAACATGAACATATAAAGAAGAACTCTCTAAAGAATACAAATCATCTGCACAAAACTTTTTAACCCTCATGGGATTGTTATATATATATATATTTAGGGTTTCAGAGATCACAATTATGTATGTGTAAAATAATATAATACATTTCCAAATTAGCCTCTTTTCTCCTTTACATTCTTTTAAAATGTTCCTCTGATGTACTTGTATCACAAAGTAAAGAAGTAGACAGAAATGTGACTTGCGTCTGTCTAGCTCTCTCTCTCTATGTAAATACAGTATGCACAATATATTCTATCTATAGCATGATTTATGTCATGTTAACTCATAATATGATGATAATTCCAGAATGTAATCCTTTGCAACAGTTGTATCTATAGAGAACTTTGTACATTTATGGGAAACAGTTGAGGTGGGTTGAAATGTTTATTTTTTACTTTAGCTCAGTTTGGTCAGATAAATAGGTTCTCTTTAAACTGTTATAATGGATTTTATTCATTAATCATAATTAATCATTAATCATTAGCTGTGGGTTACATACACCATATCGTACATTATTTAAAGTCTGGACAAAAACATGAGATTACATATGGTTGTAGTCCTATATATGTGTCCAGTCCCTGTTTGGTGTTGCAGCACAATGCATGTGTATATTATTTATATTTTTATATCAGTAAGCCATTGTGAGCAATCATTTTGCACCCTAGGAAAGTCCAGCTAAAACCTGCTTCTGATGATATAATTATGTTATTACCAGCCGAAGCAAGCAGGTCGTTTGTGGTAATTAGCTGGTCCAAGCTGTTCTAGATGATTAATCAGTTACATTGCCAGATGATGTGGCTGAGGACAAGCTGGTAGACCATCTTGGTCAAGTTAGACATGGTAAAGCAACGTGAACCAGTAACAAACCAGATAAAATGTTCACAGAATTGGCTTGCTTAACAACTTAAGCTGTTTTTCTTAAGTTGCTGAGCCAAAAAAAGTGCCTAACTGTGTGTTGAATCTACAAACAAACAAACAAACAAACAAACAAACAAACAAACAAACAAACAAACAAACAAACAAACAAACAAACAAACAAACAAACAAACAAACAAACAAACAAACAAACAAACAAACAAACAAACAAACAAACAAACAAACAAACAAACAAACAAACAAACAAACAAACAAACAAACAAACAAACAAACAAACAAACAAACAAACAAACAAACAAACAAACAAACAAACAAACAAACAAACAAACAAACAAACAAACAAACAAACAAACAAACAAACAAACAAACAAACAAACAAACAAACAATAAATAAATAAATAAATAAATAAATAAATAAATAAATAAATAAATAAATAAATAAATAAATAAATAAATAAATAAATAAATAAATAAATAAATAAATAAATAAATAAATAAATAAATAAATAAATAAATAAATAAATAAATAAATAAATAAATAAATAAATAAATAAATAAATAAATAAATAAATAAATAAATAAATAAATAAATAAATAAATAAATAAATAAATAAATAAATAAATAAATAAATAAATAAATAAATAAATAAATTTTTGCTTTGTTGTTTTCTTGGTAAGTCTCAAGCCATGCTTTTGTTGTTTCATGTTTTCGATTATTGTTTGACCCCTGCATTTAGAACAAATCTTTTCTATCCAAGACTTTGACTGTTACCACTGTTAGCCCTAAATAGATATTCCACACATCAGTTCTTGCATGCAGCCCACAAAGCTTCAGGCCCCAAACTCAAACAGTGCAAGCTGAGTTTTCACAGCCAGCCAAAAACATGCTGAAAAAAAACATCCTAGAACACACAATGTCACCCAGAGCAAGTTATAAAAGCTACTTTTCATCGGCATTTTTCTGCCTGTTGTGTTCTTCCAACATGATGTATATCCTATTACACACCCTGGCATTTACCATATTTCTTTCTGCGTTTTTTGAAAGAATATGTACTGTGCTCTGTGAATAGAAGACTTTGGGTAGTAGGGGGCTTTTTTTCAAGCTGACAATGAAATCGAAATAGTGGAAGTTAACTCAAAAGAAAATTCCTGGCTTCAGGAAAAATGTCAGTGCTGCAGTGTTGCACTTTTACCTGCAGGCACCGTATTTCCCTGTCTGTTCCTCTCAAAGTGATTCATGGTCTAAAGATGGCACTTTAGAGGCTGTTGGGATTTTGGAGGTTTATAACGACCTCTGTAGGAAGTAGGAAATCAGCAGGACTCTGCGCTGTGTGCCTAAAGTCGCTTTAAGGCAGGTCCGCTCACTCTGTGGCCATCTTGGTAATGCCTCCGGGCAGGCGGGCAGCTATTTTCTATGTAGGTAATACAGCTCCCATCTACTTGAATGGGGAAAGGCTAGACATTTTGCTTGTCGAGATCAAGGGTGATTCTTTAGGGGTTTTAGCCCACTACTTGAGCAAGAGTTGCTTTAAGTGCAATGGTTGCAAGTTTGAATCTTGTTTAAGTGACACTTAGAGCTCTATCATACACCCGGCACAGTGCAGCACCAGGCGTCGCACAAGTGTTTTTTGCTAGTTTCAGCCCGACATAATTTTCACGTCCAGCACCACGTTGTTTAAATAGCAAATGCAAATGCTGGTCTGAAAAGGAGGTGTGTAGGTGCATTATTGGTGCGTTTCTATTTTGATGCAACTGAAATAGACTGCGCCATTGACCAACTGAAACCGTGTCTAAAGTCAATGGCGCAATCTTTTTATTTTATTTTTATTTAAAGGGCGCATTAGTATTATACGCCTATAGGCGGGTCCACACCGTACACTCTGCTTATTACACACACAAGGATGTGCAGCAGCACACAAACTAGCCTAATATTAAAAATAAAAGGATTACACTGTAAAAGATTATTATTGTGTACATAAAGATATGGTGGAATCCGGCTTGTCCTGTAGATGGTCTCATCGCAGATCTGTTTCCTTGCTAGAGAAGCATTCAGTTTTTCCGCTTGCAAATTCCGTCATGTAAATAGCAAAAGTGGATTTGGACACACCCTAAGTGCACTTTTGCTATTTACATGACGGAATTTGCAAGCGGAAAAACTGAATGATCGCAAGCGCACTTAGGGTGTGTCCAAATCCACTTTTGCTATTTACATGACGGAATTTGCAAGCGGAAAAACTGAATGATCGTTAAAATAGGGCCCTTAATGTATCAGACTTTAAGTTTGAACTATACTTGTAAGGGGAGGATACATAATAAGCTCAGATTAATGATGCAGCTGTTTTCAGCAAATGTGAAAACAAATGGGTGAGTGAATAAAGCTCATTGTTTTGTCTGATCTATATATCCATTCAAAAATACATAAAAATACAGTTTATTTTCAAATGAATTTTGATATAGAGTGTTGTAATATTGTTTGTATGGTATAATATGAATGAACTATCCTGAAGAGTTGCCCATAATAATAATAACAATAATAATCTTTACCGCTTTACTAGTTATTTCTTCAAAAATATGTCTTGACCAACAAAGTCATGTGGTACAGAAAATAATAATAATAATAATAATATTTTATCATTATTTCCTAAAATTATAATAATAATAATAATTTGATGCTTGCTAATTGTTAAAAAAAAAGTCATGTGGTGCGACCAACAAGTCATGTGATACAGGAAATATCAAACAGGCCAATATGTCTCACTTAGTTTAGTATTTGTAAAACTAGACAAAGGTATTTTGGGTTGTAAAATGTCATGTGGTGCAACTAACAGGTAATGCCTCTATGACTTTGTTGTTTCCGCCCTTCGGATGAGACATTAAACCAAGGTCCTGACTCTCTGTGGTCATTAAAAATCCCAGGATGTCTTTCAGAAAAAGAGTAGGGGTCTAACCCCGGCATTCTGGCCAAATTTGACCATTTGCTCTGTCCATCATGGCCTCCTAATCATACCCCATATATGTAAACTGATTGGCTTCATCACTCTGTCTCCTCTCCACCAATAAGCTGGTGTGTGGCAGGCATTCTGGCGCAATATGGCTGCCGTCGCATCATCCAGGTGGATGCTGCATATTGGTGGTGGTTGAGGAGATTCCCCCTTTCATATCATTTTGAGTGCCTAGAAAAGCACTATATAAATGTAGCAAATTATTATTATTATTATTTATTATTTTTAAAGGACAAGTTCGGTATTTTACACTTAAAGCCCTGTTTACAGATCGTATCTGATGAAATAGAATGGTTAAGATAAAAATTTGGACACATGCTCCTGTCCCGAGAATTTTAGGTTTATTTCGCTTTCCCCCCCACCCCCACAATGGTCTATGTGCACTGGAAGATTCCTTCCTAAAAACACATTAAACTTTCGTTTACAAAGACTTGAAACTTACCGAGTGGTCAGGGGTGTTCACTGATATGTTCACTCAAAAATCGCTGCAAAAGATGCATTCCAACAGGTTTTATCGTAGTTTTTGTCCAACTCCATTGATTTGAATAGGACGTGCTGAGACCGCAGCACCTTTACGGTATTACTCCGCCGCTTCTTCTTCTGCTTCTTCTGTGTATTCAATGAAATGCCCGTGGTTTGCTTGCAATTGGCAAAGGTGCATTATCGCCACCAACTGGGCTGGAGTGTCTATTATTCAAGCTCTCAACGGAAGAATCACGGGTGTGACGCGTTTGGCAAAATAGGTCCACAAAAGCGAATAACCTAAAATTCTCAGGACAGGAGCATGTGTCCAAATTTTTATCTTAACCGTTCTATTTCATCAGATACGATCTGTAAACAGGGCTTTAAGTGTAAAATACCGAACTTGTCCTTTAAGTGAATTGTGGAATTGTAATGCTTTCTTCCTCCTTATTAAGCATTACAATTTCTATTTAATTGTACAATTCCATTTTTCTAAGAGTTGTCAATCTCCTCCCCCTTTCTGTCTCTGATACACCATTCAGCTAAATATATTTTTTTTTTCTTATTTGTTAAAAAGAGAGATGGAATGTGTGGTCTAAATTAAACATTTCATGTGCTCGCTTCAGAGAGTTATCCGAATCTAAATCACAAATGCATGCAGGAAATTAAAGCAATTGGATTCTTTTGATGAAGTCCAATTTGTATTTCTTTAAATGCTGGTGGTCCAGATTGCACTGAATCAAAGGCTGAATGCGTTTAGCTCCTAGCAATGGAACGTCAGGGAAAACTTAATTTCCCTTCTAATTTTCTTAGCAGGGAATAGTTACACTGACATGCTCAAACAGTAGGTAGCTGGTGTTTTCCAACAGTCTGTGAAAGCAAGAGATTAAAAAAAAAGAAAACTTGCTACGTATCCCTCCACTCTGCATGTGGGTGTAGGGATGTAGTTCTTGAGACTCATTGCTTAACACTACCTGACAACTTGGTTGACATCTCAAAGAGTTCCTTAATATATTCTTAAACCTTTTGGCATCTCTTTCCTGCCCCAAATCTCATGAATAAAGCATGGAGCCCAGTCAGCAAGTGAGCAGTAGGAGAAGCAGCCAGCCTCCATCCATCACTGTCTCCCTGCCTGGCTGGCAAGCCGGCCACATCAGCTCCCCCAATAACCACCCCCTCCTTTTCCCTGTCAGTAAACAGGTAGGAGAACTGCAAGAGCAGGTGGAGGAAAGAGGGAGGTTGCAGGCATTTAGCAAGCCATGAATCTTCAGAAGTCAGTCCTGCCTGACCTGGCAAGGCTTGCTGTTGGTACTCTAGTGAAAGTAGCTCTTTACTTAAGAAATCTGAAAGCGCTACTGTAACTGTCTTTTGACAGCACAATCTGACGTTTTTACTTTACAGAGACATGCAAGGATTTATACTGCTGTTTTAACCAATTAATTTACTCTGGCCTGCGATATAGTTTATCTAGCCAAAACCCAACCAGTTCAAAGGAAAAAGCCCTTTGATCATGACTGGTAAGTATTTAGTCAGTGATGCCATAATAATATACCAGTGTCCCAAATTATAACACATAAATACCCCACACTGTCAGCGGCGGTTGCAACAATAAAGGAAAAGAATGGATATATTAGCAGCAGTTTACATTTTATATGTATAATGCATTACAAACATATTTTCCCTTATAATGCACCTTATAATGCATTTTATGGTCTCATGAATAATTGTAACCTCAGTAATAATACTTTATAATATATCTATTCATTGAACACACCTTTAGAAAGTATAATGCATTATGCAATGCAAATGCAATAATTTATGAAAAAGATGCGTTATAATGTACATTATGAATACCTTTATAATGCATTATACATAAAGGCTTTAAGTAAAGGCTTTAAGAAAAGCAATGTCTGTCAAAACAAACTTTGAATGTTGGATGGTCGTGTATGAAAGCCCTAAAAAAAAAAGTATATTCCACTTGTCATTCCAATTCTTCAATTCTGAATTTTATACTAACCTGGATGAAATAGTATTCCATTAAAAGTAAAAGTAGCCTACTGCTTCAAAAATGTTATGAATATGTGTGTATTCGATTTTTTGTATTTATTATTGATTTATTTCAAACCAAACTCTTGAATGTATTTAAAATTTAGAGACTTGTTCTTCTTCTGAATCATTCCTTGTAGCTGCCTGCAGGTCACCTAATGCAAAAACTTTTTCTTTTCTTTTTTCCTGGAAGATTGACAACTTGTGTAGCAGTCAGCCAATCAGAAATGACTGACTAGAGAAAACACAGAAAAAGTTGTCTGTTGTCTTCCCTTTTGCAAGATAGGTAGAAAAATCAACAACCATAATGCACTGGCCATGTTGCCATCCAAGGACACTCCCACCAGTCTGCTGTGAATACGCTTGACCAGAATCAAATACCACCTTGCTTTAGTAGGAAATACTTCCTACCGCAATTTTTGTCAAAATGGTGTTGACCTGCATTGTTCCCATGTGCAAGAATTCAAAGTGTAATCATTTAGCGATAGTGAGTTACTTTTGGTTTCCACTTTCCAGTGATGGATCCAGCGCATTTTATGAAGTGGCTAAAGGCTGCAAAGAATTGTAATTATGGAGAGAACACAGCAACGGAAAATCTGAAAAACCTGTGTTTGTAGTCATCATTTCAAACTTTGTTAATTTGTATATACTACAGACACAGTAACAATACAAAGTGGGTTGAAAATCGGCAAAGTTACACTTTAATGTCCCCAGCAACATCTGTAGTCCCATTTAGCCTCTTGTTAGCAAGCACTGGATGAATTTGGATGAATTTATGTTGTGGAATAAAACATAAAAAATGTTAGCCACAGACCTTATTTCAGGCATAAAAACCCATTCAAAAACCCCAATTGACTTCACAACGATAAAACTGGAAGTGCTAATATGCTAAGTCGTTTCTATGATTTGGCCTACAAAAATGTGCCATCCCTGCAGCACTCTAATTCTTTTTCTGTGTGCCATTTCTTCTGATTTCTTAGATTGTGATTTGAACTGTGAATGAAGAAAGCTATATCCATCCTGCTTATTATTTCAATATGTTGATGGTTTCAAACCACATTAGCAAATAAATGTCTACATTAATTGCTGCCTTATTCACTAAGTTCCTGTTGCAATGCTACGACTTCATTCTAATCATTTTGCAGTGCAGGGCCAGAAGATGTGGCACAGGCTCGAATGGCTGCAGCACATTACTGAGGGATCAGAGACCAACGCTCGGTGACTGAAGTAATACAGAGAGATGTCATGTCACATTTTCACCTTCTCACCTCCACGTCACCCAACAACCCAGGCTGTTTAATGGTAACATCAGGGGCCGTGCCTCTGGCTGGCAGAGAAACCGGCATTAGCCTCTAGCAATATCCGTGTCAGGGCTAAGATGCACAACCTCTTGCTCGGTTGAGACAGAGGGAGAGATGAGGGAAGAATGTCTCAGCAAGAGGTGAGACTTCAATACCGAAGATTCCATTAACCTGCTGCTAAAAGACGTGTGTGTGGGTGTGGGACTCTAAAGAGCTGGATTTAGTGTTGTGGAGGTTTGTAGTTTGCTAGTCAATATGAAACACCAGAACCAACGGTTTTATTTTCGTAATCTGATATGTTTCCAAGTGAAACGGTATTCAACTTGGAATTTTTTATCAGGAATAAATGTCTTTATATCACAGGTGGTTTTAAGGGAAAAGTTGCAAAATAAGAACGCTTGGTGAGAGAAAATAATTATGAAAATGATTGATGAAAGATTACAAATACAGAGTGTTTTTGTATTTGGTTGCGTTGTGGCAGCACATGTGCCAATTTGCTGGTGTTTTTTCTCTATTTGCATTGTGCCAATTTGCTGGTGTTTTTTTCTCTATTTGCATAAAAAAAAAAACAGTTGCAGTGCAATGAACCATGTACTATTTGCAGTGTTTCTGTATTTGGTTGCATTGTGAGTATTTGCAGCGTGTTTCTGTATTTGGTTGCATTGTGAGTATTTGCAGCGTGTTTCTGTATTTGGTTGCATTGTGAGTATTTGCAGCGTGTTTCTGTATTTGGTTTTGTTCTGAGTTTTTGCAAATTTCCAGCTTTCTGTGTTTTCTAAGCGATAGCATATGTAAGCAGATGCATATGTAAAATAATGCCATCATCAACATTAAACAGCATATAAATCAAAACTGCCTAATGTTACTGAATGAAATGTTGACCCAGCAAAGAGTATAGGACTGTGCAAGCATGTGGGGAGTTGATGGACTCAATCTACTCCATCTATGTTTTGACCATCATCGATCATAAAAATGTTGCTTAAAAAAAATAAAAAAAAATAACTCACCTACATTCAAGTATTGATAAAAATAGAACTAAGCTAGAATAAAAAATAAGATAAAAAATCATGTCTGATATCCAATGCTATCTCACGACCAATTCGTATATATTTTACGAGGTGGCGAATTCATACAACCTCAGTCATACGAATTCGTACGGTTTGTCTAAACCCCACTGACGGGTAGGTTTAGGGGCGGGGTCAGGGGTAGGTCCGTCGTATGAATTCATACGACTTGGGCAACTCGTAACATATGTATGATTTAGCAAAAATCGTACAAATTTTTATATGAGGTCGTACAAATTAGCCATCTCTTAAAATATGTACGAATTGCTGTGAGATCAGGCTGGATATTATTACAACGAAATATTGTTGGGGCCACAAAAATGCTGGCGGTGACTGACAACGTTTAAAGAAAAATGCAGTTGGGGAAAGAGTTAACTGCTTCAATTCACACTTGGAGACACTGAAAACACTGGATCATCTAAAATAGTACAGTGCTTCACTATAAAACACAGTTCATTGCACTAAGCCATATTGCGATTTTGGATTTATTTTGATCAGTCATGCAGCATTAACTTTAGGTGACTTACTTTGTTAACACTTTTGACATTGTGATGGTCCCCTTTAGACATTCTGTTTGACTAAGCAACTTAGCAACTACATGTCAACTAGCAGTCATTAGAGTATTAGTAGAATGTTAAATATCTGCTAACACTTTATTTTGATGCTCCCCAACAGAAATTATTCTGACTATAAGAAACTTTGCAAGAACATGTCAACCTATACAGTCTACAATACTCTACTAATACTCTAATAGTAGTTGCAGTTGCAAATAACTTATACTGCAGTTAGTACAGTAGAATGTCTAAGTTGGACCATTGGAATAAAATGTAACCAATTTCAGTACTTATTGCAACAACATCTGCAAATTAAATATACAATAAAATATCCTTTCTAATCTAGTATGGTTTCAGATTTGCCTCATTTTGAAAAACTGATTAACCAAAGATGTCCATTTAAATGTTGGATGAATTTAAATGCATCACAATGTCAGGATGCGAATTAAAACAACTCTTTTAAAATCAAATATATATATATATATACAGTATTCAACATTTTAAGTGAACAAAACTTTCATCAAAGTTATACATAAATTTTGAACAATACCCGTTCTTTCTTGACTTTTTTGATGCACTTCAAATATTGACTACTGTGTGTGTGTGTGTGTGTGTGTGTGTGTGTGTGTGTGTGTGTGTGTGTGTGTATGTATGTATATATATATATATGAAACAATCTAGATCTCATTAATCGACTAGTTGATTGATTGTTGAACAACTACTCATCTAGCTGTCTAATGTGATCAATCCTTTTTCCATAAATAGTCTCTTTTGTACTAAATTCAGCATAGTCACTTCAAACCCACATTCAGATTACTGTCAAAAAGAGTACATGGGTGAAATCCTTTATCTTGATTTCAAGGCAAGACTGCAATTCATCATTCCTACCATTATAGAGTTGTCCAGGGGTGGTGTTCGGGCACCACTGTGCTCTGCTAGAAATGAGCCTCGCTGAAAATCACAGATGTCATTAGCTATCAGTGCTCTGTGTGGGAGGTTAATGTTGCTTAATGGATGTGTGAATATCTAGAGGATGCCCCCATAGAAAGTTTTCCATCAATAGGAATATTCTGAAAAACATCAGCGCTATGCCTCTGGAATCACCTGAAATGTTGTGTCATGCCGCGTTTGAGACTCTCACCATTTATTTTTTAGACTTTCCATCTCTTTTTATTTTTATTTTTTCTCCAACTCATCTGAACTGCCTCAGCCAAACATGGTCGGGAGTTTCTCAAGACATGAGTAATGATCAGAGGTTGCCTGTATGTGGCTGATTCATATTGAATGAGAAAACATTATGATCTGGCCTCAGGGCAGTGTCTAATGCTCGCCATTTACAAATCATCATGATAAAACACTCTAATGGAACGTATTCATACCCACAGACCTCCCATAGTTTGAGAGGTCTCTACATGCATATATGTAGGATATGTTGAAATGGTTGTTTGGGAGTTTACAATTGGTGTGAATATGTAATCCGGCCTAACTTGTGGAAGTGAACTGCTGTTGCTGAAATTAATTAGCTAATTAAAGATAATCCTCTCTCATCTTCTGCTTGTCTCAGCTGGAACTGCGATTGGTGAGCAGCACACGCTCTTCTCTTCTTCTGCAGCGCATCCGTGGCAGACAGACACCTGCTAATTATGTGCGTGTCAAGTTTTGGTTGTTAAACCAAAGGGAGGAAAACAGCGAATCTGACATCATCTCCTATTGCAGGGATTCAATTAAAGACGGTTCCATCTGTAAGTTTCCTTCCCAGCAAAGGTATGAACATTCAAAGGTTCCAAAATAACCTGCACTCTTTCAGGAGTTAGTATATTATTCGGCTGTGAAATAAAATTGCATTTTAACTTTTAACATTTTAATTGCATTTTATATATATATATATATATATATATATTGGAAGCCATACTTTAAAAGTAAAAATATATACATCCAACTTTTCTCAAATACAAATAATTCCATAGCAAAGTTTTTGGGGGCAAGCCAAAGGTGATTAATCTGTGGGGGAAAAAACTCCTCAGAAATGCTATATTAACCAACATACATACATACATACATACATACATACATACATACATACAAATAAATAAATAAAGATGTCTAGTTATGATCAAATTTCATATTGTATTAATATTATTTGAATACAGTGCCATCAATTAATATTGGCACCCTTGGTAAATGTGAGCAAAGGCTGCTGTGATAATAAATTTGCATTGTTTATCCTTTTGATCTTTCATTTAACAATTGCAAAAAATTCTAACCTTTCATTGAAGTAAAACAATTTAAAGTGGGGGAAACTCACAATTATTGGTACTCCTAGAAATTTGCATGAAATTGTCCAGCCATGACTTCCTGTTCCACAGGAGTATAAATATGAGGAAGCACAAAGGCCAAATTCCCAATAGTAAAACCAAAGAATAGTTATGATTTGCAGCAAAAGATTGTTGAGCTTCACAAAATAGAAAGCTAAAGCATTGAAAATCCCCATTTCCACCGTCAGGGCAATAATTAAGCAGTTCCAATCAACTAAAGATGTTATGAATCTGCCGGAACAAGAATGTGTCAATATTGTCCTAATGCATGGTGAGAAGGAAAGTTAGAGTGGCCAAAGACTCTCCAAGGATCACAGATGGAGAATTGCAGAGATTACTTGAGTCCTGGTTTCAGAAAGTAAAAAAACTAACAAAAAAAACACACCTACATCACCACAAGTTGCTTGAGAGGGTTTCAAGAAAATCCTCTTCGATCATCCAAAAACAAACTTCAGCATTTTCAGTTGTCAGACACGACTGGAACTTCAAAAGGGACCTGGTTCTGAGGTCAGATGAAACAAAAAAATTGCTTTTTGGGAGCAAACCCACCAGATGTGTTTGGTGCAAACAGGGATAAAAAGTACCCCATGCCTACGGTTAAATATACTGCTGGATCTTTAATGTTGTGGGCCTATTTTATTTATTTTTCCTGGAAAAATGTTTCCTTTTATTTATTTTTCCTTCAGAATTTATTTAGGTCCTGGACATCTTGTTCAGATACATGGTATCATTTAGCAAATACCAACAGATGCCTCTGCAATAAATCTTATAATAGTGGTTGGATCTTCCATCAGGACAATGATCCAGAACAAACATCAAAAATCAACACAAAAATGTGTCAATGAGCACAAAATGAAGCTTCTGCCATGACCATCCCATGTAGTCATCTGACCTGAATCCTATTGAAAATGAGTGGGCTGAACTGAAGAGAAGAAGCACCAACATGGAGCTGTGAATCTGAAGGATCTGGAGAGATTCTGGATGAAGGAATTGTCTCTGGTCTCTTGTAGGGTGTTCTCCAAACACATCCGGCATTATAGAAGAAAACTCAGGCCTAATTCTGCGTCATGAGCTACTGAGGAGCCAAATTGGTGATCTATAGTAAGCTCATTGCTGTTAATAATTCAAGGAAAAGTTGGTTCCATGACCCGGACAACCACAATAGTTAATTTTGATTATATACTTGTTCAGCTCGCCCTGATTACACACCTTGGGCCCTATCTTGCACCCAGCCCAATTGACTTTGTACACCGCTGCTGTATCATTCTGTTTTGCACCCGACGCACAGCGGACTTTTCCCTCCACAGACGCACGTCGGTAAACTAGGGAATGAACTTGCGCTCCCGGGGGCAGTTCAGCGAAAAGAGGAGGCGTGTTCCAGCACAAACGTTCCCTGGTGCTTTTTTGCGGTTTCAGAAAACAATTCTGCCATAGACCAGGAAAAACCTAGTCTAAAGTCAGTGGCGCGTTATTCAGATGCTATTTTAAGGGCGCATGCTTGGCCATAATGTAGCGTATGCACAACGCGCATACACTTTGCTTCTCTCATCTACACACAGACGCAGGAGTTCCCATTTTTTGCAAACTATACATAATTACAAGGAAAAATATTACCGCACAAGGGAAATCATTGTGGTGTCCATGAAGATGTGAAAAAGTAGGCATAAATATAGCTTACACATTTACCCACATTATAATACGCCTGTTTAACCGAAGCTAATTTGGGTGGGTTTCTCCCTCCCCATACAATGTCACTTCTCTTTCTTTTACGGCCCTGACGAGAACGTCGGTCTCCTCGGCTGTGAACCGCTCCTGGCGTGCGCCTGGCAAATCCGCTGTTATAATAGCATCTGCCATGGAACAAGCGCGCCTGCTTTTAAAGGGAATGTGAGATGACGCTCTGATTGGTTTATTTCACGTTACGCCCAAACCACACCTATGAGTAATGTAGCTACTTCAGACCATCCCATTTTAGATTTGCGTCAAGCGCAAGAGTCATTTATCCCGCCGGTATGATAGCAACAGTGCCCGAGATCCACCCACAAAGTTACTTGCATTTCACGTTTGATACTTGCGTTTCAGATCGTTAAAATAGGGCTACTTATATTATAAATAAAATATTGCTTTCAGATTTTTTTGTCATCATTTATTTATTGTTTGCTGGATGAGTTTGCAGTGTCAATCATAAATCAAACATCACTCTTGCTGCACTGCTGTTGGTTCAATTTTGCCACAAAGGCATCAGTGTTATTTCTGACTATTTCTGACTATCATACCAATCAAACTCAATCCTCTTTTGTTGCTGAAAGTCGTTGTTTGAGCATTCCGACCAATGGCGTGAGTTTGGGGATGGGACTATCTGTTTGTCAACCAATGCAGATGGAGAGAGTGTTTTGAATTTTGCAATGGTATACAAATTACACACTTTACCTTTTAAGGTGACCACGGACAAGCACTAATGTAGAGGTAGTTATTCCTTCTTTTTTATGCAAATATATGCCTGGTCTCCAGAAAATCTATCAACACCTCTCCCATCCTGTGACCCAACAAAAATGACTGTCAGTTCTCCCGACAGTTCTGTGTTATTGATTCCCCCCCCTGTTTCCAAGACAACAAGGTGGCAGTTAAATTGACACATTTGTCTCTGGGCTGCATAATCCCTTCAAGAGGATTTACACTTGCTAATCAAACACCTTCTGAGATTGAGCGAAACAATTTCACTCAAGTCTAATTCAAGCCAAAAAGTGAATCTAATAAAAATAGTGCACTGTTTGCCATTTGATCGGCATTCAAATACCAATTGATGGAAAGGGGGTACATCTTCAGCCATGCACAGAAAGAAGAAGAATCTTGTTGTAGTTGGCTGCAATTTTTTGCTACTTTCCTTGGCTTCTCCCATATGCAGATTGCATTTCTGTATTGTGTATAACCTTGCAGACCAAAAGCTATTTTTGTTCAAATATCCCCTAACTTTTTTCCTAAAAATGACTAGAGGTATAATCCATAGCCACATGCTTAGTTAGCCAAACAAGAAGTGCAAGCCACGGGAAATAAGTAAAATTAATTTTGAGACCACGGATGTCTTCTTAATCCCACGGTTAATAACTTCAGCTGTAAGTACAGAATATCATTAACACCTTGAAAAGCAAAGCTGCCTTGGAGGCAGGCATTTTTTGTCATTATGTTTCAGCTCAGTAAAAATCCAAAGGCAGAAAGTGAAATTGAATGCCGTCTGTCTGTTTTTTTCCTCTGAGAGATTGCTTTCTGTACTGAAATGTAATGTGCATCGTAAATTTGGTCAGAAAACACTTTTTTTGTTTGCATGATAGTAATCACAATGCATAGTGGTTAACTTAAATATTCTACACACTTCATGTATTAGCTTGTGTTGCATGAAGATGACTTTTTTGATGAATTGTGAATTGATGTATAGGGTTTTCCAAATGTAAAAATGTAAATGTAAATTTCGAATTGCAGATGACTTGTAATAATCTTTGTGTCCTAGATACCCCAATGATACATATATGTTCCTCTGGCATAATCATAATGCAGCACACAGATATCATTGGTGCTCCAGCCTTCAGTTAAATCACCAAATAGAAAAATAATTTTCAAAAATGTTATCCGAATCATAAATGCGTCTGCTTGAGGTCAGTTTGACTTCGGTGAAAAAATAGACAAATAAAAGAATGTCAGCATGTAAAAATCAATTAATGTTCTACACCTGGTGTCTCAAAAGTAATGACGCATTTTTCATAGTCAAAATAAGCTCTTACAAGATAAAAACAAATCATGAAATACCAACTTGTTTATTTTTCTTTTCTTTTTTTCTATATTACAAAGACATTTTTAACAGAACATGAAGGTTAAACAGACAACAAAACAACTTGATCAATGAAAACATGTTCCCACACAATGAACAATGTCTTGGAACAATGCATTTGATGTTGAATCATTAAGGCCCTTCTTCTCTCTTCCGCCTGGCGTGCGTTTGTTTCCTCATGAGCGTATGCAAACAGCCATGCTCAGCAAAATGCAAGGTAAATGCAGTCTGATCAATACTAATGAAGTCTGATCAGTGAACACCCTGCGGCTAACACATCACAGACAAAGCCTCTAAATTGCTTATTTGTGTTTTCTAGTCTACGTTATATTCAATAACAAGATCCGTGTGTTGAAATAACATGATTGTGAATGCACTGCAATAATTATTCAAAGAGGACGGTTTCCCTGCAGCTTCGACCAAGGTCAGAAATTAACCAAGGCTCAGGGATAAAATACCAGCAAAAAATGATACAGGCAGTTACAACGGCAACGACATGGCAGTTATTTAAAGGTATTGGACAAAAATGTGACCAGACAAATCACATTCAAATTCAGTATTTGATGTTGATTATTAATTGAACCATGTAGGGGGAATTTCTGTGTTATAGGCTAAATTATAGAAATCTGTTGAAACAAATTGGAAATTTGTGAAAACAAAAATAGAGGCCAATACAATTTGACAATTCAACGTGGTAGTTGAATAGCTGTCAATGGAAGGACAGAAAGCTTTCAGATTTCATCAAAAAGATCTTTAGAACTAGTGGTTTAGAACGACATGAGGGTGAGTATGACCGAATTTTGTTGGGTGAACTCACCCTCTAAAAAGTTCATAAGGTGCTTCTTATGTAGAACCTTTTAAGGGTTTCCATTATGGGATCTTTTTATGGATTTAGTTTTAATACATTTTGTTTAAACTCATTTTTATTATTTTTATTACATTTTATTCATTAAATAGCTGGTAAAAATCAGAAAAAAGATCCGTACACGAATATAGGACAAAAAACTCACAGGATTTTATTGTCCAGAGACCACAAATAAAGTGAAAAAGTGCAAGGTGCACAAAACGTTTTCGGGTTCAACCCTTCATCAGTGCCATGTGTTACCAAGCATACACCTGCGGTAATTTACACACTTATTACCTTAATCCATGTAACATACCGGAATTTGGTCAACATACCATTTTAGGTCAAAAATCCATTTACATTCCCTCTGCAAAAGTCTCCGCTCCAAATTACCACCCCTACGCGACTGGGTTACATGTTCTATGACTACAACATTTTATTTTGAGATTGAATGGGACATCTCATTAAAATGATGCGCAACTGGAGATTTTTGGTCTTTGGAACGTTTTGCGCACCTTGAACTTTTTTACTTTATTTGTGGCCTCTGGACAATAGAATCCTGTGAGCTTTTTGGCCTATATTCGTGTGCGGACCTCTTTTCTGATCTTTGAGTTCCTTTTGGATCTACGCACCACAAAAAGTTATTACTCATCAGTTTGGCGATACGCATTTCCTCCCCTTAAACAGCGGTAAACACAATTGATCACTAGAAAAAAAAAGTTGTGTAACACTTTACAATAAAATTCATAGTTGTGTCCGGCAAGCGCTTCATCGCGTGGCGACCCTAAGCACCCATCCAAAGCCTGTAGATTTTCGTCTACCCTGGTGGCGAAGTCTTACAGAGCGACGGGACAGGCAGCTGCCTCTTTGCATGCCATGGCCATCTTGCAGGTCTACCAGGCCCAGATGCTCAAGGACATGCACGAGGGCAGGACTGATCCAGGGCTCTTTGATGAGCTGCGTGCCGCCACCGACCTTGCAAAATGAAATTTGGTTCCTGGAGGCACCCAAAGTGGTTCCACACAGTGATTTATATAAGAGTTCTTCGGGAAACTTGTGTGGTTCTTCAGAGAACCACCCCTTTTTAAAGGGTGCCTAGAGGATCTACAGACGGTTCCGCCGGTGTGGCAAAGTGAAGAACCCCAAAAGGTTCCTCCAGGCACCTTTTATTTTTACAGTGCAGGTAAAGGAACATTTTAAAAATTGTAATTTAGAAGTGTGGTTCTCAGTGCTTTTTACCAGGGGGTCAAAACAGTTCAGAAATATGAACTTAAATATGAATTTATTAACTATGCTTACCTGTAAATTTTGTATGGTCCAGGGCTTTAAAATGTCTCCTGGAAGCCAGTTTGGGTGAGTAGTTGTAAGTCAGGGGTGGCCGCAGCTTGTCTATTAGAATACATTATATGTGGCCCGCCACGCATCATTTACAAATCATGCAGTTTCACAGTGTCAAACAAGTTGACAGCCCTAGATTTTAGACCAGGTATGGCAGTAAACCATGAGTGAAACCAAATTTGATAACGTGCTGGCATTTCTGTTGCTTATGAGAAACATTAAAAGCGTCAAAAGCGGAATGAAACAGCGCTACTCATTGAGTCGTTTGATCTGTGCCACATGGACCATTTACTGGATTAACTCTGCCCAAAAGACAGTGCAGTGCAAGCTCAGAACAAATGTTTTTACTCGCTGACCGGTATCGATCACGCAGTGGTGAGCCGTCAGGGCCAGCAAGGCCTTCTCTGCGGGCATAAACACTATCAGAATCACTGACTTGCACTTTAATATATTTTTTCCATGAATGAGTATTAAATTATTCCCAATAGTCCATTCTCTTAATTTAATAGCTTTTCTCTTAGTTGCGCTGCTTCCAGTAGTGTATATTTATTTTTAGCGCTTTTATTCAATTATATTTCACCCATGATGTGTTGCCAGGGTCAAATAAATCTGTCTTGAGGCCTTCAGAATCGACAGTGCGGCGCCTGTAGGTTAAAATAAATGGCAATGAAACTGTTGCTTTAAACAATCAGATAATAAGTCAGATTTAATCAACCAATCAGATTTCGATTTGACTGCACCGGGGCCATCTAGCAGGCGTACAATAACGTCGGCATTTTCACGTCCTTTGATTGGATAGTCAGAGCACGTACTATTACTGGTAGTCAGAGCTAGCTAACCGCATCTGTAGCGAACTGCATAAACTAAAATATATTCCTGCAGATTTATTAGTTTTCAACCAACAAATTAATGTTTCTTTCCCTCCTCGACCCCCAGCAGTTTCAAACCTACCAGAAAAAATCCCTTATTCAGCCTTATCCAGCTTAACGCAGAGTCACGGCACATTCAATCTGTTCCGTGTAAAAGAAAACTGACTGTAATGTATGCCACGAATGATTTTGAAGCAAAAGTCCCGCTGATGAGAGCATGGGTCAGCTGTACACATTGTCATGTGTTGCGGTGACTGTCCCTGTGTCCACGCTCCTGTTGAGCACTCAGCCCTGTTGGAACTGAAATGCACAGATAACCTGTACAACTGAGTCATTTAAGTATTTTTAAAGAAAGAAATTAGGATGGATTTTGTGTAAAAACTAATCAGTAGTTTTGGTGAAAATAAAGCTTTTTTAGCCCCTGTTTTTTCCGTGGTTAATATAATTTTCTTCTTAATTATCATCAGGCAATATTTATTGATGGATCAGGAGAGAATGATTTTTCTGCGAGTCATCAAGAAATTATGGTTCCCTTTCGTGGTCACTACGAGTTACGTCAGTGACGACGAATGGGGTTTCGCTTAGAAAGCCTCTCACCTTTGAGTATACAAAATGAGCCAATGGCAAGAAAATGCCATGGGTCTGCGGAATTTGCATAGCGTAAGTCGGCCCGACGGGGAGGGTATATAAGGAAGTATGCTGGCAACATGCAGATATGTTTTCGCTTCGGAGCCAAGAGTTCTCTTCACTCCTACAAGCCATTCTGAATCATCTTCACTCTACGAGACGAGCGGCTCCTCAGTGTTGGTGTGACTGAGCGTTCCAGCGAGATCGCATTGCCTGCTGCTGGTCGGTGCAGTGATCTGCCGACAGTGTGCGTGTTTCTCCCTGGGCGCTTCAGCACTCTGCTGAGCTTTTTCCTCTCTAAAAGAGCTGCACGCGGCACATCTTTTTCAAGACGGCTCGCCCGTGTATTTACTGGATGTGGACGCGTGATTCATCTGCCTAATGGTCACGAGCGCTGTTTCGCGTGTTGGGCTTAATCACGCTCGGCAGCGGTCGTGGATGAGTCATGTTTTCATTGCGGGAACATGACCATCGCGATGTTTATAGATCAAGACTCAATGATCTCTGTGTGAGAGTCCCCTCTACCACACCCCAATCTATCTCTTCCTCAAGAGGGGATACTTTGGCTGGTGGCCAGGGTGATCTGAGAGTATGGTATGGCATAATTCCGACGAACTTTCCTTGGGCCATGCCCCCCTCCACATCGCAAACCGTGGGGCTTCCGGTGTGCCTGGTTCCTCTCGGGGACCCAGTGGCTCAAGCAGATGGTGTCATGTCACTCATAGCATCACAAGACGGGCTTTATTCCTCTGGAAATGAGGATTCGACTGCGTTGCCTCCCTCGGGAGTGTCAGCGTTAGTCGAGTCAGATCCAGAGCTGATGGCCATGCTTTCCCGGCCAGCTGAAAGCATTGGTTGGAGTGGCACCGCCCTATCGTGGTACAGGCATGCAGTGCTGTGTGTCGCCTTCGCGGCAGTGCTGACCCGGGAGTTCTGTCAGACCAGGCCGCCGTGGAACGCTGGTCCTTCCCTGGCCAACACTGACAGAACGCGGAAACTCGACCACGCCCCCATGCAGGGACGCTATGCCTCCCATGTCTGGGTGGTCGATCCGCCACGCACACTACTGACCTCGCTCTACGGGCGACATCGGTACCTGCGTGATCCCTGGGCCAGATGATATCCACAGGTGTGGTCCAGGAATGGGCTCAGCCAGGTTGATATGAGGGGGTCTGAGAATTCATTTTCTCAGCTCCCCCATGTCCCAGGCTGGGCTCCTCGGCGGTGTGGTTGAGGTCTGTACCCTTCAGTCTTCGACCCCCCAGAAGCAGACTGAGGCCTTCTGCACCAAAGGTCATCCGTCCGGGCGGTCTCCTTAGTCTGCTTCCCGTCGAGGCCGCCTCCCTGCGGCCCCTCCCCTCGAGCCTTTACTGGCCCCGAACAGGAGAGGGTTGCAGGAGGGTGGCACTGCCCGTCTCTGCCCCTTAGCTGGCCAAACGCCGGGCTAAGCAGCACTCTCGAGACGGGTAGCTTGGAGTTAGGGCTCAGTTCTTCTCAGGAGCTGGTAGCAGGGCCACTCCTTCCCCCGGTGGAGGGCCGGGGGAGAATCTCTTGTTTCAAGAACTGATGCCCCTTCCTCCAAGCCCCAAGAGGCTGTGGATGACAGTGCGCGCCGCTCACGAGCCTCGCCACTCTCGTCCCCCTCTGTCGCCAGACCCCTGCCAGAGCACGCCCCCGTGGAACGCTGGTCCTTCCCCGTCCTCTTCTGGCAGGACGCGGCTAATGATCGTGCCCCCGCACCAAGCCGCTATGCCACCCACGCCCGGGCCGGTCATTCCGCCTCGCCGCCCCACCCCGTGCAGAAGATCTCTTTTCTCGGTATGGAAATTGACTCGGCCACCATGTGCGCGCAGCTTACGAGCGAGCACGTGCAGTCACTGCTGACTTGCCTCCGTCAATTCGAGGGCAGGAGTGCGGTTCCACTGAAATTATTTCAGAGGCTCCTGGGGCATATGGCAGCCGCAGTAATGCCGCTCGGATTGCTTCATATGAGACCGCTTCAGCTTTGGCTTTGCGATCGAGTCCCGAGGTGGGCATGGCACCACGGCACGCTCCGAGTTCCAGTGAATCCGACCTGCCATCAGACCTTCCCCAGCTTTCTACGGGCTGGAGTGCCCTTAGAACGAGTTTCCAGGCATGTTGTTGTATCAACAGATGCCTCCACCACAGGCTGGGGCGCCATGTGCAATGGACATGCTGCCGCAGGCTCCTGGACAGGACCCCAGTGCCTTTGGCATGTCAATTGCCTCGAGTTGCTGGCTGTACGTCGCGCCCTGCACCGCTCCCGTGCGTTGCTCAGGGGTCAGCACGTGCTAGTCCGATCAGACAATACCGCGACAGTAACGTACATCAACCGACAAGGTGGTCTGCACTCCCGCCATATGTCGCAACTTGCCCGCCACCTACTCATATGGAGTCAGAAGCATCTGAGGTCGCTTCGAGCCATTTAATCCCGGGAGACCTGAACCGTGCAGCCGACGAGCTGTCTAAAGCTGTCAGAATTACTCCTCGCGACGTTTCCGAGGAAGGGAAATCCAATTCCTCCAATTCCCCTGAGGAAGGACCTGCTTTCTCAGGGATGGGGCACCTATGACACCCTCGTCCCGATCTTTGGAACCTCCACGTGTGGCTCCTGGACGGGACGAGGCAGGTTTGAGTACCCTACCACCAGCGGTGGTGGCTACCATCACTTCCTCTAGAGCATTGTCCACGAGACATGCCTATGCGTTGAAGTGGAACCTCTTCGTCAACTGGTGTTCTTCCCGACGTGAAGACCCCATGAAATGCCCAATCAGTGTCGTGCTTTCCTTCCTGCAAGAAGGGTTGGAGCGAAGGTTGTCTCCCTCCACCCTGAAAGTGTATGATGCCGCCATTGCTGCACATCACGACGCAGTTGAAGGTAAGTCCGTTGGAAGGCATGACCTGATCATCAGGTTCCTGAGAGGAGCGAGGAGACTGAATCCTCTTCGCCCTCCTCTCGTTCCCTCTTGGGACCTCTCAGTGGTACTAACTGCCCTGCAGAGTGCTCCCTTTGAGCCTCTGCAATCAGTGGAGCTTAAGTTCCTGTCAATTAAGACAGCGCTCCTGGTTGCATTGGCCTCCATCAAGAGGGTAGGGGACCTGCAGGCATTTTCGGTTGACGAAGCGTGCCTGGAATTCGGGTCGGCTAACTCTCACGTGATTCTAAGACCCCGGCCTGGATATGTGCCCAAGGTTCCCACCACACCCTTTCGAGACCAGGTGGTGAACCTGCAAGCAGTGCCCTCGGAGGAGGCAGACCCAGCCTTGGCACTGCTCTGTCCAGTATGCGCCCTCCCGTGCTTACGTAGACAGAACGCAGTGTTTCAGGACCTCAGACCAGCTCTTTGTCTGTTATGGTGGGAAGCTGAAAGGAAAGGCTTTCTCCAAGCAAAGGTTGTCTCACTGGATAGTGGACGCCATTGCTTTGGCATACCAGCAGCAAGGTCGACCTTCCCCCCTTGGTGTGACAGCCCACTCCACTCGGAGTGTGGCATCCTCTTGGGCTCTAGCGCATGGCGCCTGCTAACATACATCTGCAGAGCTGCAGGCTGGGCGACACCTAACACATTCGCGAGATTCTACAATCTCCGAGTGGAGCCAGTTTCTTCTCATGTACTCGCTTCAACCAGCCGGTACTAGATTCTGCTCAGGTGTCTTCGCTTACTCTCCATTCCTCTCCACGGACGGGATATGTGCAATATTTCCTCAAGTGAGCCTAATAAGCCCTGAGTTCCTCCAGCACAGTTGACGTCAACGCCAGAGTTATGCCACCGGCAGCTTTTGTGCTTGGCTAGGTGCCTCCATGTGCATTGTTCCCCCTCTGAGCGACCCCCACATGTGTATTTCCACTGTAAGCCTCTAAGTGATACTCCATATGCAGCCCCTCCGGGTCATATGTGTATTCCAAGTGCTGGGCATGATTGCATATTTCCACTGAGATATGCTTCCCAGTGTACAGTGCCAGTCTCACGACAGGGAGCTCAGACTTACACAGGGCACTGGAAGACAGCCGAGGTGGCGTGATTAGACTGGGAACCCCATTCGTTGTCACTGACGTAACTCGTAGTGTTACGTAGTCAGAATTTGGCGTAAACAGAATGAGAACATGGATCCATCATGCCTTGTTACCACTGTGCAGGTTGGTGGTGGTGGTGTAATGGTGTGGGGGATGTTTTCTTGGCACACTTTGGGCCCCTTAGTGCCAATTGGGCATTGTTTAAATGCCACGGCCTACCTGAGCATTGTTCATGACCATGTCCATCTCTTTATGACCACCATGTACCCATCCTCTGATGGCTACTTCCAGCAGGATAATGCTCCATGTCACAAAGCTCGAATCATTTCGAATTGGTTTCTTGAACATGACAATGAGTTCACTGTACTAGAATGGCCCCCATAGTCACGAGATCTCAACCCAATAGAGCATCTTTGGGATGTGGTGGAACGGGAGCTTTGTGCCCTGGATGTGCATCCCACAAATCTCCATCAACTGCACGATGCTATCCTATCAATATGTGCCAACATTTCTAAAGAATGCTTTCAGCACCTTGTTGAATCAATGCAACGTAGAATTAAGTCTGTTCTGAAGGCGAAAGGGGGTCAAACACAGTATTAGTATGGTGTTCCTAATAATCCTTTAGGTGAGTGTATATAATATTAGCCTACATGTTTTGCCTTTTGGAAATGACAACAGCTTTGACAGTTGACAGTATCTGACCCCCAGGCGTGTCCACAACATCAAACTGCCCCCCTTTAAAAAAAAGTGTGGACACCTCTGTTTTAAGTGAGAGTTGTGGTTTATAGAGAAGTGGACATTATATTACATGTCGACTGGATCATTTGATTTAGCCAATCACACTTTTATATACAGTATATTGTCATCAACCCATTTGTCTTGCTTATAACCTTTAACATTCATATTTAATTTCTTCCACTGCAGGGTAGACTCCAACCCAGTAAGTTGACTAGTTCAGGTCCAGTCTTAGAAGAAAAATACAATTCTGGAGAAAAACAACACTCTGGAACCAAATTCTACAGTTTGAAATCCTGCTGTTTTTAAATAATTTAAGTAGTCTTTTATACATTTCTAATTTTAACCGAACATTTTAATAAAGCTTTAACAGGATTGATTTGTATGTTCAGGAAAGTGTTGTTGTATACAAAACAAAACATTCGCAGAAAAATGTTTACCTGTTGAAAAAAGAAATCATTTTGAAATTTAGTGTGAAAAGTTTTCAATAAATGGCATTTTTGTGTCAAAAACAGTGTCTTCATTTTACAGTGCACAGAATTAATTCAGTAATCCATATTACAGTAAATAATAAAATAATAAAATATTTGTGATGAAACAGTACTGTTATTATTACTGTAAAAATGTTTACAGTATTTTCAAAGTTATGATTTGAAGTTGCGATTAAATTTACAGTAAGCATACTGTGAAATTAACTACAGCAACTTACTGTACATTTCAAAGTTTTCTGTTTACAGTGCAGCAACGAGTATTTCATGATCACAGCAGAGAGACGAGATGAAGAGTTACAAGAACACAGCTTAAGAGTTTGATCAAACTAAATAGCCTACTACAAACGTGGTTTCTCCACTGTAGGGATCTTCATGTGTATCTTCAGGTGACTTTTAAAAGATAAACTCTTTCCACACTAATCACACGTGTGCGGTTTCTCTCCAGTGTGGATCCCTCATGTGTTTTCAGATGTTGTGACTGACTGAATCTCTTGTCACAGTGTGAACACTTGTAAGGGGTTGTAAAGCGTTACCAAAAATTTCAATAACCCATTAAACATGAAAGTGTTGTGTAATCATTTAAGACATTTATTTTTATATAGAACCTTTTTGGCATAAAGGGTTCATTAAAATGGATTCAATAACCAGCCAAAAAGTGCAATTTTGTGTGTTCAGTTGTTGAGGATGCAGCAGAATCTGTCTAACTTTTTCTGGTAATGTGCATCGCTGAGATCCAGACTTATAAATCTGCTTTTTAAAATGCTAAAGGTGTGATACATTTCCAGTTATAATGCTCTTCTCCTTTATTTGATGAAGTACTGCTGCCATGATCAGCAAAAAAACTGTTTTGGTTAAACTGGATTGCAGGTGCAGAATGGTCATGACCCCAACAAGCTTCTCTGTATAAAAGACAATTAAATATCTCAGTACTTCATTAGAATTAAACACAATTGTGCATGTTAGATCAATTATCTGGTAGACTTATCTGTTCTATCTCCCCAGCCCCAGCATCCTTTAGTTAAAATATCAATTCAACTGTACATTGTATTATTTTTCCTGCAGCCCATTAATTTCTGGTACAACATTGCTCACTGAGCAGGTTCAATACATCCATCTGTGCAATATGTAAAAGAACTTAAAGGGAAAGCCAAATGATGCAAATATAGGCTCTGTTTGTATATTTAATAACAAATACATAACCTTATCGATTGAGAAAGGAAGAGAAGCACTGAGAGAGAAAATTGAATTCTGGAAGAAAAAAAAAGAGATTACTGGTGATGGATCTTCTGTGAGGCTGAATGTGTGTGTTTTGAATCTACAGCGGCAGCAAGGATACAACCAGCAAGAGAGCACTTATCATACGGTACAATAGAGCTGCTATTTCCTTAAGATATCAGACGGAGACTGGGCAGAATTTAATTACTGTGGACTGTTGCCGTTTCAAGGACTTTTTTTCCCCCACAGCTGAAAATGAGATTAGAGCTAACGCCTCAGTCATATGAGAGAATGGTGATTAATTTCTCAAAGGAATGTGCCTCTAAATCAGTAAACTTTGGCTATTAGCAATTTAGATCAGACCTGCATTTTGCAGCAGTGAATATTCACCTGACAAGCATCATCTCACTTTATTAACAGCTCAGTCAGTGCTGCATTTTGGGGCCCTCATTTCCAACTGACACACGCACGCATCGTAGACTGACAACTGTTATGAATCCATTGACAAATCCACAATGTGTTTTTGCCACCGCATACAGTGCAAACAGGCAGACCACTCCGGTTTCACTCCACTGTAATACATAATAATGTCTTCCAATCTCTCCTCCACAGCTAAAAAATATGGAAGTATTTTTACAGCTATATGTTTTTATTTCCTTAAAGGAATGGTTGATCCAAAAAATAGAACTCTTTCATTTAATTACTCTGATGTCATTTCAACCCTGTATTAATTTCTTTCTACCATCTTCCGCTGCTCTGTTCTATACAATGAAAGTCAGTGGCGATCAGGAGTTTATTACTGTAGCTTCATAAAGGCATTGAAAAATAGTCTATATGACTTGTGTGTGCACTATATTAAAAGTCTTCTCAAGACACAATATAGCTTGTCAGAAACAGATCAGTATTTTAATATACTGTATATCCACAAAGAATTGTGACTTGAAAATCTGTTAATATTCACTTTCAATATATACAGAGAATCTCTTTTTACACAAAATATAGACATGCGTGTTTGGAACAACATACGAATTAATAATTGTTCTCCTTTTAATACATATGAATTTACAAATCAATAGCTATTCAGTTTTCAGCAGTTGGCCCACTCTGATGAACAATGATACATGAAAACCAGCTAATAATACCTGAGTTTATTTACATAAAATGCTTGCTAATTGGGTCAGAGAGAGGAAGAATATGCTTATGTAAAACTGAAGAGCTTTGACTAACAAAAAAAACAAAAAAAAAAGAAGATAAACACCTAGGGAATACATTCGAATTTAGAGCAAGACTCACGACAACATCAGCTTTAACCAACAATTGAAATTATTTACAATACATCCCTATGTTCTTTTGTGATATTGCAATAAAAGTACTAATATGAATTCCATCTGAAACTCAATTTCGCTGCATATTAGCTATGGTGAATACAAAGGCCCTGTGTATAAGTAGTGAAAACCTTATATAACACTTTTCTCGTCACATCAGAAATCTGCACTGTTGAATCAGCGTTTTGAGTCTCAACTGCAACGGTGGCAGCACTCTACTTACGGGCCGTGAGGAGAAGCGCCCAGGATGACAAAAGCTAAAATCTAGATTAATGACAGGAATCAAGCTGTGGTGTCATCCGCGAGAGGGCACATCAATCTCAAATCAGATTACTCAAGATTAATGACGGCAAAGAAAAACATCTTGATAATGAACTTTATAATGATGGATGGTGCCCCGAGTTAATGTTAGAAAGCCTGAAGTGCAGTTTCCTGGCCCAGGCACAGAGACAGGCTAATCAAAGTGGAAGAGATGTTCAGAAATTGCATCATAATCAAAGATCGTCATACTTCTAAGTCTGAAAGCAAGTGTGTGACTCACTGTCTCCAGGGACACTGATCAAAGCCATGAAAGTCAACTGATACACTGTAGTTCAGTTCAGAGGAGTAGGACTAGCTCTTATGATGCATAATCACTGACAGTCAGTCAGTTTTGCGCTCTGCATTGTCAGCATGGCGGTGTATTTGACATTCATAGGAAGTTTAAAAGTTTCAGCGAAGTGTGATCTTTGTTACCAGGCTTGAACATTAAAGGAGTAGTGCATCCACTTCATGTCGTTCCAAGCCCCAATACTTACATGCTTCTGTGGGACATAAAAAGTACACATTTTAAAGCATGTATTGGTCACAGTTTTGCACCTTCAATGAATGAAACCTGACATGAAGGAAACCTGAACTGGAGCTTTCAGGTTTCAAAAGGAGTGCAAGAACGAGTAAACTTATCAAAAGTCTATACATCTCATGTGATATATCCAAAGTGATACAATTCTCCAAATTTTTCACATAAGAACAGACTCAGATATGTTTACATTGACTGTGCGAGGCTTTTGCTGTCAGTCACTTCCAGTTATTCTTACTGTGCAAAAGCAGTCCATTATGTTGCTTCATATTGCAAACTAATTATTGTAATCATAAGCACTGGTTTGTAGTGAATAACTTTACAGTTCACTGAACTTTGTTTTTCTTCTAGTTTGTATAATGAATCGGAAGTCTCATACATTCACAAGAAATAGCTTGCTATTTACAAGAGTGACAATCACGTATTGTATAACCAAACTCACACCCCATAAATTCAGCACTCACAACCGCATTTTCTGTGAATCCCTGCTGTGTAAATGGAATCGCACTTAAGGTGTGGTTACTTTAGCAAATAGGCCCATTGTTTGTTATCAATAGTGTGCATGAATCACTTCTCACGCAGAAGTCACTTTCAAACCAAGTCAGTTGTCAATCTTGGTTGCGCTGATTCCTGTTGAACCGCTGATTAGTGCTGATAGTAACAAAGCTTTTTGAAGCTCTGTAAACATGATTGCAAATGATATTTGATATTTGAGTGTTCTTCAAGCATTGCCAGGTATTTTTATAATAATAGATTATATTTATAATGTAATGCTAATCGATATAGACTTTATCATCGTGCATACTATAAATAATATATTTTCTTTCTGATTTTTTTTTATCTGAAGCCAAATTAGATCACAGAAGATTATTTAAAACACTCGCTTGCGTTTTAAAGTAAGTTTGGATCACAAACATGGTTTTAATCTCATAAATGGTCGTGTATTGATGGTGTTCTAAGCTAACATGCTAGCTAGCTCAGGTGCACCTGTCACCTAGAAGTTATTCTTTTATGGGTTTTTTTTTCTAAATAGTAATGCTTTTCTGAAATGTTTTTAGTGCATTTGATACAGTTTCAAATGTAAGTGAGAACTTTGATCAAATAAATTAGGGACTGAAACCCGATGAATAGCCTGTGAATAGCCAGTCGTTAGTAACTATAATGCAGACAAAAGATATGCATATTTAGATTCATAACCAGGCTGGAGAGGTGTGAATGTGTGCATGGGAAGACTGGGACTGAATGGGGCTCGTTTGCACCACAAAACAATAGAGACAATAGACTGAATAGATGACTTAGTTGATGACTAAACATCAGTAGCATTTTTAGAGTCTAATCAGAATAAAGTCATTTTACATGATCTTGAAAAACATTTAACTAAATACAGAGTTTTAGACTTATCATTTTCAGATTTTAAATATAACATGGTCACACATATGGCTTTAGCTGCAGTGCATTTCTAGATTGCTCCCGGGCCCACTTCAATTTTATTTTCATGAATATGTTTAATACAAATACATTTTTAATAACTTTACAAAACTTTGAAGCTATTTTAAAAAATGATTTTCATTATGACAATAATTATTTCTACATTTACAATAAACTACCAGGTGTCAGCTTTCAAATGAGATCATACTTGTGCTTTTAGTACAAAGGGTTCATGAACTGTATGTGTTTCAGTTTGGGTATGTCATTTCTGGGGATTTTTCAAAAGTGGCTTTGCAGCTTAACAGGTTAAAATGACAATATGAATGCTAAGCGAACCATGATTCAATTTTGGATTAATCATTTTTGGTCTGTACAATTTGTAAAGACTTAAACTTTTTCTGAATTTGGAACCGCATACTAACATACTACTTTTTACCTTTTCTGCCTTGTAAAAGTATAATAAAAGTAATATGAATAGAGTTTAGAATTCAGTATTCATCAACTATTTTATTGACAAGATTTCACTCAAATGAATGATTCATTCACAAACATCTTTCATGAATGGACCAAGAAAAGCTAGAGTTCTCAGATTATTAGTGAATAACTCATAATGTGCTGTCACCATTCATTGTAACTAGAAATAGAGTGATTATTAGTTTCTGCCAAAAATGGGTTAAGAGTGAGTAAATAAAAGAGAAAAAAAATTATTAATCAAAAGAACTTGAAAATAAATTGATGATAGTATGTCTATAGCATGTTACTATTAATATTAATAATAATTGTGGCAACATGAGTAAATTCAGCAATAAGCTGCTACAGAAAAATCATTTTCTTTTTATCTTTTTTTTTAATTTTTTTATCTCTCATATTTCAATTTTAGCACCTGCTGAGAGTACTTGTAGTTATTCTTGCTCTCAGAATCATAACCACTGGCTGTATTTCCCTGGTGACTGATAGTGCTAATGCAATATGGCATAATGTATTTCATGTCTAGATGGGGAAAAGGTCAGATAAATGATATTAGTACGTCTTAAATTACATAAAGTGATCTTTTCTACCCCTTTTAACTGTATTTGCCTCTAGGGGTGTTTAAATGAAGAATAGCAGGCAGATGTTTCTTGAGTTTCTGTAATAGCAAGAGGTCCATCTCATTTAACGTCCCTGCATTCTGTTTCCATCAACCTTTTCCCAAAGCAGAATAAGGGTCAGAGATACATGTTAAATTCCACATTTAATTTATAAATAGGTAAGAGAATAAATTGCTTTTTGATATTTTCAATTTCCAAGCCAGCCAAAGTTGTTATTTCCATTTACACTTTGCTATTGTCTCTGAAAAAAATAAAATAATAATAATAATAATATATATTATATTTTTTTGACATAAGTGCCCAAGTGCATTTGGCATCATCCATGAAAGTCTAGTTCCCTTTCAGTCGGTCATGTTCTACGTTACGTCGATGTGCCGGCGTAAAGAAGCGCCCCCTGGCTAAACCTTGCAGAGGTGTGAGACATCGCCAGAGTTCGCTTTCTCGATGCTCCCATCTCACGAGGTGGCCTTTCGGCGACACTGTTGGAGACTGTGCCCGTGTTTAAAGTCACAGCGCTGGCCCTCGGCCAGATGATGTCCACCCTAGTGGTCCAGAAGCGCCCCCTGGCTAAACCTTGCAGAGGTGTGAGACATCGCCAGAGTTCGCTTTCTCGATGCTCCCATCTCACGAGGTGGCCTTTCGGCGACACTGTTGGAGACTGTGCCCGTGTTTAAAGTCACAGCGCTGGCCCTCGGCCAGATGATGTCCACCCTAGTGGTCCAGAAGCGCCCCCTGGCTAAACCTTGCAGAGGTGTGAGACATCGCCAGAGTTCGCTTTCTCGATGCTCCCATCTCACGAGGTGGCCTTTCGGCGACACTGTTGGAGACTGTGCCCGTGTTTAAAGTCACAGCGCTGGCCCTCGGCCAGATGATGTCCACCCTAGTGGTCCAGAAGCGCCCCCTGGCTAAACCTTGCAGAGGTGTGAGACATCGCCAGAGTTCGCTTTCTCGATGCTCCCATCTCACGAGGTGGCCTTTCGGCGACACTGTTGGAGACTGTGCCCGTGTTTAAAGTCACAGCGCTGGCCCTCGGCCAGATGATGTCCACCCTAGTGGTCCAGAAGCGCCCCCTGGCTAAACCTTGCAGAGGTGTGAGACATCGCCAGAGTTCGCTTTCTCGATGCTCCCATCTCACGAGGTGGCCTTTCGGCGACACTGTTGGAGACTGTGCCCAGTGGTTCTCCACAGTTCAGAAGCAGGCTGAGGTAACCAAGAGCTTACCCCGATGTGCTACCAGAGTCACTCGTGGGCTGCCCCTCAGTCTGTTCGTTGCCAAGGGTGTCAGTCCCCTGCGTAACAAAACAAATATACTACGCCTCAGCCGTCACTACTCTGACATTGAGCCTTTGCAGGAAGACAGTGCCACCCGTCTTAGCTGCCCAGAATTGGACACAGCTGCTCTTACCCGTAGGAGGGCCGAGTGGAGAATCTTTTGTTGAATCAATTCTGTTCTGCCACTGGCGTCTCAGCCAGCAGTACCCAAATTCTCAGCAAAATCAGCTTCTCAATCTCTGGGTCCCAAGAGAGCGAGGTTGGCATGTGTGACGCTATGCCTTGCCACCCTCAGCCCCCTTTTGCTTCGCCAGCGGCAGCCTGACGCGCTCGAGGCCAAGCCTATGCCGTCTCACTCATCCCCTGCCGATCGGTGGAGTCAGGTTAGTGTTGCCCGTCTCGCTGGCTCATCCTAACATCAGACTTGGCTATGCGATTCAGTACGCCCGGCGTCCCCCTGCCTTCAAAAAATTCATCCTCTGCTCCGGGCAGAGATTGCAGTCCTACTGGCGAAGGACGCGATCGAGCTTGTCCCTCCAGTCGATGTAAAGACCGGCTTCTACAGCCCGTACTTCATTGTACCCAACTTAGGCAGTGGACGCAGAGGTTCTAGGTGACCTACCCCAAGTGGTGGTAGACACCATCACTTCCACTAGAGCCCCCTCTACGAGGTGCCTCTATGCGTTGAAGTGGAACCCGTGTGTTTAGTGGTATTCTTCTCACCAGGAGAAACCCCGAACTTACTCGATCAGGGCAGTGCTTTCCTTCCTGCAAGCTGGGTTAGAGGGAATGCCCCAGTCAGTTGGGGGTCTGAGAGTCTTGCGTAGGGTGCTGGATGTGGCAGCAACCGTGGTGTTTTCCATAGGGATCCCAATTACGTCGACGTAACGTCGAATGTGGCAGACTGAAAGGGAACGTCTCGGTTACGTATGTAACCATTGTTCCCTGAAAGAGCGAAAGGGAGACGTTACGTCCCGTCGCCATGGTTGCTGACCATCGCTGTACGGCCGAACACGTCTCGGCTCCAAAGCATAAAACAAATATGTCACGTACCTGCTGCTCATTATATGCTCAAACTGCAAGCAGAGCAGCTGATGCAATTATTGCATGCCGTTTTAATACTCTCGAAGTAGATTGGTCTCTCAAGGCGATCCCAATTACGTCAGCACCAGGGCTTGACATTAACAACCGCCAACCCGCCAAATGGTGGCTTGACCTGGGGAATGCGGCACCTGTAGCCCATTTTCTGCACACGCCTGTGTACGGTGGCTCTGGATGTTTGTACTCCAGACTCAGTCCACTGCTTCCGCAGGTCCCCCAAGGTCTGGAATCGGTCCTTCTCCACAATCCTCCTCATGGTCCGGTGAGCTCTTCTCGTTGTGCATCGTTTTTTGCCACACTTTTTCCTTCCCACAGACTTCCTACTGAGGTGCCTTGATACAGCACTCTGGGAACAGCCTATTCGTTCAGAAATTTCTTTCTGTGTCTTACCCTCTTGCTTGAGGGTGTCAATGATGGCCTTCTGGTCAGCAGTCTTACCCATGATTGCGGTTTTGAGTAATGAACCAGGCTGGGGGTTTTTAAAAGCCTCAGGAATCTTTTGCCGGTGTTTAGAGTTAATTAGTGAATTCAGATGATTAGGTTAATAGCTTGTTTAGAGAACCTTTTCATGATATGCTAATTTATTGAGACAGGAATTTGGTGTTTTCATGAGCTGTATGCCAAAATCATCAGTATTAAAACAATAAAAGACCTGAAATATTTCAGTTGGCGTGCAATGAATTTTAAATATATGAAAGTTTAATTTTTATCATTACATTATGGAAAATAATGAACTTTATCACAATATGCTAATTTATTGAGAAGGACCTGTATATATGGTGAAAACTGACAAACAATTACATCTTTCTATCATGCTGGCTAATCAGCTAATGACAGGCGCATTAACTGTGAGGATGGGTGGCTTGTTATTAACAGACAGCTCATGCTGAGCTATGGTTAATTGAAGAAGGCTAGGAAAAATAGGAAAAATGGACCTTCGCAATTATGAAATACCATATTGCTGACACACTGAGCTCATGACAGCCGCTAATGGGGAATGATTCCTGCTGTTTTAATGCCAGGCCATTTCTAAGAAGATCTGTGACACCTCTTATAAATAAAGGTAAGTGTATGTTTGTGCAGTACCTTGCATATCAACACCCTTTTTTCCTGTATGGGAATTCTTGAATTGAATAGTTTTGAATTGAATAGTTCTTCAGAGAAAATAATAATAATAATAATAATAATAATAATAATATTTTAAAAATAATTTTTTTCTCAATTCAGTGTATATCATGCTTCTTTGAAGAATCAGTAAGCATAGGTTTTCTGAAAAAGAGAGAATAAAAAGTTTACTTTTAAAAGATTATTATTTAACATCAGCCTGTAGGCCTATATATTTCAGTCATTGAACTCTATAGAGGTTGCAGGCTGATAGATCCTTGAAGTCTTCATAAAGTATGTTATTTAATATATTATCTCAAATAGTGTTTGCAATGAGGTGACTCATTCCATGTAAATGTGTTTTGTTACGCTACTGATATGACTGGAGTCGTCATCTTTTCATGTGTATTTTTTCAATGATGAGAAAATTACTGTGTGTACCTTTTAACATAATTTTGGTTTTAAAATGCCAGCAAATATTTAAATAAAATGAGGTTTTTGTACTGAATAGCAGTCTTTGTTTAATAGTTATTTTACCATAAAATTTATTCAGTGTCATTTATGCCCCCTCTTAAAACTGCGTATGAACTTGGAACACAGAATGCTAACATCTCTCTCACCGCTGTGTTTATACAGACAAAAACAAAGGCCAAAACAAACGTGAGTGCACTTTGTCGAAAAATGTTCTTGTGCTTTATAAAGAATGCTTGTTAAGAACCTACTCTGCCCTTTCGCGGTTTCACTCATGAATTTCCTCACGTTTCATGCATAGATTTTCTGTCGTAAAGAGCTATGGGAGCCAGAAAAGTTGTGTTTGAAACGGCGTTCCTCTCTGCCTTGCCTCTCCCTGGCAGAATCAATCACAACTCAGTCTGTGCATCAGTCATGTTTCATAGATTTGCCAATAGTTTTGCCAGCTCCTCAGGAGGAGCGAGGGAAAGTGCAGAAACCTGCCAGCTGTCTTTAAACTGTTAGCTGTCGTTTGCATTGGCGGCAGTACCACCAGGAGGCTGATAAATCTGATTCACTGGGCCACACAGGTGGCATTTATATTAATAAGAACAGGTCTTTTGAGATGAGTTTGGGAGATTCATTATCCATTATCTGAGGAGAAGGGTGTACACAGGGGATAAACAAGGTGTTGTACAGTGTTAATTCTTTAACAACATTATTATCATAAAGGAGATGTTGTAGTCCTCTCATCCTGCAGTATCAAAATGTTGCTCTTATGAAATTCTCATCTCAGTTTGAAGGGTTCCTTCATTGTCTTTCATATTAACCCTAAACACTTATTTAAAAAATTAAGCAACTTACAATACACATTTTCCATATACAAACAGAAATTAAACAACATTTACAACAATTATAACTGTGGTGGACATTTATACAGTAGCAGTTTCAGTTTCATAAGTCACCTTTATTTTTATAGTGCTTTATTCAATACAGATATGAACAGGAAAATAATGATTCAATGATGCAAACATAGTTTAATTCAGCTGTAAAGCAGCTCTAAAAAGAAAAGAAAAAAGTGTCATTGTGCAGTTTAAGTCAATTAAGCGTTGACTCAGCTCCATTATAAAGATCATCAATTATTAAATATCAGCTAAAAAGCAACTCTGCAGAAAACAGTGATGTCATCGTCCAGCTCAGTTCAGTTTTCATCAAATAGTGTCAGCACAGTCAGGTCAATAATATTGTTGAATTTGTGTGTCCTCAACCAAGCAAGCCAGAGGCGACAGTGGCAAGGAACCCAAACTCCATCAGGTGACAGAATGGAGGAAAAAAACTCTTGGGAGAAACCAGGCTTGGTCTGTGGACAGTTCTCCTCTGGCTAAAGAAAAAACATGGTTTGATTATGATTCAGGCTGCATCAAAAATCAGAAGCTGGATTGTGGATTGGTCTCATTTAAAATATTTCCTTCAGTTCCTTCTGCTTGAAGATCGATTCATCACGCCGATATGGAGCCAAAGCTTGCGACCGGGTCTGTGTGGAGGACCTGTCTGGTTCTCGTGGTCTTTGCTGAGGATCTGTGCTGATGGCTGTCGTGTCGATAAGGCCTTTACAGGGGATTGTCTAGTAGACACGGTCTCTGCTGACATTCAACTGTGTTGTGGTCGTGTTTAGGTGCAGGTCCACCATAGATACGACCTGGATCCGGCTGGTAATCTTGGGATAAGGATGTGACAGACAGACCAATATAAGTGTAGATGTCATTCTTCTTACGATGTAACAAGTACATCGGATGTTGTGGGAAGTGTCCCTGGTTCCAGTTGACTTGATTTATGCAGCCTAACAATCATTTAACTGATTTGAATTCTAGAAATGATAATATGTTATGTGTATGCCAGGTTAAAGAGATGTGTTTTTAGTCTAGATTAAAACTGACATATGCCCGGTTTCACAGACAAGGCTTAAACTAGTCCCAGAACAAAATGCATGGTAACTGAGTGCAACTTAAAAAAAAAAAACTTAAAATATGTCAGTGCCATTGTTTCGTCTCAAGATGCAGAGCAGTAATGTTTTTTTTTTTTTTAAGGCACATTTTAAAAAAGCTACTTGAACTAAGGCCTAATCCTGGCTTTATCTAAGCATTGTTTGTGGAACAAGGCCATTGTGTGTCAGTTTAAAATGAAACTACACCAGTTAGTTGTTTTTTTTTCACAAAATAAATAAATAAATTAGTTATTGCTCTTCTTTTACCACCTTACTCACTTTCTTCTACTGCTTTTTCCTTCATTCCTTTATTTATTAATTTATTGAACTTTACCATATTGTTTGAGCACAGTTGATTTGTTTGGGGAATTATGGCTCTCAAACTATTGTTGAACGCAACACTCCTTTTCTTGATTTGTATGTCCTGTGAGTTTAATTAGCTGTTTTGCATGACAACACCAATTCAGACTATCACCTCGCATCAACGACAAATACTTTTTTTGTAATCGGAAACCGGTGCGGGATGCTAGCCAAGGGAATAAAAAATGGCATAGAAACTCATTTCAAGTTGCTATGTGTCATTTTGTTAATGACAACGCCTCTCTTCCCAACTGAAACTATCATTACAGAGGGGAATTCATATTTCAGTCATCTGACAATTCAATTGACAGCTCATCTGGAGAGATTTGAAAGAAAACTCAGGCTTATTGCTTCCGTAGCATGTACCGGCACACTGGCATAGATAACATTTGGAGGTTTGTGAGCGATATGGACACGTTGAGCAAGCCTGGGACCATGGTGTGACGGATATATATGAAGGCAGGGTAGAGGGCTGAGCGTGTTTAAGGTAGCGAGTGTGGAGGCTTAGCCAGCATGCAGGGCCAATGACACAGTTATATGAAGATGAATGCTGGCCTGCACCTTAGTTCCAAGCTAGGCTTCTCCTTAGAGAAGCGTGAAAACTATAGATCTGGATGCAGCACGCAAGAGCACGCAGCATCATGCACTTGCATACAAAGCAGATTCGCTGGATAATGCTCTCAAAATCAGTGAAAATGATCGTCTTCCGTTTTAGCTGGTTGTTATTTAGCTAAATTTCTACACTGTAAATGCCTGAATAAGCACACTAGAATAACATTATGTTCCTGATGAAGAGGTGCTACACAAAAGCTCATATTGCCTGGTAATGGGAGGGAAGGTTAGCAGGTGTCTTGCTGCGCTGTGTGAAGCAAAAGTGATTTGTACAGGTTGCTGCTTTGTGCTGACCACCCACCAAGGTCCAGTCCCAACCAAGATGCTTTTTTTTATTTGCTAATTTTCAATCAAGTAAAATAATCTTCTGTCTGAAGGCACTAGGACTATTAGGTCTATGCTAGTATTAGAAAGAACAAAAGGTAACACTTTATTTTGATGGTCCCTTTTGAGCCTACTGCTGACTACAAGTAACTTTCCAACTACATGTCGACTAACTCTCATTAGAATGTTAGTAGATTGTCTGCTTAATATCTGCTAACTCATCATTGTGATGGTTCCCCAACAGACATTCTTCTGACTACAAGTAACTTTACACATACATGTCAACTAACCCTAACCCTACCAGTCGACTAATACTCTACTAATGATGTTTTATAAACAAAGTTCGGGAGGAGCACGTTCAAATAATCAATCCAATCTACTCGTCATCAAACAATTATGTCTACCCTAATCAGCATGACAAGAAGTATATATATATCCACACTGTCAACTCACCTAATATTCCTTGACAGTTTTCCAGCATCCCTCCACCACCCCGACTCCTCACTCTTGGCTTAATCTTTTACAGCCAGGAATACGGGGGGAGTACTCTGGGTTCGGGCCGAATACCGAGACCGGAGCACTCTCCTCGGACAGCACGCCAAATACGCATTTATTCTATCTATCCCGGGAGATGAACTTTATTTTCCGGTAACATTACATTCAGTGAGCCTTTCAAGCTTCCCGCGACACCGGAAGACGCAGCCGAAACAGGACACCATCCTCGCTTCCTGCATCAGCTTCAGCCTGACCAGAAAGAGCACTCGCAAGTATATTGATTCCTATAAAAGCTGTTCCAGGTGTCTCGTAACTTAGGTTTCTGTATGTAATAATTACTAGCTTTTCCCTTCTCTCTATATCTTTCTTCCTTTCATTTCATTTCATTCTGATCACGCTATGTTTATGTTTTTGTTCGGTTAAATGTTTATTTGTTTGTTTGCATTTTTACGTACGTTTATGTTTGTAGTTTATATAATCTCTAGTGTGTGCCATTTTATTAATAAACCCATGTATACTTTTAATTGTCTCTGTGTTTGAAAACTCACCTTATAAAAGTCAATGAAACTAAAGATCTAAGCTACAAGCTCGATATTGACTACCTTGAGTAGTTTTAATTCATAAACTCAGAAAGTTTGATATTCGTGGCCAGAAGACAAAACTTTCTTGGAGTTTGAAAAGGGATATCCCCTTCTTAACTGTAATGATCAGACAGTACAGAACAAGGTAATCTCGATAATTGATAAAATAAATGTACATGCGACTTATGAATTATGACCATGAGATATATATATTAATATTTCCAAAATTCCCTATATTCTTGAGCTAATTCACATTTACCCCGAGTCGTTATTGTTACAGTTGCTTATAGTCAACACCATCAAAATAAAGTGAAACCGAAAGGAAAAATAATAATTAATTATTAACATTAGTTAATGTATTAACTAACATGAACTAACCATGAGCAATCCATTTGTTACTGCATTTGTTTATCTTTGTTACCGTTAGTTAATAAAAATAGATGTTCATTGTTAGTTCATGTTATGGTGCATTCTGTTATTTATCCGTGTCGGAGTTCGACTAGGAAGACAGACGTTGCCTAGCAACACGCACCAACATGCCCCCTTTCCTCGGATTTCCCATTCCGATACGGAATCCAAGATGGCTGCGCCCTGTGTGACTTGTATGTATGAATCGTTTTCATTGTTTTTGGACCGCTTTGGTTGTTTAAATGAGGATTTTAATCACTCGTATTACTGCAATACCTTACTGCGTCCGTATCACTGCCTGTGGGTATGGGAATCGGTCTTGTTGTGCGATATTGAATGAAGCCTTGTTTCAAACGGGTGTTACTAACATGGCTAGCGTTGCTAACAGAAGATAAACTAAAACATAGCACATACTTTTGGAGCGCCTGGTTCTCGGACAGTGCTACCATAGCAACAGCTTTCCGGGTGGCGTCCATGTTTTTCCTCCGACTCGGAGACGCGCAAAACATTCCAGAACGCTGTGAAGTGTGGAAGTGACGTCATATCCGAGGGCCGAGTCGGTTCGTTGACAATAATAGAACGCACCATTAGTTCACAGTGCATTAAGACATAATTTCCGCATCTCTGCAGAATAAGATCAACGCCTACTTTTTTATCGCAACTTTGGCCCCACCCACTGGCGTGTTAGTGAGATGACGAGGAGAGAAGAGAGAGACGATCACCGGATTACAAATAACATTACCTTCCAAAGGATCCTAATGCTAGGAATGTGGTTATTTATTTTCAACAATGTGAATGTCTCAGTTGACCATTATTTATTTGTATTCAGTACATTTCACTGTGGATTCTTTGGTAAAACAGTCGCAATTTCGGTGCAGGCTTTGCAAACAGACTTTTACGATATGGCCTTGACAATGATGCAACAACATGTAAGTAACTGTGTTAATTCTAATGCCTGATCTGTGATCAGTGATTTCTAATATATAATGATTCATGTACAGGCAGATGTTCTTTGTTTATGTGTCAGTAAATCAGTAAATCAAACCAGTGACTAAACAGTCAACTTCACATTGGTTTTTCTTAGTAGGATGAAAATAATCCGTTTTTTACACGATTAGTTAACCTTGAGAGCTGTAATAGTAAAAACGTGCTTTATTTTTATTTTTTCGAGAGAGAAGAACTGGTACAAAGTGATCTTATATATATATGTATTTTTAAATGTGTTGATCTATGTGTGCTAAAACCACACTATGCGAGAATACATAGCCTACTGATGAGATCACACTGGTCTCAACACGTGCTAACCAGGCCATGGCATCACGATTCACAAGTCAAAATAACTTTCATCTGTTTGAAGGCATTAAGTTCATAATGTAATGAGGTGTTCAAGTAAATTAAAGAAGTCATTTCTTGGTATGATAATGCTGGAAAAAAAGCATTTTTAATTCTGATTTAAAAGTGAAGAAAACTGGAAAGTACCAAAGTGAAGGACAGGCAGCAAATGATCTACTATGTATAAATGTATTAATTGGTTACATATTGTGCACCAAGGCAGTTGAGAGCTGTAAAACATATGATTCATATTTTGAATTCAAGTGGTGAGAGGTCGTTAGCCAATTCCCCATGTCTATAAAAAAACATAATTTAGAGTGTTATCCCAATTATAACCCCGTGGAATTCATAATTTAAAACGTGTTACAAATTAAACTTGATGGAAAGGAATGTGGAGTGTTGCTTTAATTTGATTTGATTTGATTAACATCACAGTAGGTACTATGTGCATATTTAGATGCTTTTCATGAGTGTACATTTATTGATTGGACTCAGATCGTCTCAGAAGTTTCCTCCCAGGCTCTCGGCGGGTGAACTTTCCTTTGAATTATTCATTTATTTATCTGTGTTTCGCTAGTGTTCCACAGAACAAAGAACATGCATGAACACGTACCTCAGATTTGCCTCCGGTTTGTCATGCTTGTCCTCAGCCGCTCACCACCTCTCTGCAGCCAACGGGACATCGGTGGCAACCATCAAATAAGATCATTGACAAAAAGATAACAGAGCGAGAGGCCCAGCTAGCAGGTTGGGGATAAGACGGGTGATGATCTGTCTAAAATATTGTTCCAGCGAACATCGGACTATTCCACCAATGGTGCGTGTCAATAGCTTTTGGTCTCGCCGCTGTCAGATCGGCAACCGTGGCGACCTGTGTCTGATTCCTGCTCGCTGCAATCAGGAAAACAACAGGTGGCTTTGTCTCACAGGTGAACCCACAACCTGTCAAAGGAACAGATGGAAATTCATAAACAATACACCTGACTCAAAGCCATCCTGAGGGGAATTCTTCCTAAAGAAAATCTGCAATCCCTTATTTCATCTATCACAAAAAAACGTATACAAATGCAAAGAGGTGTTTTCTGTAATCAGGGCCGTGAGAGACCCCAGAGGAAAATTGTATTGCTAAGAGATTGCTCTTTCTTTGCTCAGCATATTTTATGGATTTCTCATTTGTCAAGTTTGTCATTTCTGTGCGACTAGCATCACTGCAAAGAATAATTACTACTTTCAAACAGGTTTTCAAATCAAAACACTCCCCCTGATATCCATTGGTCAGGACAAACAGGTAGTATCACCTCGAGCTTGAAAAAGATACAGATTTCAAATGGCTATTTTGGAGTATCAAAATATGGGGTCAGTTTTTGCCCCAGCACTGATGAAAGGCTCAGATTTAAATATATATAGCTTACACATAAGCTGAACTCATTTGAATAAAAGGCCACTATTCACTAGGGGTGTAACGATACCCTCACGTCAAGATTAGATACACATCACGATACTGAACTCACGATACAATATTATTGCGATACTCTAAGACATATGGTAAAAGGTTTAAAAAAGGTTTTACTGTTGATTAAAATGTTACATTTGTTGTTACATTCAAATTATTATTGAATAGGTTTGGATTTGGTGCTGGTAACCAAAGCACGGGACAATGGTGACACCAGAATACAAATATTCATGATTCTAAAGCTGAAAATACATAATTATTGTAGATGAATATGCTTGCACTCCGTCACTGACTAGATATATTTAAAATAATGTAGGCCACTTTTTACTGGTAACATGAGACATTTGGCATTATCAGGACCCACAAATATTCCCCCATTGCATTTTTATACATTGTATTCAACATTATATATAGTAGTTTAATGTAGTACTGACGACTGTCAACTAGAATTTTTTTTCTCACACAGTAATTTTAATTTTGGGTGAACTATACACAATACAGATTTTCACTATCCACGATACATATTGTTGTATTTTTGTATTGCAATATATTGTGACACGATAATTGTTACACCCCTGCCATTCACCATAATATTCACTATATTTCATTATGTACCATATATCAATGACCGAATACAACATACATTTGTATATACAGACATCTACAAGAGCAATCCAAAACAGAGTAGAACAAATAGTAGCCTGTACATTTCTGTAAATACCCTTGTAATATATCCAGATCTCATAGGTAATATGCCTTGTCAGTTTTATTTTGTTTGAGCAAATAACTCTGACCATGAATGCAGCAAGGCATTCACACAAATCATCCATGTGTTTACTGAGAGTTGAGTTAATTTGTTCTTTCTAAACATCACCTCAACTCGTGTGCTGTTTCCGCTCTCTAGGGTCCTCAGAATGGGAACATTTTTACCACGTTTTCCTGCCGTGTGGAGCGATGTACAAATGTAAGTACGGCCCGATGTAGAAACAGGGGTAAATAGTTTTTAATTGGCAAGTGCGAACAGTGTCTCTGGAGCTTGCCGAATGACAGATAAATCGTCTGTCTCTCACTTTTAGCTTAAAACGGTCCCTCTGCGATTAGACCATCTGCTTTAGGTTACGCTACAAGTCGCTTAAACACTCTTTGTAAAATGTTTAAAGACGCAGCTGAAACGTTGAGCGGAAGGAACGAAACCACAGAAGAACTCAGCATCTGAGCTAATGAACAATGACCAGCTGTTAAATGCTTTGATGAAGAGTCGCAATTGCCAAATAGTGTTGGGGACAACATGACGATTCTGAAAATAATGATCATCAGGCAAATGATTACAGCAGTAAACCATGAGGCTCACTGAACCTTCAAAGAAACAGTTCACCCACAAATAAAAACTGTCATTATTTACAGTACACACTCTCATGTTGTTCCAAAACCTGCTGTTATTTTCTCTGTGGAAGACCAAAGTAGATTTTTTTTTCTTTTTTTAAACAATTGTTTGGCAGCTATTATAATATGATATGGTTAAAAAACAACTCAGTGACCACACTGACTAATGGATGTGAAGCTCCAAAAAGGATGAAAATAAATGTCTTAAGCCCTATTCGGACGGGTAAACAACTTTTCAGTTACAATTCTTTTCATGATTTCATGTAGGCTACAAATTTGGAAAGGACTAATATAACTGTGTTTATTACAGAGATGGGAGTTTGTGTTTTCTAGATGTGGGTGTTACAGATCTGCTGTGCTTGCATGAATCATGTATGACATATACGTTTTTTAATGAATTACTTATTGATATAACTCTAATTTATTATTAAACCACTATTTAAATAAACTTCACATGAGTTTATAGAAGTGGCTGTTTATAATAAACCCACATAAGTGAGCAGAAAAATCTTGACAAATGTCTTACTTGACACTGATATTAAAATGGCCAGTCTTCGCAATTTCCGCGATTTGGCTCTGTTTATTCATTTTATAATGCTATTTCTCTGTCGGATTCCAATGCGTATTGAAATGAAAGCATGCTTGGTGCCTAAACGGTAGCTCAGGTAGGTCAAAAAACCCATGAGGAGAAGCTTTAGTAAAATACAACATCAGCAATCACAGACATTTGCATTCAGACGGGATTAGATTTCTTAGAGGACGGTTGAGTTTGCCGAAAAACAGTAGGTCATTGCTCTGGAATTTTTACTGAGGTTGTGTGAGAAAATTGCAGACATGATTAAAGACTCAAATCACACACTGAATCAAACCATCACAGAGAGAAAACAATTTAGGAATGCGGGTCAATAGCTTTTTTTCAGATCTTTGAATTTATTTTAAAAATGCAATTTATCATACACGATTGTACACAGGGGAGTGAGGGGAGAGCAGGGAGGGAGGAAGGGGAGACGAGGGGGGGTACAAATGTCGTTCATAACAATTATACGGATAGCACCACATGACATGTTTAGAGCAATTAAATGTAAACTGTCATCAAAATTGTGTAAAAGTTTTGCAAAACCATATAAAAACCACATGAATGTAAAGAATACATGTTTATTTTTTTTATGGATTTTAAATATTCATGTACCTAGATCTATCTGTCTATCTACTTGTCTACTGCCTGCCTGTCAGTCTGTCTGTCTGTCTGTCTGTCTGTCTGTCTGTCTGTCTGTCTGTCTCTATCTATCTATCTATCTATCTATCTATCTATCTGTCTGTCTGTCTGTCTGTCTGTCTGTCTGTCTGTCTCTATCTATCTATCTATCTATCTATCTATCTATCTAGCTGTCTAATGATGTATCATGAGGGTTGGTAAAGTAATCAATATAGAATATTCAGTTCTGAGTGAACTATCCCTTTAACGGTACTTAGCACTTGTTGTTTACAGTTCTCAATAGATAGACCTTGACATTTTAAATGACAAACCATTCACCGTGGAATACTGTGCCCTATAGTGGTGTTCTTGTCTAAAAATATTCTTTGCCTGTGGTAGCACATAGCCCCGTCTCAAAAAAAAAAAAAAAACAGCAGTGGTTCCTGTCGCTGGGCTCCATGGCTGTCCATCTGGGAGGCAGCCTGCATACACTTCTAAATGAGAAAGTTGGGTCTGATCGTCCAGCCATGACAAAAATAGATTACTCTGGGGAAAAAGAGAGGGGAGAGACCAACAGAATGAGTGTGTATTTGTGTGTGTGTGTGTGTGTGTGTGTGCGTGCGTGCGTGCGTGCGTGCGTGTGTGCGCGCGCGCGTGTGTGTGTGTGTGTGT
>FLSR01004875.1:19953973-19986571 GCA_900092035.1 Leuciscus waleckii
TCTGTCTGTCTGTCTGTCTGTCTGTCTGTCTGTCTGTCTGTCTGTCTGTCTATTTGTTGTTCATTTGTTCCATCCCCCCCTTAGGAATTTCTTTGAATTTCAGTTAATTTGAATTCTACTCCATTACATTTAAATTCAAATGGCAGTTCTTCATCCTGTTTGCTGCCTTGATTCAAACTGCATTCAAATTAAAGAACTGCAATAAAGCCAAACACCACACCCGTACTTGCTTGTTGGACACTTAATCGCAAAACCATGTGCAGCTCTCTAACAGCTTCCTCTCTTCTAGGAACGCTTTTCACTAGATGTTGGAACATGATGAACACATGGATTTGCTCCCATTCAGACACCAGAGGATCACCAGGCTTGACTTAGCAATGCATTTTCAGGACTGAGTTTTGTACAGGCCAGTAAATTACAGTACTTCTACACCAGACTCAGTAAATAATTTATTTACAGACCTCCCTTTGTGCATAGGAATAGAAAAGGATGCACACTAGGATGTCATTGAATGGTATAGTGTTAAGATTTGTCTTCACTGGATTATTAGCAGGACCTGTCCATATTTTTAGTTATATAGTGTACTATGCGGGGGAAGTTGAATATTTATGTTATTAATTCATGTTGTTTTGGCCCATATGAATAGATGATAAACTCTGCAGTGGAATATGATCAATCATGCAAGAGATATGTTGTGGAGAGACGCTAACTAGTGAGTTTCACAAAGTATATTCCCTTTCTCATTCAAAGCATTAAGTACATTTCCACATCAAAGATACCCGAAAGCAACAGTGTGCTCTCCAAAGACAATGTGAACTTGAATAACAGACACCATAACATGTCTAATTTAGTGCCGGTAGTCAGAAGCATCAGATTTTAAATGCAACTCCCCAAAATAATTGTCTTTTGATTATTGTTATTTATCAGAAAAACAGATCATTTGCCTTTAAAAAAAGAATATTCTGTCATTGTTTATTCACTTGAAAGTCGTATTACTTTTTTCCCAATAGAACATCAAAACTTATTATGCAAATATCTGAGCTGTTTTTTTTACAGTGAAAATGCATTTTTATCACTGACAACTTTAGTTTCGTTAGAAACATCACATTTTGGGATGGTTTTTGAGCTCAGGTGCTCAAATTTCATCTTGGGCAGCAAATGAGCCAGAATTGCCACAGATGCCCACCTGAAGAAAGTACAGTTGGTGTATTTTGATGATATCCAAACGCTGGTTGAATAATAAAGACATTAAAAATAACAATGCATCTCAATGGCAATTCAGCACTCAGCTATGGAGATTGCATGACACTTCCACATTAAATACCATTCATTACTCCATTCATTACCCGGATGGGACTGCAATGACTAGGAAATAACTATGTATTGATATTAATAAAAAGACCATTAGGCTGCAATGGACGTCTCCCCCCAAATTAAGGATTTATATGTTATTGAACCAGATACAATTTTATAGAGTCTAGTGTGATTGCTCAATGTTGCCCTAAACAAGGTCAGTTTAGCTGTGCTGAAAATGCAAAGGATCATTAATTTTTAAGAAGTGGCTATCATCATTAAACCCATGAAATTCATTAAAGAGAGAGCGAAGCTTCAATCTGGCCTCCCCCAGTCCAGCACAACAACATCAGGACCGTTTTCAGGGCGAGTGTGGTGGTTGCCATGCATCCTTGAATCTTATGCTCCTTTTAAAGCCATTTTCTCAATTAACTTTAATGGTCAATTGTGTCCTTTCGTGCTTGTCTGCCCCACAAGTCCATCTCGCACATTGCCTTTGCTCACCTTCTCCCACTTCTCAAGCGTCAGCTGTTTAAACGGATTGCCCATCCAGCCAGTTAACCTTCCTCTGCGATGAGAGCTATATTGGTTTACTATAGAAATGGAAGGGGATAATCCTCTGTTTGATTAATGCTCGTCTAATCAATTGGTGTCTGGCAAAACCGCCCCTCTGGTCACATTTTGCAAAAAAGGAACAGCTGGTTTTTCAAAAGGTCAGACTGATGCAGGGCAGACTGTGTCACCGAGAATGATAGATCGAGCGGAGAACGTCAAACCACTCAATGATTTGTAAGAGGATTTTGGCACATTTGCTGGTTTTTGATCCCATTCACGTTTCTGGGTGGGCCAGTGTTTTGCCACACACAATTATAGCTATCTATACAACAAGCATGCCTGTCATTCAGCTTTATTCATTGTGCAGTTGTGATCAATTAGTAATTTTTAGTTTATATATAAAGGTTTTCTACAAATTATTACCACAACCTGATAGGCCTATTGCAAAACATATTCGTTTTTTGAGGGGTTAATAGATGATGCTTTGAGGGCTTTCCTGCAGTTCACAGATCAAGCTTTATCAGATGGTTTCTGTCAATTCCTTTTTGAAGTAGAATATGAGTCTGGTTTTCTTTAGAGTTTGTTTTGAGTGATCTAATTAGATCCCAATAGAGTTTAATGGTAGCAAGTTGCTAAGCTAACAATGCAGATAATACAGATATTGCATAATATGTTGTATTTTATTTGTATTATAGTGTGTTCTATTTCATATTGTAATATTACTTTTATAATCAATATTTTTAAAAGTTAAAAAACAGTTAAAAGTAAATCTATACATGATACCTTTCTCATGACACCACTATTTTGGCTTATTTGTTTCCACAGGATTTGTTGTTGCAATGCATGCAGACATTTTCTTCTCAATGGATATACATGCTGTTTTAGAATCTGGCCACAAAACAGGTATTTTGTTGTGTGTGTGTGTCATGTGATGGCTTAAAATAGAGTGGCAAAATAGCGGGCAGATCACTAGATTTTGGATTACAGCTTTAATCACGATAAACCTAATATAAATTGATAATTGGTGTTAGGTTAAACACATTTTACAGGTAGATTTATTCTTTTTTTTAATAAAAAATAAATAAATAAAAAATACAGTAAAAACAATAATACTGTAAAATTTGATTACAATTTAAAATAACTGTTTTCTATTTTAAGATATCTGAAAATGTAATTTATTCCTGTGATCAAAGCTGAATTTTCAGCATCATTACTCCAGTCTTCAGTGTCACATGATCCTCCAGGAATCATTCTAATATGCTGGTTTGATGCTCAAGAAACATTTCTTATTATTATCAATTATAGTTAATAATTTATTATATCTGCTTAATACGTATATACTTTATATACATTTTACTTTTTTACATTTTATACATACAGTGATACATTTTCGAGGATTAGAATAGAAAGTTCAAAAGAACAGAATTTATTTGAAATGGAAATCTTTTGTAAAATTGTCTTCACTTATGCTTTTGAGCAATTTAATGCATCCCAGCTGAATAAAAGTATTTGTTTCTGAATGACCATAAGACTTTATTTGAATGATTTACTATTTCAGTTGCATTATACTTTATATGTTTGAAACTTCACTAAAGTGACTCTTTTCTTATTTTTTGTAGCATTTAACTAAATATTCCCTTGCCCTTTGTTCCTTTTTGTGTAATTTCCAAGACTTCCTTGACCAATGGGCAATGGAATTTGCATCACGTGACCAACCGTCGTCTTGTATGCTAATGATCATTGATATTACCCCTCCTTTGCCCTGACCTTTGTCCAGTGGTGTATCCCAAATATTGACAAGCAGTCTCATGAATTTGTCTTTGTTTTAAAAGCAAATGAGCAGTTTTGTACAGACTCGTATCTCAAGACATTTATCTCTTTCATTTTTTACTCTTATAGAAAGAGTGGCCCTCGAGCACAAATCACCCACCATTTTTCACATGTCGTCCCCATCTGTCTTTTTAGAGCTTCTTATTGTTGGCGTGTAAATCAAAAGCGGCGCCAATTTAAGAAGTACGACCACAGTCATTCTTCTTACACAATGCCAGAACAAACATGAAATATATTGTCTGTTTTATAGATCTTTGGAAGCACAGAGAAAATCCTAGTGAACCGTTCCTCATTTCACCGTTGGGTGATCAGCCGTGATGTGAAACATTACAGTTTTTCATTGATTAGTTATTGATTATGATCCTCTGCCTGAAAAATTAAACTGAGTGCAGCGCTGCAGATGCTAAAATTCTTTAAAATCCTGGATTAGTCTGAGCCTGTGTGTTATATGAGTTGGCTTTTGATATTACCCAGAGGATATTGACAACCCACTTACAGCTGCAAATAATCGACCATTGAGCACCCAAACAATGCTAAGCGTAGCCCATTATTAGAAAAATACAAGCGTTCAGCCTCAGACGTGAATTCACCCTACACAATTCCCCAACAATAGTTCTCTATCCTCTTACTATCCATACTGGATTAATGTCGCATTCAGGAAAAGGCTACAGTGTGATCTGTTCAGTTTCAATCCTAACAATGCAAGGCTCCAATCTCGGCACTCTGCATTGACCCTCTGTCTGCTTTCCGGCAGGAGAAGGGCTTAGACTTCAGAAATTAAAGCTGTGGAGGGGGCGGCACGAGTGCAGACGGGATTAGGCTGGAAGTCTTCAAAGACTTCTGCAAAATTCTGGCTCGTCTAAAGAGTCCTTTAATTCTCTTTTTCTCTCAAGTCTACTGTCCTACAGTTGGCATGAGCTGTGCGCGAGCTAGACTATCAACTTTAGATCGAAGTTGGGTTGGGGATTTATACCAACATTTTGGCCTCTGGTTCATTGGTAAGGATACAAAAATCAATAGCTTAGGCAACAGATAAACAGTATCAGTCATTTGCTATACATCTTTAATAGTATTTTAAAGTTTTAAAATGTGCAGTTATTTAAAGCTACACTGTGTAGGATTTTCTCCCATCTAGCGGTGAAATTGTTTATGACTACCAACTGAATATTACTTTCTAGCCCCTCCCATTCCAAGGGCGTTTTAACTCCTACGGTGGCCGTATTATTTCAAATCTGCCGGCAGTCGCGAGTAATCTCCCCCTCGCATCGTCACGGTGCCACTGAGTGTAAATACGCGAAGGCGAAGCTGGAATTTCTAGGTATGTCCCTCTTTGGCTAATGTATTTTCAAGATGGAGGCGCAACATGGCTGCCGCCATCCGAGCGACTCGCTCGTATGTATTCTAAATGGCAGATTCTACGCTTACGAGAATACTTGATTAGTTGGTAGAAGTAATTACACATTAATGAGCACATATCATTGTGAAAGAACAGTGTTTTTTGCTAAGAATCAAATAAAAAAATTACACTGAGTAGCTTTAATTATTACAGTTTTTCTTTGGCACATTTTTCCAAAAACTTAACTTGACTCTTTCCCCACCAACTTTTTAAAAAGTTTTGATTGTTTTCACAAAACCTTCATGGCCTCCAGAATATTTTGTTGTATGCAAAGAATATCTGAACATGCAAAGAAAGAACAGAGCCTCTGCTTTTAAACAACAACAAAAACATTTTATTCTAGCTTCGTACATTCTTTTTTATGAACACTTGAACGTGGGGACGTTTTTTTTTAAAAAAAGCAACATTTTGAACATTTTGAATTTTTTCCCAAAGACTACAAAGTGCCTAAGCAATGCTTCTTTAACTTTTTGCTGCTTCTTCATCACTTGTTTTTGGATCCAGAGATTCTGTACTCTTTCAGAAGATGCTTAAAGGAACACTCCACCGTTTTTTCATATTAAACTATGTTATTCCCTTAACTAAGACGAGTTGATACATACCTCTCTCATCTCAGTGCGTGCACTCAATCGCTCCGGCGCGCGGCGACACTTTGATAGCACTTAGCTTAGCCCAGTTCATTCATTAGGAGCCAAACAGAGATAAAGCTAGAAGCGACCAAACACCTCCACGTTTTCCCTATTTAAATACAGTTACACGAGTAGTTACACGACCAAGTATGGTGACACAAAATATAACGTGGCAGGTAAAAAGGATAACTATAATGTATTGCGGAATAGCACTTGGGAGCACTTCGACTCGGCGCAGTAATATCATCACTTCTGAAAAATCTCTCTCCCTCTCTCCCTCTCCCTCTCACTTCGTCATTAGAACCAATGTGACTTTTTATTGCGCCGAGTCGAAGTGCTCCCAAGTGTTAAAAACAGCCAATGAACATGGCCGATTATATCCAGTCAATAAAATTCTCTTGTGTTGAATTTAGGGCAAGTTAATGGGACAATAACACATTAACAGTTAAAAAGCCGGCTCTATTTTACCTCAGGAAAGTTATTCGATGTTCACAGTTTGTAAGTTAGCAATAAAAAAAAAAAGCTCCACTAGAGAGGTGCTTATTTACTGTTAATTATATATGTATGTTTGAATAAATTTGCCATGAAGACAAGCGCTTATGAAAACTAGTGTTGTATACTAAGTTGTATACAAACATTTCACTTTTTATTTGAGTATATCTATTATGTCTGAAAATAAATAGCAGTTGAATATAATTGTCACAATTATGTTGGGTCTTGTCTGCACCTGTTCTTGTTATCCCTGATTAGTTAATCTTCCTCCACCTGTGTCTAGTTAGTTCACTCTTTATGTTCTGTTCAGTCCCTTGTCGGTTCTTGTTAATGTTAGTTGTGTCTGTCCTGCCTGAGTTTGTTTCAGTAAAGACTGTATTTACCCTCATCTTCGTCTTGTGCCTTCTACTACCACCCAGACGTTACAATAATACCTCTGTTGTTAATTGCAACCAATATTATAGTGTGCCAAATGATAGGGTTCTCTGTATAGTTTGCAGCATTATTTGGGAGAGATATTATTCCATAAGAAAAACCAAACTACCAGAAAATTCAAGAAGGGTATATCTGAGGGTGTGGTTTCCTCCCATTGACAGACAGGCACATTGCATTTTCACAACTGTGTGTTGGAATGTCAGAACTCTATTGCATGTTTGCAAAATGCAGTAACTCATCCAAAACACTTAATTTGTGCTTTAAAACCTAAACGTAATGGTTTAATGATCTACAACTAAATAGGATGAACAGAGAGAAATGACTCAAAAGAGATAACGTACATTTATTGACCACCAACACAACTTTCTGACGCCATCTTTATTTTTTTCTCCACTGTCACAGAATGGAAAGCACTGGATTGTGGGATATCAAAGGCAGTGAAGGAAACATTTATGCTGCCTTCAAAAATCAATCAGATGAAGGTATCTCAGGAGAGAGGAAGTGAAGCTAACATTGGATTCGGACGTGCCTTTATGCCTTCGTACCTTGGAATGTATCCTCTGAGTTTGAAGGCAACATTTATAAGATTTCAGATGCAGTCATTGTGTCAGTAAGTTGGCAAAAAGTGTTTTTGTCATCGTGTGAGTCACACTGATGTTTAGATAAAAAAATGTGTTGACCCTGACAGCTTTCTATATACTATACAATGATGTCAGTTTTGTCCAGCTGAATGCTCTTGTGTATCACACTGAGCTTTTAAGATACAGATTTTAGTATAGGTAAATATTTACTGGAAAAAGTCAAAACTGTAGTACACAAAAGAAAATTTGATTGTTTATTTATACAGTACATTTATTTTTGTTGAAGTGTGTAACATGAAAACTGAAAATTGCTTGTTAATTTTTACACGACCCTAACATACCACCTCCACCACACATTCTTACATATATTCTTTATCTCTATTGCTCTTCAATGACAAGCAATTGTACATTTTCTGCTGTTGCTGCTTCTGTTTGGGGTTATGATGCGCCTCTATATGCTCACTGTCACACCACTGTATGGACGAGGACACAGAGATAATGGTAACAAAGGTTTATTTAGACACTGTATGCAGCTCCGGATAGCAAGGAAGCACAAAAGGTCAAACTCAGGGAATATAACGTTGAACTTAGAGTCTTTAGTATGCATGAAACAGATATAGTCACTCAGGGCAATGAGCTGGGATTCAGGAAGCTTCGCTGGTGGAGACAAACAGAACGGGTCTTGATCTTGAGGTTATCCAGGTAATCGCTGATCACTGATACAGACAGAGAACACACAGAGAGAGTTATGGAAAGTCTGAACTTGAGAATACTTGCGGGATCGCAGAGACACTTGGGATAACGCTGGGGAGTCACAGACGTCTGAAACGAGACCGGTCAGTGAACTGTGGTGTGACTGGGGTTTATATCCAGAGTGAGCGTGGCATGTGAAGTGATGAGTTGCAGGTGCAGTTAATCAGAATTCGGGTGAGTGTGATCGAGACCAGGTGTGTTGAGTTGACGCTGGCTGAGGTGTGCTGAGTGGATCCGTGACACTCACACGATGTTGTTTAGTTGTGAAGAGTTAGACAATTTACTGAAAATCAACTCATCAGTTTTGACTTTTCACTCAGACTTTGTGCATTTATTGTGCAAAGACAATTGCATTTACTCTTTTGCACGCATGCGCCTAAACACACGCAATTTGCTTAAATTAATAAGAAATTCAACTCTGAATATATATGTGACCCTGGACCACAAAACCAGTCACAAGTCGCACGGGTATATTTGTGGCAATAGCCAACAATACATTGAATGGGTCAAAATTATCGATTTTTCTTTTATGCCAAAAATCATTAGGATATTAGGTAAAGATCATGTTCCATGAAGATGTTTTGTAAATTTCCTACCATAAATATATAAAACATTTATTTTTGTGAGTGAATGCAGCAGAATCGCGAACATAAATGGACAACTTTAAACGCGATTTTCTCAATGTTTAGATTTTTTTGCACCCTCAGATTCCGGATTTTCAAATAGTTGTATCTCGGCCAAATATTGTCCTATCCTAACAAACCATAAATGGAAAGCTTATTTAGTCAGCTGAATAAATCTCAATTTAAAAAAAAAATGTACCCTTGTTTTGTGGTCCAGGGTCACATATATAAATGAATAATAAAAGAAATATATAAAATGATAGTACTATATACAAATATTGTTCTCTCTCTTATATAGTTAATAATCAAATGTAAATCATTTTAAATATTTTATATATATAAATCATAAATAACTCATACTTTCTTGCCAAAGATTTTTTCTACAGGTTAATTTCTTTGAATAACTCCAAATGCCCATTTCACACCCACGTTTAATTCTATTCAAAATTCATTTGTTAAATCAATAGCCGCTTGAATCATTCGATTATTTGGATTGAAACGCTACAGTAAAGCAGCTACAGGCTGGTGTAAGCAGCTTGACAGCTTTATCCTGCACAATCAATTTTCTCTTGACCAGGCATGAGGAATATATGACTTCTCAATAATTCATTATGCAGCTTGAAAGCAGGGGAGCAAATCTTCAGTCCAAGTATGTATACAGAACAAGATGTGTGACAGGCAATTAATATCAATTACAGTAAGCAAGGTCACTAGAATGAACAGTTAATGTGAAATAAACTCACTTCACACTTCAGTGAGACTCTAATGATAGAAGTGAACGAATACATGTGACACGTGACCGGTGCGGTAACTGCTTAAAGGGATGGTTAAACCGAAAAATTATAGGGGACCTATTATGTTTTTTTTTATGGTTTTACCTTTTCTCTAGTGTGTAATATAGCCGTTTTTGCATCTAAACAATCTACAAATATACGAAGTCTCGCCAAAGAGAGTGAACCTCTCCCACAGAAAACACCTGCCTTAAATGCTTGTTTGTAGTCCTGCCATTATTTCCATAACGTAACTATACATCACCATGTAACACATAATGCCCGCCTGCTGGCTACTTTGGCCCGCCCTCAAACAAAAGTAATTGTAAGGCCAGGAAGAGTTTAAGGAAGGAAACATGGGTCGATTTGCGTCAAATCTTTCTACCCCATACACTACTGTTGACAGTCCAGTGTCTTCCGTAATTTAGTTTGGCCCAACCAGAAGTCAGTGGGCGGAGTTAGTGTAAAAAGCCTCTGCCAACATTTGGCGGGCTATTTGCACTTAGTGTAAGTAGACTCTCCGTAAAATTTATTTTGTTTTACCCAGAGCCATAGAGAGAAAGAGTTGCGACACTCTTTGATGTCGCCGCTATGGCTGTCACGTGGTTCATGTAAGCCCCAATAGTTCCAAAACATACGCTGGCTGTCATGTTCTTCTATGGGACAGACAGCAGCGACTGCATTATTGAACGGTAATATAAAATAAAACACACACCCAAGTACTTTTCAGCTGTTATTGCATTTTGTTAATGTCAGTTTTGCATTTGGAGACAAGTTTTAGGCTATATTTTTGGAGGGAAAAGCTTAGTGTTCATGTTCGCATGGGTAGTAGCACGGGCTTTAGCGGCTCTAACTTAACTTTTCCATATCATTCATCTGATGATGGACGTCTCATGATATTTATTTTAGCACAACTGGGCTGTATTAGGCTATTGATTCCCGTGATTTTGCTTATAAATTTTGATTCAGCCATTAGCCTACCTTCGTGATCACGCAAAGAGGTCTGCCGTGGCGGTCAGTTCAGAATTCGCTTAGAAGCTAGCTCACTTCTTCTGATGAAAGTGGCCACCCCCAGGACCACAACGTGAAACATGATCATGTTAAGACTAAGAATATTATTTTAAGATTAAGCCATACACATTATCAAAACTATAACAGATTAAAAACGAATTTAAGCATGGCTGATACAAATGAAGGTTTTCAAATAAAATATTTTTTATTAAACAATGACAGACAACAAAAATGTGTGCTTGTGTGAGTGCGTGTGAACAAGAAAAACAAAAACCAGGGGCAGGTGATCCATGAAACGGACAGGACTAGTGATGGCCATAACAAACCTAAAGGTCCAGCATTGTTCTCACAAGCCGCTTCACTCAAGACAATAAAACATAATGAAAAGTTAGTATATCCCAAAAAATTAAATTAAATAAAAGTTGCTATAAAGGTGGCAGCGATTCATTACCGAACTCTTAGCTGACGAAGTCGCGCTAGCTAACTAGCTAGCAGGCAGTGCTTGAAAATTGGTTGAAACAACCAACATAAAATATAAATAATTACGCTGTGCATGTACAAATGAAGACCAGTATAAGCATCGCAAAGGGCCTCTGATACAATATAGACAGTTGACAATTCAAAATAGGTCGATATTTCAGCAACTTACCTCTGGAACAACTCGACGCGCAGCAATGTAAGTGAATGGTGTCCAACGCCCAAATGACGTGTTTGGAACTATTCCGATCTTCAATCCCGGAAGTAGGCGGTTAAAAGCGCCGCCATTATTTACAACGGAGGTCTATGGGAGTGTCGCAACTCTTTCTCTCTATGGCTCTGGTTTTACCATTACCATTTTTCTAATGACTGCTTCCTGCAACCGTGCATTTAGATGAAGTGATGTAGAGAAATGACACAGTTATAACATCACATCTCAAACTGAGATGGCAAATCTGAAGCCATAGTTACCCTAGTGAAAAAAACTATATCAAAATGTGTTTAAATACATTTACTTTATACTAAATATACTACAAATCCATTAATATATTTACCAACATATCGCTTGACACTTACTGATATAAATATTATAATTAAATGTTATTTGGAGTACTTCAGCCTTTAACTTTTTTGCACAATAAACATTTCTTCATTTAATTTCTGTATAATATCTATGCAAGATATTTAAAGTGTACCTAAAGTATACTTGCTATAGTTCCACTATAGCCCAATCAAATATACTTAAATATATCTTTAGTTGGACCTCAGCACTATTTCCGGATAACTAAAGTGCATTAAGTACAAAATTTGTTGTTCCAATTTAGCAGACTTTACATATATCAGTCTAGTATATCAAACGTACAATTGCAGGGTATTTATATTAGGTACATAAATATGTAAATGTATTTGTAGTATACTTAGCATACAATAAATGTATTTCAAATATATTTGGGTATATTTATTTTTAACTAGGGTAGCGTAGTCATAGAAGTGTTTACTGATACCCACCAGTTAGTAAAGAGCGGTACATTTCCGACATATGCTCTATGCGCTAGACCAATCAAAACAGACCTGGGCCTGGCCGGCTGACCAATCAGAGCAGACTGTGCTTTTCTAAACCTAAACTAAATCAAAGCATTCAGAGAGAGGCTGAAAACAGGTGCTGCGACAATGCAAATTATAAGAATTTTTTTTAGTTTTTTTAACATTAAATCATGTAAACGTAGACCCCCTTAAACAAAATTATAAACCTCAAATGAGCATAATAGGGACCATTTAAACTCTCTCATCATTTACTCACTTATGTTGTTTGAAAACCGGTGGCCCTTGAGAACAAATTGAGATTAGTATAACCTCAGAAGACTTATATAGCCTAAAGACCTTATGGACTACTTTTATGACTTCTTAATGGTGCCTTTTTTGTCATTCAGGAGCTTGAAAGAAGGAGTCCCTGTTCACTTTTTAATACATTGTTTTCCACAGAAAAGGGTGATATGGTTTCCAGAACAACAAAGGCGTGAGTAAATACTCAGAGATTTCATTTTTGAGTTCAATTATAAATAAACAATGTGAAACTGAAAATCTTATGAATGAAACCTCATTTAAAATATGCAGCCAAAAAAACAACAAAAAAAAAACTTTTATTAGTTTCTTGAGGATTAATTGGCAGTTGTTTTGTTTGTTTTTGAGCTGGGCAGCAAAAACCAAAAGAGTTTTATTTTATTTAACTGAAATAATCTAATGTCCCCAAATTTTTTCACACGTGGACTCCACCCTCTCAGGGACAGTAAACAGTAAATGAGTTTGCTTTGTGCACCTCGTTTGATAAGCACGTACAATAGAAGGGCAGTGGAGTGGACCGTGCAGTGTTATGTAATCAATATCATTGGTCATTTGGAACTAAAGGGGCTGCCAAGCTGCTGACTGAAGCACTGTTTACACGTTTCCTTCCCCCCCTTCCTCAGGATGCCGCCAACAGAGAAGAAAGAGACGACGGAGCAAATAAAGAACTAATCTTTGTGGGCCAATGGCGCGGTTTAATCTGAGCCGGTCCGAGTTGATTGAGGATGCTTGCAAAAGCACCTAAGCCCATGACCCATGTCACAGCCCACCAAGGTCAAGGCAAAGTCGCTTATCTCTGTAAATCAAAACTGTCGGCGTGAACAATGGGGGACAATTTCAATTAAAGTGTGTTCGGGGACCACAGAAACACTGAGGAACAAACTCAAAGTATTGCAGTTCAGGAAGCCAAACGAGGCCAATTAATGAGTTAAGGAGGTTTTCATTCACAAATGTGGCCTGTGAGAACTTTGCCTAATTGATATTTGCTTATTTTGAAATTGACGTAGCATTAAAAATGTTTTGTGCACATATACATTTGGTGTAGGATTTAGTTTGAAACAATTCTCACTCAGACATTGCTAAATTTCATAAACAGGTACAAAAATGGCAAATAACACATTGACTGAAATAATAATCTTTGTTTTATTTAACTTGTGTAGATTTAAAATGGCAAAATGATATTTACCAGGCCAATTTTTTTCTTCTTCTCATAGTGATTTCAGTTTCCACCACACATATCCAAATGCCGACTCCAGGATCGCATCTTAGCATCATGGCGGTGAGTTTTTTTTCCAGAAAATTAAAAAAATATAGTTTAATTATCAGCTGTCTTTGTAACCTGCCAGATTTGTGCTTTTTGAAACTAGCAGTTTTTTACAACTAGCATGCTATACTGGCAAAATGAACATTAATTTTGATATTTTGAGCCGGAAAGCATTTCTTCCGTTCAAATGAATGTTATTTGGCTTGGAGGTTTCAAACCTTTGTTGTTTGTTCAAAGGTTTCTCCTCAGGCGGAGTGATGCGCTCCAGTCTACTGGAGGGGAACGTCAGCGTTTTCGCACTTATCTTTTAATCACGTTTGCCTAAAACCTAATTGGAAAAATAATAGGGCCTCAATTTATTTAATGCAGATCTCAGCATAACTCAAGACATGTGGAGGTAACAATCTGTATTTGACCCATATCGCGGAACTGATTCAAATGAGAATTTTATGCTAATTAGAATAAAAATAGAACTGGTTCCAAATGATCAAATTGTGCATGCTAAAATGTTTTAAAAATACGTTAATTTTAAGTATAGTATAGTGCTTGAAAACAACAAGGCAGTCAGATACCTGTTGTTCGTGACTTAATGGAAATATTTTGATGGTGTTTAAAACCACATCACCATCTGTTTCTCAAGATTTTTGTTAAGAATTGGCTTGATCTAAACGGTAAGTGAGTGTAATTAATTAGATGGTTTCTTTGCAAATGCCTATGCATGCCGTGAATTATTTCAGAATTGAGTTCCATTGAATGTCTGCCAGGAGACTGATAGAAAGAACAAATTGAAAGCTCAAAGAAACACAATCATTACAGTCATTGCATGTGATATTCCTCAAACATTCCGGTTTGGGTTTATTCTAAACAACTCTAAGTATTAAAGGGATGGTTCGGAGTAATTTCATCCTAGGGTCCTTTTCACCATGACCTCGAGCCAAAGACCTCCCAGTGTCGCTTTTTTTTCCCCTTGGTCGAACATTATTAAAGTTAGAGCTTATTTAGAGATATCAGCCGAATGGCTTAGTGCAGGCGCTAATGGATCCTATGATGTATCTCGTAAATTACCCCACTAATAATGCCCAGAATGGTACCAAACTTCTACAGTAGTACAAATAGGTTCTGTACTCATAAAACGAGGCATTGGAAAGTTTGTAAGTACATCAGGAGTTTATTTAAATAACACTTGCCTGATGGCTCATGCTACCGCTAACCCGGACGTCAAGGTCACTTCCGTGATATGGGAAAAGCCCGTAACTTTAATGGTCTAACTTTAATAATGTTCGACCAAGGGAAAGAAAGCTTCTGGGGGGGGTGTTTGGCTCGAGGTCATGGTGCAAAGGACACTAGGTTGAAATTACTCCGAACCATCCCTTTAAAATTCGAAAATGTGGTGCACTTTTATGATGTTTTATGACCTTTTTGGATCTTAACAAACCTGTATGTTTCCATTTTTCTGAGGGAGAAATGAAAAAAAAAAAACCGAAAAAACAACAACAATGGCATTACATGTTGATGAATATCAACATGTAATGGCATTGTTTTTTTGTAGTTTTTTTTTTCCATTTTTCCCTCAAAAAACATACATGGAAACATACAGGTTTGGAACGACATGAGGGTGAGTAATTAATGACAGAATTTTCATTGTTATATTTAAACTTACATTTGATAGAATGTTCAGCATTCAAAATGTATCACAGAACCAAAGCCTTAAACCCAGCTTAGATAAAACCGTAACATATTCTTTTGGTAATGGTATAGGTATTTCCTTCAGGAATTACAAATCTAGTTTATTTTATGCAGATGTATTATTAGATGACATTTCTGCCTCATAAAAATGTTGAACTTTTTCAGAGCTATTGGAACATTCAACAGCGATGAAATGTGTATTAGTTCAGTATTTTTAAATGTACCCACTTTTCCCCCTTATGTTCTCTCTTTCTCTCATACTCTTGCGGTCGGAAACGCAGACTCTGCAGTGTCAAGTAAACCTCTGAACCTCAGTCGACGAGAGCAGCGGATGGGCCATGGGACAAAGGATTAAAAGAGTCTTCCTGACAAGAGGAACTCTCATGCAGGCCGGCACACGATGTGTCATTCGTAGCCTCGGGCAACTGGTCGTTTGTGGTTTGGGTGATTGAAGAGGAAAGACACGAACTAACAACTGATCTGAAATCCATCAGTAGTTCAGACCGCACTGAGATCTTTTCCAAAGTTTAGATGGATCTCAATGGTGAAGTTTTTCGACCTTCACATGACTGATGACAGCTGCGTAATGCTGCAGCAAGTCTAGACTTAAACTAAAAGAACATTTGAGTCCGTAGCAAAGCAGATTCAAAATGGCAACATCTGGGCAATTAATAATTCACCCAAAGATTACAATTCCAAAACTGAATGATTTTTCTTTTCTCATTTAACACAAAAATGGGATGGTTAGTAGAATAACCGAACTGCTTTTTTTTTCTGTACAAAAGAAGTGAATGGCTACTAGGGTAATCTAACTTTAAAAATGCCAAAAATAAATAGTCCATATGACTCTTGTGCTATTTTCTGAAGCTATTTGATTTGTTAACCCTTAAAGGTGCATTGCGCAACTTTTCATGTTAAAAATACCCGTTTTCTAACCCATACATGCTTAAACAATTGCCTGATGGGCTGAATGAGCCCTTCTCTGATCACTGCGATTGTCTCTATAATCCTGTACAGTAAAATAAATAAGAGGGATTCGGGTCGGAATTTAGACTGGGCGTGACGTCATGCCGTTCACGGCACGCTCACCTGGCTATGTCTGGCAGGTTTGTGTATTCGCCGCCATTCTCCGTAGAAGATGGATTCTAAGAGACCGGCTTGTAGTTCATTTCAAACACCAACGCAAACTCCACGTAAGAGAAAAAAAAAGAAAACTTTTGTCTAGTACAAAAGACAACCTCTGGTTGCAGTTTCGCTTGCCGCCAGAGGGGGCATAGTTCTGCAAAAACTCAGAGACTTGCGCGATGCACCTTTAAACGCATACCTCGGGTCTTTAGTGACCCGGGACGTCATTCACTACCCTCCTCAAATTTTATTTAAAAGTTTGACATCAACATTCTTTGTTTTCCTCAATCAATTCATTATAAACAATATAATAAGGACAAATAATACAATTATGAAAGAGTGTCTGTTTTCCCATTCATTTTTTTTATGATTTAAATGATGATTTAAAAAGTTATAGGTCGCTAACGACCCGAGGTGTGTAACAGTGCAAGAGTATTTTTCTGCACAATAATTGAATCTTTAATGACTGAATAAGTGCAATTCACCTTTATTCCACAAGCTAGCAATGTCTGATACACAATGATGAAGTGACGTTTCACTCATAGTTACCGCAGGCAGAAAACAAAAGAATAGGAAGTATCATCAGCAAAACTTGAAATGAGTCAGTGATTTACTGCAGAGCAGGTACTGAACACGATAAAATACTATTGTCACTGTCACTTGATGGTGGATCTGATGAATAAGCTGTCAGCTATCAAAATATTGATGTTGAAAATTATAGTTTTGAGAACATGTTTCGGGAATATGAGCCAGATGCTGAATGTATTGGGAAATGAACTTTGACGAGGACAGTGATGATGGTATAAAACATCTGCTCAAACTGAACCCTTCCAAGCTATAAAATGTAACAAACTATGCTTTATTTTATTCTTCTGTAATTGTTACTCTAATATCAGGAGAGTTTTATATTATCGCGACAGGTAGAGATCCATCAGTGTTAGATATAGTCCGGGTCGCTAAAGACCATATTTGTAATAATGATTGGCGAAACATTCATGCAACAAGGGTTAATCATAATTTAGAAAATCTTCCATTCTGCCATTGCTTCCATTTCACATTTCACTTCAATTTGTCCCTTTGACAATGCAATGCTATACAATTTCCAGTCTGTTTATTTTGCTAAAATATCACCATTTATTTACAAGACAATTTCTGTGAATTTAAAGCTTATTATACAAATAAACAACCATATTGAATAGACACATCCAGAAGGCCAGTCATACTATATGAAATCAATGTTGCAACACAATAAATGCACTGTGGTGACTGATCGCTTTGATTTGTATTTGGTTAACAGGTTTTCTTAGCCAATGGGGACAGACGTCTTAATTGGAGAGGATATGGAATTGTTCAGCTGATGTGAAGACAGTGACACGGGCCTCTTCCTCTCCGGTTTGCCTGCAGGGTTCTAGATGATTTAATTCATTTGCAAGTTGGCTGCTGCATTCACGCTGTCCTCCTGTGATGTTTCATTATGTTCTCAAACAGAAGAGCTCTTTGGTATGGAAATAACTTTTCAAATGGGAAAAATCTCTTTCTTTCTGCCTCAAACACACACTATACATGCAAATGAAACATGAAACCCCCAAAAAAGCGATTTTTTTGTTATATTTTTGGAGAAGCTTAGGGAAGCCATGCTTAGGTGAAAGTAAGACAGGAGATTTTCTCAAAGCTGCAACTGTGAAGTATTTTCCCAAGAAAACTAATTAAAGGTGGTAGCGGGTTGCCAAGACTCATTTGACCTACAGTTTGAAGACAGATCCCACAATAAAACAAACAAAATAATCAATATTCAGGAAGTTTTCTCAGTGTAAACCTTGCATGCTGTTATACATGAGCACAACACTATGTTGCATGGAAGGTATTTCTAAAAATCTTGAATAAATTATTCAAATGCAATGAACAAAATGAAAATCAAAGCAGTATTGAAAAGTGCCCGCATTAAATTGCATTTTATTTATTTTTGCTGTCACAATGTGTGAAAATTTAATGAAAATCAAATGATTTAATTATATTTAACATTTTTGGCACTTCCTTTGTGGCCAGTTCAATAATGAAATGGCTTATCTGGTTTTCTTTTTCAGATTAGCATTGATTATTTTATTTACAACAGGCAGAAAATGACTTGGATTTATTGTTTTTCATCACATAAAGCTATGACTCCCTGCAATATAGCACATGAGTCATATAAACTACTTACAGTGTTTTTTTGTCAACATTTTTGTCAACATCCTACATCATCGTTCGCTTTCATTGCCAGAACATTCTGGCTAGAATCTGTTGTCTTCTTCTGCAAAAGAGAGAGAAAACGTGTTTGGAACCACATGAGGGTGAGTAAATAATGATGGAATTTATTAACGCTGTTAATTTAATTAATCCATTTGCATAGTGCACTGTAAAAAAATAAATCAATTCTGCTTCAAATTTTTAAGTACAATCAACTTGGCTATTTAAGTAATTTCAATTTAAATTGCATTAATTTGACTTAAAAAGTTAAGTTAATTTTGTAAAACGTACTTTATGACTTAAAAAATCAAAATAATTTTGTAGAAAGTGCGCAAAAAAAAGTTGAAAATTGCTTAAATTAGTTTGATGAGTTAAAGTAATATAAAAATATATGTTATAAAATATCTGTCATATCAGTTTTTTTTTTTTACAGAGTGCACGGTGATTGGATTACACACAAATTGCAGTGTGCGATGTCATAATGTGTCATCACTGAAATCATCACTGGTTCAAAGATCTATAACACTTCCTGTCAACACCGTTTTGATCTGTAAGTATATCCGCAAATGTCAAGTATTTGTTGTACGAAATAATTCTCCATTAGATGAATGAAGATGAAACGGTGCCGTTTATCATCACGGTTCTTTCTCAGCATGCCTCCAAATCTCACACTTTCAACGGCGTACATTACAGACAGAGCCCATCTGCTGAGGTCAAACCAAAAGTCACAGCGCAGGAAGCTGATGAGAGAATAAATTTGTCCCAGTGGGAAAAAACAGAGAGTGTGTGTGCGTGCATGAGTATAATGGACCCTGAGGTGGGATGCAGGTATACGATACTGCTGAGAGGCGAGACGCCCAGGAGTGAGCCGAGCTCCACGGCAGTCTTATTGATGCTGTTGCCACAGAAACCAGGGTCGAAGGGCTCAAATGCACACAATACACACACATACACACACACAAAAGCACATCTATGTTCACCTGCACACATAAACACACACACAGTCATTGTTATTCTCAGGCACTCTCGATCGTCTGTAAAAGGGTTAGTGCTTTTAAACAAGAAGCCGTTTTTTTGAAGAATCCATTTAGATTATAAAAGAAAAACTCCCCTGCTTGCAACAAAGACGGTCAAAAGTGACCTGAAATGAGGGGTCAGCTTTTTGTGCCCGGCGAATACGTTTATAGCACTCACGATTGTGAGACAGACAGTCACTCCCCGCAGTCTAAAACAGAGGGTTGTATGTAGGGGAGGGCGAAACATGAAAGTCCTGGTGGAGAGCTCTCTAAGACTCATCCCGCCTGAAGCTAAAACCTGTCTCAGATACTCCAGCTTTGAGTCCCCCATGAGCCCCTTTTCATGTTGGTGCAGCTAAGAGCCTCATAACCCACAGAAGAAAGCATTAAGCTTCCAGCGCGAGAGCCGAGAGGGGCTGGGAAAGAAACACCTTATCAATCACGTCACCGTTGTACCGGCTCTGTGGATGTAACACTTTATAAGTGCTTTAAAAACTTCACCGTTCGTCCAGAAACTAGAGTCGCTGCCAGACGCTCTTGAGATGCCTGGAAGCTTAGTCATTGTTTGGTGTTGTATTGGGCACTTTTATTTCACAATGTTCTTGATCTCCTAGTGCCCGCAAAGTGAAAAACTAAAAAGTTGTTGGAGTGAAAATGTAATGTCAAATCATATGTTGCATTTTTCCCCCCCGCTGTTCACAATGCATGAAAATAAAATGAAAATCAATTGATTTCCTTTTATTTTAAGTTTTGGCACATGCTTTGTGTTCACTTTTCAATAATAAAATAATCAGATTTTCACTTTTAGGATAATTATTTGATTTATAATGGCATTAATTACAATTTTTCTAAATCTCCAGGTTCACATGAGGGCTGCTCCGTCTCTAGCCAATTTTAAATGAATCTTAGCTTTGCATTTCAGCTTTTTGACATAGTTTGAAATGAAATCTTCTTTTTCTTCTTCTTTTTTTACTTTAAATCATTTGATTGTTGTTTTCTTTTCTTTACTTTTCTGTTTGTGTGGGTAAATGTGGTTGAATTTTTTTTTACGTTTGACCACAGGTTTAAAGCCTAAATAAATCAACTAAATATTATAAAAAGAAGTAATACAATAAAGTGTAAATTAAAATAAATAATGAAGAAATAATAAAATAATAATAAAAAAACTAAAACTGAGGGTCTGGGACAAAAAATATTTGATTAGTCACCTAGAAATTGGGCAGAATCTTAAATATTTGTATTGATTTAGACCCCAATCAATCAGTCAATCAATCAATCAATCAATCAATCAATCAATCAATCAATCAATCAGTCAGTCAGTCAGTCAATCAATCAATCAATCCATCAAAAGCAAATCGTAGTGGTCTCAGATTTTGGATGTCACTCCTTTTACTTTGCTGATGATGGGAAAGTACATACTTTTGTGTAAATATGCATTGTTGTGTATTTGAACATACTAACATGTCATAAAATAGCATCTTCTTTTTTATTAACCAGAAGAAAGTAAGTCATACAGGTTTGGAGTGACACATTGCCTGTAAACAAATACGGACGTAGTGTCCGTGACGTCACCCATAGGTTTCTGAAGAGCATTTTTGAAGCCCAAAGTAGGTGGAGCTGGCCGTCGCCATCTTGGCAGCGCGACACCGTACGTCACTCCCGGATAACCGAAAATGGGCAAAGAGCTGGGATTATCTTAGGTGACGTGACTGCTAACAGCAGACAAACGGCTAGTTGTGACAGCAGCGGTAATCCACCTGTCACTCCAGTGGCCACGTCCTTAATTGTGCACAACTTTAAGGCTTAATAACATTTAAACGGATGAGTTACAAAAATCCATGAAGGGCAAATTAGCTATATAGACCAAAACCACTTTTTGTACTAGGCTGTAAAAAAAAATTCTGCTGTAAAGTTTGCCATATTAAAGGGTAATTCTCGCCAAAATGCAACCTAGGATCTTTTTGTTAATCTACCAGAGGCAAACTTCCGTTTAAAAGCATAATTAGAATGGAAACGCCACTTTTAAGTTTGACCGTATTTTCGTTTTAGGTTAAAGTCGGCATGAAACAGAAGTGCACGGTTCTTTGTTGTGACGTATATCCGAGTGAAACGGCTTCTGAAATTAGAAAAAAATTTAGGGCGGGGCTTGGTTTCGTCCTTCGGGAATTGATTGGATCGTTGGAGGTTGGGCGTTGCAAACAAAATGGAGGCAGATTTGAATGCCAGTTTACATTCAGTTGTGGAGGATTTCTCCCCACCGTTACCCTGGTGACGAGACAGACACCGATAGCCGCACCCTTTCGCCATGGCACGTGACCGAAAGAGAAGAGAGGTCGTTTCGAGGGGGGAGGGAAGGGTAATGTATTTGATTAAAGATTATAAGGGTACATGAATTAAAAAAAAATAATGAAGTGCAGAGATAAATCATTTATAATAAACACTACAATATTACATATAAAAAGAAGATTTGTCAAATTTGATTTCATGCCGACTTTAAAATGCCTTGTGAATGGGAGTGAATGGAGCACTTTTATGATAGCATCAAAAATCACTATTTTTAAACACTAAGGAGGCTCGATACAACATGAAACTTTGCTCGAAGTATCACCAGGGGCTCTACACATGAACTCGAGCATTGAGAACATTGTTTGTGTACACAGAGTTTACTAAAAAGAAAGATTTTGAACAACTCACTGTCACTGTGTCCGCCGGCATTTTGACAGTCAAAAATAGTCGATTTCCGAATGCGAATGAACTCTGAATTTTAGTATTGTTTCTTATATGAGGATCCTTTTTCAAATACAAGGTCAATATTGATTTTCACTAACGAGAAAACAACAAATTATCCGTGAATTATATTGAACTAAGCTTAGGAGCTTTCCATCTTTACTCTCCTCCCTGTTACGGAGATCAACTATTTTTGACTGACAAAATGCCGGCGGACGGAAACAGAGTGAGTTGTTCAGAATCTTTCTTTTTAGTAAACTCTTTTTACTAATCCTCTGTAAACACCGCAAGGGGTACCATATATGGGATTGACTCTCGTTTGCAGCCTGTCTCTAGCGGCCAGTCGATGAATTGCAGTTTAAGTCACTTCCGTTTTGGTTTCAAGAGAGAGACGGAAGGGTTGCTACTTGAAGTGACATGATAGTGAGGAATTTAAAAAATGTGGGTGAACTATCATCCCTTTAATATCTATATGCTTCTTATAACTCAAATATTTGTCACAAACGTCTCCTCATCTGTAGAGCAGGAGGTTGTGGGTAATTTTAGGCAAAAAAAAAAGAACATGCATGGGCGTGCATGGAAATCCTTGGCAGGCTATTTTCACCATACTATGATTTGGGATGCCTTATTTCAATCCTTTAAAGCTTGCAGGACGAATTGGGATGCAGCAAAGGTCTAGATATCATTTATTTCTTAATAATACACTAATAATGATTGCGAATGTGTTCTATTGTGTCCAGGTGAGGTCCTTTGGCCAGGTGGTGGGGATGCATATCTCATGCATATGAATGAGTCTATTTAAATGGGATGAATATTTTTACCACGTCGTTTGATGGCGCGCGGGCGGCTTGGATTTAGCGTGAGGGAATGCTGTTTCTTCACTTTGGGAGAAGCAAAACAACAACCGAAAAAACAATACCAGTGAAAAGATGCCAATCACAACGTCCAACAGGAGTTGTGCTAGACAAAAAGAAAGATTGGAGATGAGGTTGAGTGTATTCAGAAATGTGTTTTGTGTGCGCGACCCTTGAGCTCGCAGGTCTATTCGAGTCCGGCGTCGGCGTGAGGATAAAATTGGATCTTATTTGAATACGGCCACTGGGGAGCACAAGCCGACGTTTGCTCAGGTGTTCCATGAATGTAATTTAGTTTTCAGAAAACATCAACTGTGCGGAGGAGATGGCAGCCTCAGCTTAGCGTGATCGCGCAGAGGAATTGGCACACATCTAAATGACATGGATGTCTTGAATGATAAACAGGAAGCCAGCGTTGTATCACTGCAAAACTCTGCGGTTTGGCAGCTCGGATTTGGCAGAGCGAAATTCCAATATGTTTCTCATCTGTCTCATCTCATTTGAGGGGAGAGAGAAAAGGAGACAGGCCGAGAGAGGGAGAGATGAGGTGCAGGTGTTGAGGAATAAGATCTGAGATGAGATTCTCAAAGGTCACAACCTGTATATCAACTCCACTCGCAAATACATTGAGACACCAAGCTCACCCTCTCACCCCGGCTGCCCTTCTCTATCCGCTGGAATCCACCGCTGAGAGGAGGCGAAATGAGAACGGGAGAGAGAAAGAGAGTGAAATCAAGTGTGTATGTGGCAGGCAGCGTCTTCTGAAATGAGAAGGCAAAATCCCCTCTCTTTAGTCCAATGGAAATTAATTTTTCAGTTGATGTTTACACACTTTCTGAGTTTAAGGCACAGGGAGCATCAATTTACCTTGCACATGGGACTATCAGCCAGCAACCAATGCTATATTTATATTATAATTAATATTAAAATATTATTTATTAAAAGTAAAACCAATTCATGCAGTGTTTTAAAAACCTTTTTCAAAAAAGTATTGCTCACACTCAACAGCTTACCACTGGTTTTTATTGATATGTTATTTATAGTCAACTTCTTTTTGGATCATTAGTCATCAAATCCTCTGTAAACACCGCAAGGAGAATGAAGGTCGTGGGTACGGAGGTGTAGCTTTAATTTAGCTGAGAGCTTGCTAAAATCACTCATAGTTTATTTTGATTAAAAAGTAACAAAAAGTGAATTTATACATATATAAAATTCAATTTTTTTTCAAAAGTGAATTTATATATATATAAAATTCCATTTTTTTTCTTTTTTTTTTATACTTTAAGGTAAAAAGTCTTCTATAGATGTCTGTCAGGGTTATGTTTGTTTTTGATATGTTTCTCTGTTCATGTCTGAGTTGTTAAACCTCTTTGTTAATCAGTTCTCCTCTGTTCCCAACCTGTTTGTCTCCTTGGTTACTAATCAATTAGGTTCTTGGTTTCAGGTGGGTTGTGTTAATTAGTTTACCTCTCGTTTGCTATGTATTTAAACCCTCTGTTTCTGTCTGTTCCTTGTCTTGTAATATTTTGAGTTTTATGTGAATCGTTGGATTAAAGTCTTCTTTATCGTCTCCGTAGTCTGGCACTTGATTACAGCCACCTATTCGTGACAGTGTCATTTCATTCCATTAAAAGTATTTTTCACAATTAGTCAAAATGATTCTGTTGTGATGATGTCTCTTTCTCTCTTTCAGGTCTTTTCTCTTTCTGGGGTCAATTCAATGCAATTTTCAGCTCATCATGATCGGAGCCACATCTTTATCAGAATCACCTTTATTGCCAAGTACCCTAGGTTTACATGTGCAAGAAATATCCATAATGTTCATCTTATAATTCAGAATAGTTCTCAACCCTGCTATGTGCAAAGGCTGACAAAACAAATAGCATCTGTCTGCCTCTGCTTTGCGTGTACATGCTAAGAGTTCATGTCAACATCAATACTACATGCATATATCATGAGTTGACATTTACACAGCATACGTGAGTGGGCAGAATCACCGGTGTTTCATGGCTGGGGGAAATATGAGGTGTCTGACTGCTTTGTACTGCTTATTATGACCTTTGGAGGCTGGGTTCAGACTGCTATTGCTCCAGACGACAGGTTTAGACCTGACCTTTAACCAACCACTGCCTCCCCAACACAAATATCAGCTGGAGCATCATCTATTTGTCGTCCACTGGTCTTCTGTAATCGGTTTTAAAGAATGTCCCAATGTTACTTTGGAGTATTTTACATTTATGCATTTGGCAGACACTTTGCTCCAGTGCGACATGCGTTGCATTTAAGCTATACATATTTATTAAATTAGTGCATTCCCTGGGAATCAAACCTATAAACCTGGCTTCACTATCACTATGTGCTACTGTTTAAACTACAGGAAGCTATGGGTTTGGTTTTTATTTTTCCCATCACATTGTAGTGTTGGTGTTGGTCTTCCAGATGCACTCAAACAAACATTTAGGCCAAAATTTAAGATTTCTGTATTTGAAGGGCATGTCAAATTTCCATTCATTTGGATTACACCGTTTTAATATAAACTTACAAACTTAATGTGATGGATATTTGTCAGACATACATAAATGAAACATGTAGGATTTTTGTAGTAGTACTAATAAACTGAATGTGTTTTAAATACACAGTAACCATGTTCGTTTACCATCAATAAATCCAGTTGGTTTCAGTCTCATAAATATTAATGAACTGAATATTACGTGTTCCACTGCTAGCCATTTTTTAACCATGTTCATACTTTTCAACATAATAAATGTAATTGTTTTTGCAGTGAACAGATTTATGCTGATTCTAAGCATCTGAATAAATGCATTTTGAAAATATGATTATGTAAATAAAAATCAAATAGATGCAAATTGTTAATAATACACAGGATTTTTTGTGTGCAGAAATCTTAGCTGTTACATGTATGACTGACATATATGCATCACATTAAGTTTAATAGGTTGTTTATGTTAAAACTGTAATTCAAATGGATGAAAAAAATTAAATGCAATTCAAATACATAAATCTTAAATTCAGTCCTAAATATTTGTATGTTTGGATTGAAAAGCATTTTTTTTATATTGTTTAAACCTTTTTTTATGCTCAGTTTTAGTTTCAGATGATTGACTTTTATTTTGAAGTTTTGTCTTTTTATCATGGTATTTTACTTTGTAATTTCTTTGACTTCTGGATATGATTTCTCTTAGCATTCCCATAGATTGCTGCAGGGATTTTGTATTTTTGTAGGCCAAAACCTGGAAGCGAGTTAGCATTTTATCACTTCCCGTTCCATTGTCCTGAAGTCAATGAGTGTTTTTGAATGTGTTTTTGGTTGAATGCTTGAAAAAGGTCACAAGCACTAGATATTTTCATGTTTTATTCTACAATATAAAATACATCAGTAATCCCTCTTTTACTGTCTTGAAAAAGGCGTTTGCTAGCAAGTGTCTAAATGGGACTACAGAGGTTGTCGGTGACATTAAAAGTTATCCGCCGAGTAGGTAAACTCATCTACTCACTAGTCGCTTTCACAGCCTCGTTGTGCTTATAATGACACTCTTGCAAACTATTATAACTAGAACCTTCAGGGGAAATGTTTTTAAACAAAAACTGAAAGATTTGTGGGAAGCTTAGTGATGGTGACGTTGAAGTCTAGCGACCGTAGTGAAGTGCGTTTAAAGCCTATTTTTAGCTTTTGATTTCTGTATTCTGTATTTATGCTTCAAAATGCATAAAAGTTGTGTTCATTTGTGAAGATTATCATGATGAACAAAACATGTAAGAATCACAATCTTTTATTAGGCACAGACCTTATTTTCTGCAAAAATGCAAAAGCCAATGGAAAAATCCTATTTGTTTTTGTCTTGAAGGAACCAGGTTGATGCGAACTTCCAGGTTGGCCTACAAAAATACATCATCACTGCAGCGCTCTATTCATCTCCATGGCATGTTGCTCGGCCGGTGGAAGTAAGTGATTAAATATCTGCCATACTGGATTTTCTTATGTGACCACAGTAGGTTTCTTCATTTTTTATAATGAATTTCATGCTATTAAGATTCATATACAAAAAAGAATTGGACACTGGTAAAAAAAATGATCTATGAATAAATATTAGCAATAAATATTTTGCATGCAAGACATTTAATTACTTGAGTAATTTTGAATAGCATCGATAGAATGATGCCTTTTAGACCATATGGTGTAGTTCTGCATCAGCGGGGGCCAAACAGGGTCTTGACCCCTGATTTTGTCCTTGGTTAGTCACTGTAGTTGAATCCAGGGGTTCTTGTTTTGTTTATTAGTGTGTGTATTCTGAATGAAATACTAACATACAGCTTACTGCATAAATGCTAAATTGTTCAAAACAGTATACACTATGCTATATTGTTGTCATATCATTGCAGAAATTGCATTGTTATTACAATTTGTGTAGCAGATTTTTTTTAAATGGTTTATCTCAGTATTTTTTATAAATGATTTACCATTGTACATAATTTTTTTTTTTTATTCATGTCCCCTCATCATTTTTAATCAAAATAACTTCCCTTTCCCATTGCGGCGACATTTCTTCTCTTTTCTGATGACGTGTTTACTGGTGTGATGGCGGGATCAACCTGTCATTCACATGAGATCGGCCAATAGCAAACCACAACCATTCAACCATCCAATCAATTCCCAACAGACAAAATCAAGTCCCGCCCTACATTTGTTCTTGTTCAAGTAGCTGTTGCATTTAGATATACATCACAATAGGGGAAAAAAAGAAGATAGCCATTTTTATTTAATTTTGACTAACTTTTAGCAGTCCAATCAAATGAGTGATGCAAAATGCATTGTTGGTAATTAATTAATATATGCAGATGGAACACAGACCTCAAACTAGTTAAAGCAGCTTTCTTGTGAAGTTTCTGGACCAAAATCTTGCAGCATAAGCTGTTGAAGCAGCCAGGTGGGGGCAAACCAGCGCACCAGTGTCCTGAACACAACATATGGTGGTCTTTTCAGCAGGGAGAACCTCAATATTAGCTTGATTATACACGTCTACACCTGCACAATAGAGAACAGTGCTGTTATGGATCTCATAAGTCCTTTAACAAAGCCTGTGTTGTGCTTTCTGGTGGCAAAGGGGTTTGTTTTATTTTCAGTCACACACACACACACAATCGCACATAATGGGAAAGAGTCTCATGCTTAGACTGAGACACTGACCTTGACAAAGAAAAAGAGCTCACTTCAGCAGTTTTATTTTGCTTCTCTCCCCGAGTCTCTCATGATCTGGAGCGCAGCTCATCTCCACACCTCTGCTCTCTTTCTCTCCCTCCACATCTGTTTGTTGTTCTCTACATCCTCCTGGCGCACAAGTGCAAAAACTCTGCTGTGTTAACTCTGCACTGCATTTTGCATCGCTGTACGGCGCTGGATTATGAAAAAACAAAAACGTTATCATGTTGGCCAGTTTGAAATGGAAAATGAATCACTTTTAATGTGTTTGTTTTATTATTAGTTACTCATCCTGAACATACATGCTGTTATTTGTTCTGTGGAACACAAAAAATAATGATTGAAGAACCTTCAGCCAACTTTTATCCATACAGCAAGCTGCAAAAAGGACCAAGAAGTATAAAAGTAGCCCCTAAAACGTGTGCACTATATTGCTTTATTGTTAAAGTCTTTTAAACTATACAATAACTTTATGTAATAAAAAAAAAGGCCATATTGTAACCCTTAAACGCATACCTCAGGTCTTTAGTGACCCGGGACGTCATTCACTACCCTCTTCCTCATTGATTTTTTTAAGTTAAACATCAACCTTCTTAGTATTGCTCAATCAATTCATTAGAAACAATATAACAAGGAAAAATTATAAAATTATAAAAGAATGCCTGTTTTCCCATTCATTTTTTGTAAAGGTCACTAGGACCCGAGGTGTGTAACAGTGTAATTTTTCTGCACAACAAAAATGTAATCTTTGATGAATGTATAAGTGCAACTCACCTTTAATTAATTGAATGTCTGATACACAATGATGAAGTGACGTTTCACTCATAGTTACCGCAGGCAGAAAACAAAAGAATAGGACGTATCATCAGCAAAACTTGAAATGGCTCAGTGATTTACTAGAGAGCAAGTACTGAACACAATCAGATATTAGTTTCACTGTCACTTGATGATGGATCTAGCGAATAAGCTGTCAGTGATCAAAATATTGATGTTGGAAATGATAGTTTTGAGAATATGTTTCGGGAATATGAGCCAGATGCTGAATGTACTGGGAAATGAACTTTGACGAGGACAGTGATGATGGTATAAAACATCTGCTCAAACTGAACCCTTCCAAGCTCCAAAATGTAACAAACTATATGCTTTATTTTATTCTTCTGTAATTGTTACTCTAATATCAGGAGAGTTTTATATTATCGCGACAGGCAGAGATCCATCCGTGTTAGATATAGATCCTGGTTGCTATAGACCGAATATGAATAATGATTGGTGAAACATTCATGCAACAAGGGTTAAGACATTTACTGCCTCAAATTTGCCTCTGTTCTTTAGCTCTTAAATCAAAATATGGCATCAGGCTTGGTATTAATGAAATCTGTGATGTCACATTTTTTAAAGGCATATTTTATTATATTTAAACAAAATTATTTTACTGTAGTATATTACAACTAGGTGGGGGGAGTTGCTGAGAATGCTTCAACAGCATCTGTTTTTGTAACAATGTGAGGGTAAGAAGTTTTATTCTCTGGGTCTACTCCTGAAGTTAGCTGAAGACCTGCAGACAGCAGCACTTGTGCGATCACAAACACATGCAAATCTAACAAAGACGCCCTCGTCACTCGAATACTTAACTCACTCACCACTTTAATGAACCCAAAAGCGCTTCCGGGAGACGAATTTAATATTTCACTTCCTAAAAAGACTAAAACGAACAACAAATACCGCTCGCTGCCCTCAGCGCTTTCAGAGTACGCAGCCAAGGGTTTGCCGGCAGTCGAATATGAAAGATGGAAAGGTTTAGTGAGTTGTAATTAAGAGCTGGCTAGGTAGTGACTTGCAGAGCTGAGATAAGAGAGTTTCTGAAGCGCACAGGGTGTAATTAAGTCTATTTGCTGCCGCTATGCTGAAAGCCTGCAGCCTGTAAATACAACGCATCACACTCAACTTTCCCTGTGGTGCTTGAAAGCGGAACCAACGGGAACAAACTAAGATTTGGAATTTGCAACAGAAATGTTTCGATTTCATATCGTGGAAGTAATATGGTAACCATTTAGCATTATAGTGAAGACATATATCAAAATACATGGTAGACCTACTACCATCACTGTACCATAGTAAGTAGTTTTTCTCATCCTTACAAATGTTTTCTATGTTTACCACTGTAACACTAATTTACTATATTATATCGGTATAAAAGTTTTAGATTCATAGGTTGAATAAAGGGGGATTGTGACAGTTTTTGAATTTTCTCCTTTTGTAAGGTTTCTTACCAAAATTAAAAGCCAAACACATGATACATTTCTGTAATACTGATGTAATCATATTTCTGCAATAAGATGTTACCTTTCCATTTAAACAAGCCAAAACCTCTTTTTCTTTTGGTAACATTTGGTTGATTGGGACAACATATCTTATCATTGATTTAGGCTATAGTGTAAGCATATGTATTATTCATTATAAAAAGCATATAAGTTAATTCATACTTGGATATAATTCCATATGCAAAATTTCCTTTTCTGTTTCTTAAGAGTCCATGTTTATTTCTTTTCAACTTTATTATTGAAACAGTATGTTATACTCACCATATGTCTTAATCACCCTTAATTCACCCTATACTAAATAATAAAATCTACTTTAATTTTATTCGTACATCATAGAAAGTACTGTGATGGTATACCATGGGACAGTATCGGATGGTACTAAGTACCATTGTACTTTGATAATACTATGGCACTTTACTTTATAACCATAAAGTAGACTATATTTACATGGTACTCCTAATTACTTAAGCTTTTTCCATTTTTCACCATTTATATTTATTTGCTTCCCATATATATATATACACACTTGTGGTCAGAATTATTGGCATCCCTGGTAAATATGATCAAAGATGGCTGTAAAAAAGATGGCTGTAAGAAATAAATCTGCATTGTTTATTCTTTTGATCTTTCATTGAAGTAAAATAATGGAAAGTGGGGGGAAACTCACATTATGAAAAAAAAAAAAAATTCTCTAATGCAGTATCTCTGAAGTATATTCCCATTCATATTTACATTTTGTAGCACACCAGGGTGACTAGGAGCATGAAATTGTCCAGCCATCACTTTCTGTTCCACGGCAGTATAAATATGAGGAGAGATCATCCATCACAATGAGTAAAACTAAAGCATATGATGTTCTGATGTGCAGCAAAAGATTGTTGAGCTTCACAAAATAGAAAGTGACTGTAAGAAAATAGCTTAAGCATTGAAATTTCCACAATCAGTGCAATAATTAAGAAGTTCCAATCAACTAAGACGTGGGAATCTGTCTGGAAGAGGACATGTGTTTATATCACCCTAATAATAATAATAATAATAATAATAACAATTTGTTACATTTATATAGCGCTTTTCTAGGTACTCAAATCGCTTTTATAATGGAAGGGGGAATCTCCTCAACCACCACCAATGTGCAGCATCCACCTGGATGATGCGACGGGAGCCATATTGTGCCAGAACACACCAGCTTATTGGTGGAGAGGAGACAGAGTGATCGAGCCAATCAGTATATATGGGGATGATCAGGAGGCCATGATGGATAGAGGCCATTGGGCAAATTTGGCCAGGATGCCGGGGTTAAACCCCTACTCTTTTTCCGAAGGACACCCTGGGATTTTTAATGACCACAGAGAGTCAGGACCTCGGTTTAACATCTCAACCCAAGGACGGTGTTGTCAGACACAACTGGAACTTGAAATTAATGGAACTTGGTCAAATTAAACTAAAAAGAGCTTTTTGCCAGCAAACCCACCATATGGGTTTGGTGCAAACAGTGATAAAATGGGCCAACCATGCCCACTATTTTTTTTACTGGAGGTCCTGGACATCTTGTTCTGATACATGGTATCATGGATTCTAGTAAATACCAACATAAAAAATCAAAACCTGACGGTCTATGCTAAAAATCGTATAATGGGCCGTGGTTGTATCTTCCATCGGGACAATGATCCAAAACAAACATCAAAATCAACACAAAAATGTGTCACTGAGCACAAAATGAGTGGGCTGAACTGAAGAGAAGAAGCACCAACATGGATCTGGGAATCTGAAGGATCTGGAGAGATTCTGTATGGAGGAATGGTCTCTGATCTCTTGTCATGTGTTCTCCAAACTCATCAGGCATTATAGGAGAAGACTCAGAGCAAAATCTTCAAAGATCTTGGCAAAATGAGGTTGCAGAAAGTATTTAATAAAAGGGTGCCAATAATTATGGCCAATGTGTTTTGGAGAAAAACATTTATTTCATAATGTGATG